>JAOSBN010000007.1:28198874-28212236 GCA_027563595.1 Erythroxylum suave
TCCACCTTCTCTATTCACGTCTCCTCCCTCTTTGTCTTATTCCATTTAATGCAAATATTATGTGTTTTGACCAATTTACCCCTTCTTTTATTAGGAAATTCCTATTAACCCTTTTACTTCATTTTAATCCATACCACCTTATAAATTTTAAGAAATACCATATTAGACTCCAAAAAATTCCTAATTCATAAATTCTGATTTATTTTCATGCTAGATAATTTAATAAAATAAAGAAAATAAAAATAGAAATAAAAAATAAAAAATAAAATCCTAAAATCGGGACCCAACAACGAGCATGAAGAGAAACTTGTAAGTATCTACACTTTACATTTATATTCTGATTTTTTACTTTGGTGTATTTCAATTTAATTTGATGTGTGAATTTTGGAATGAAAATATATGTATTATGAAGAATGATAATGTCATAAATATCTGATGCTATATATGGTTGTGTTATTAAATGTTATAAATATCTGGTGCTATATATAGTTGTGTTGTTGAGTTACTTTCTTTATTCAACAGGGGTTAAACATCATAAAATAGAGGAAATTATGCTGAAGTTTTTGTAAATTGTAGTTCACTTAATAATAATTTATTCAAATGCAAAAAAAGTCTATGGCACGAAGCCTACACTATATCAATTTTTTTTGCATACTTACACTAAGAAGCATGACGTTTTAACCTTCATCAACACCCGATGTAGAGAACTAAATGTATTTAAAATTTATGCTTTAATATTAATGCTTAATAATTATCACTTAATAACATAAGCATTGCCTTATGATTGGACTAGATACAAGAAAGCATTCAACGACAGTCTTATCAGTCTGAAGATGTTGATGAGAGTCAAAAACTATCTTCATGCAGTAGGTGGTAGGGACCGTCATGGAAAAATATTCAATTTAGGTTCATTTGCAAACACATGTTATTCACAATCCTCTAACTCCAGTACAATAACATCTAGTAGGTGGTTCATATCCAATGAAGTCTACGAGCTTCAGAGCACAGTACAAACAATGACAACTCAGTTACAACGATTGATGGTGTACATAGCCTAACTCCGTAATGAGGTGGATGAGTTGAAAGGGAGGGGCAACACCTCATCGTACCAATCAGAGCATTCACGTTCACAAAATGAAAAACGTACTTGTAATCATTTCGTATGAATTAAATACCTATTATGTACAAAATAATTTTTTATCATCAATCAAAGCTCTATTTTAACAAATTAAATGTATAAATAAACCTAAATATTATCAACAAATAATTGATAAATGTATAAATTATGCATCAACTATAAGATTATCAAATAAAATTAAATGCAGGAAAAAATTAAAATTTTTTTTGGTAAATTTACTAACAGAAAAACAAAGTTCGTCGGTAAAATCTATTCAATTTACCAACAGATAACTAAGAATCGTCGGTAATGTTAGTCGTTAACTGATCGATGGAATAACCATCTTGTGCTTCAGTAACTTTACCAATCGAAACAATCTTTCTGTCACTAAATTTAACGATAGCATAAAATAACCGTCGGGATATTCACCGACGGTAACACAAAATATCTGTCAGTAAATTAGTGACGAAAAACTATGGTTCGTTACAAATTATTACCTATGGTCGTTTTTTGATGCCTTTGTCCGTCGGTAAATTCCGTCTCTAACTTAATTTGTAAAGTCAGTTGCTAAACTTCATTTTGTTTTTAGTGTTATCCCACGTTTTAATATAGTTTTCTAAGTTCAAGATGTCCCTACCTCTAGACCTTACACAATACACATTATGGAAGTGAGAGTGCCGTTCAAGCTAAAACATACCGTAGTTACAGACAAATGACAGAATAATAGAGTTCCATGTCAATTCACACACTTAGCCCGATCACGAGATTCTCTAGTTCTTGTCATCTATGCTGTCTTTTGCCAGCAAGTACACCATTTTTCGTCATCCTTTTGGTTATTATCCAAGACGTGGTACTAAGAGCATTGTAATAATTCAAAAATATGCATTCGGGTGATTGTTTAATTTACATTTTAACAAATCATCAATACATTAAATAATCTATTCAAAAATAATTATTGTGTGCATTTAATAATTTATTTAGTATGCAGAGATATCACAAAATTGGAGTGCTATCTCTCTTAATTAATGTTGCCGGCCGTTTTGACACTTACGTTCGGTAGTTAAGAAGACAAATTCACATGAAACATTTCTTTATCCTTTTAACGACAGCGACATTCTTGATTGGTGCCATTGTTTGTAACGTAATTACATAGTATGGATCGTCTCATTATTTCAATGGAGCTGCTACTTTGTCATCATCCATCATATCTCTTTCGAAATGGCAGAATTAGTAAACTTGGAGTAAGCTTCAAGAAACGTGGACAAATGGTAGATAGACCTTGACTATAAATGAGAGTCCAGAAGTCTGAACTGTACATCCAATCTTTTCCATTGATAGAAAACGAAAATTTCTTGGGACTTGCAAAGCATGGCAGTGGCTCCAGTCAAGTTCTTTCTTCAGAGATTGGAGTCTCTATTGCTTCAGGAGAGTCGAACTTTCACTGGACTTGAAGATCAAATGGAGAGGATAACAAGTAGCCTACGGGAGATTGGTGAGCTCCTTGGAGAAAGAGGCAGCATAGGAGGTGGCGATGCACTTTCTAGTTGGATGAAAGAACTTGACGCTATAATACGTGACATGGATGATCAAATAGATGAATTTATTATTCAGTTGGATCAGGGAAATGGGTCTGATAGTTTGGGGCTGAAAGATGAATTCAGGAATATACTGCAGAAGTCAGAATCTCGCCTGACTGACACTGTCCATAGACTGTTCGAGCTCCATAACTCATCCTCCACTGAAACAGATAAGGGGAGGAACGTAGATGATGACGATGTTATGGAAGAAGATCAAGCAGGGACCAGAGAGTCCTCCACTGAAACAGCGGGGAAGAACGTAGATGATTACGATGTTACGGAAGAAGATTCAGCAGGGACTAGAAAGTCCCCCACTGAAACAGCGGGGAAGAACGTAGATCATGATTACAATGTTATGGAAGAAGATCCGGCAGGGACCGGAAAGTCCTCCACTAAAACAGAGAAGGGGAAGAACGTAGAAGGTTACGATGTTATGGAAGAAGATCCATTAGGGACTAGAGAGTCAACTGATATTGAAATATTGGAGGGACATGAGGAAGAGAGCGATCAAGAATCTGATGAGCAAAATGGTAAAACACCATCTCCATCCTCTTATGCTGTCTTCAAATCAAAATATAGTAGCTTACCCTATTACCTCCAGTCTTGTTTGATATATTGTGCCATTTTTCCTGAGAATCACTGGATACACAAGGGGAAATTAGTTCGGATGTTGGTAGCCGAAGGTCTGGTACAAGAAAAAGCTGGAGAATTAATGGAGGATATAGCAGAGGAAAATATAAACGAACTGATCCGCCAAGGAATGCTAGAAGTAATGGATGAAAATCCAGGGCATGGAGTTAAATTCACAGTTACCTATCCTTACCGCAAGCTCGTAAAAGAACATTTTATAAGCACCCTTGTTAATTCAGATTCTTCATTGCCACGACGTGTTCTAACCTCAGACTTGATGAAGATAGCACACAGCTTAAATAGTCTCCGGCCTCGGTCTTTATTCTTGCATGGCAAGCAACACCTTCCTGATGGGAATTGGTTGAACTTTGCAGGAGCAAAATTTTTACGAGTATTAGATCTAGAAGATGCTGGTATCAAGAGCTTACCTGAAGAAGTGGGAGACTTGATTCATCTGACATATCTTGGCTTGAAACATAATGATATACAGGAGCTTCCAGCCAGGGTTGGTAACTTACGTGCATTACAGACTCTGGACATGAGGATGTGCGGGTATTTAACAGCACTCCCCAGTGAGCTCCTAAACCTTGCGAGATTAAGGCACCTGAAAATGCTCAAGAACATGGGGGTTAGAGGAATGAAGCTACCAGAGGGAATAGGCAGATTTAAGAACCTGCTGACCCTCACTGGCGTACATGCGGGTAACGGAATTTCCAGGAAGTTAGGTATTCTGACTCAACTCAGGAGACTGGGAGTGATGGATGTTGATGAAGAAAATGCCAATGAGTTGTATTCCTCTATTATGAATATGCAGGGACTAATTTCTCTGTCTCTAGAACCGAAACGTCCTTACAAGGGAAATCTTGTCCTATTGGAGTCATTCTTGCCTCCACTTCTTGTGAAACTTCGCCTAGAAGGGCAGCTTGAAAAGATACCAAACTGGCTTGGTTCAATGACAAGCCTTACAAAGCTAAGGCTGGGTTTCTCTTATCTATCAGAGAGCCCAACGCTGGTGCTTCAAAAGTTACCCAATTTGACAGTTTTAACACTATGGCGTGCTTACGAAGCAAAAACGTATGATAGAGAATTTTGCAAGGCTGGAGGATTTCCAAAACTTGAAGTTCTAATCATTTCTTCTGATTCCCTCGAGGAATGGGCAGAGCTTGAAGAAGGAGCACTACCTAGGTTACAATATCTCCACTTCCATAACTGCTCGCATTTAAGGAAGCTTCCTGAGGGTTTACAGTTTATCACCTCTCTGAAGCAGCTGTATTTGCTGCCGTTGCTTGATGAGCATGCAGAACGTTTGAAACCTGATGGTGGAGAGGAAAATTACAAAATTAGTAACATTCCAACCATTCGTATCCTCCATATGTCTACGTTGAGTTCAATTTTCAGAAACTCTCCAATGACATCAAAAACATAAATTCATATCTGAAGTTCCCTATGTATTTTCAGATATAGAATCTTGTGTTACTTGATGAGATGCTGATGTTTTTTGACAAGGTGCTAATGTGCCCTATCATCTTTCTGTCTACTCTTGGCTGCTTGTTATAAAAGTAATGTTTCAGGCATTGAATATTCTAATATTCCAGCTAAAGGATTGAAATGCATGTCTTATTGAATACACAGAACCAGTTATGAATCGATTCACTTGCCATCATAACAGCAGCACTGAATTGTTCCACAAAATCATTAAAATTTCCATGTAGATTGAGGATCAGATATGAGGATTACAAATCCTGCAGGCTTCTTATAGGTACTACAAAAAGAATGCATATGCATGGATTAATCATATAGAGGCATGATCACTCAAACCCACACATGAAAACTCTTGAAAGTCCAAAAAAGTAATAATTGCAGAACCATAGATACTCTGCTTTTACCTGTTAATAAAGCTTTTTGTCCAGTCTAAGTTGAAGCAATCATCAGGATTACATATCAACACTACACATTTAATGCAACCCAACTAAGTCCCGTTGTTTTTCTTGCTCCAACATTGGTCATATCATGTCTCATCTTCTTCACATCACTCCACCTCCCATCACAGGCATAAATGTTAGAAATCATTACTCTGTATGCACCCTTTTCTGGTTCATCATAGAGTAACTGTTGGCTTACAGCTTCTGCCAATTCAGAATTCCCATGAACGTGACAGCATGATAGCAATGCTCCCCACATGCTAGGATCCACTGGATGCATCAAGGACGAGATCAAATTGTATGCCTCCTGCAATTTCCCTGCCAACCCAAGAAGCTTTATAAGGTGAACATAATGCTTGGTCTTAGGTTGGATGCCAAATTCATCTATCATCCTCCTGAAAATTTCCTTGCCATCTTCAACAAGGCCCGCATGGCAGCAAGCACAAAGAAGAGAAGAAAATGAAGACTCATCAGGACTCAATCCCTTTTCCAGCATGTCCTCAAATGTTTTGAAAGCCTCAGAAGCTAATCCATGCAAGCCTAGACCAGAAATTACAGAATTATAAGAAATAACATTCCTGATTGGCATATTCTCAAAAGCACGGATCCCCAACCCCACAGAACCACATTTAAAATACATATCTACTAGGGCAGAAGAGACCATTATGCTTGCTTGAGATCCATGTCTAAGAAGATAACCATGAATCTCTCTACCAGGCCTTACATTTGCCGAGTTAGAAACAGCCACCAATACACTAGCAATTAACACGGGATCTGCCCTCTCACCTTTCCAGTTGAGATTCATATATAAAAGCAATGCCTTTTGATGCTCCCCAGAACGAGAATAACCAGTTATCAAAGCAGACCATGTGACTAAATCAGGATAGTGTAAATTCCTAAACACCCTATCTGCCATAGACATGCAATTAAACCTTGAATACATGCTGACAAGTGCACTGCCTACATGTGTATTGCAATCAAAACCTCTCTTCATACACAATCCATGAATTTCTTGGCCAAGTCCCAGGAAGTTGGAATCTCCTAACCCCGAGATTAACCCGACAAAAGTATGGCTATCAGGCTGTTGATTCCCTTCAGATCGCATTTGATTAAACAACTGCAAACCTTTATCCCAAAATCCCCAATAACTAAACCCAGAAATCATAGAGTTCCATAGAACTAAATCAGGCTCAAAAATCCTTGCAAATATCTTGCTTGCTTCGCCAACAAGGCTCATTTTTGAATAAGCTGTCACCAATGCACTACAAGTCACAGAATCCAGTCCCAGACCAGAAACTATGGCCCCTCCATGGACAAGTCTCAATCCGTCAAGATCAGAGCTCTCATAGCACGCTCGTATCAAACACGCAAAAGTGAAACTATCCGGTTTTATATCAGTTCCAAGCATATTTCTGTAAAGTGACAATGCATCAACAAACTTTCCCGCTTGCGCATGAGCGCGGATAACGGAATTCCACAGGAAAATGCTTCTTTGAGGAGTTTTATCAAACAGATTGCGAGCAGAGTACAGGTCATTATTCAGAGAATAAAATCTCGCAATTTTAGTCGGATAAAATGGGTCATTAAACAAGTGAGCTCTAATGATTAAAGCATGCAGTTGCCTGGTCCTTAGTAGTGATTGATAGGACTTGGATAGCTCTTGCACAAGCAGCTGAAATTGAATAAACATTTACGATTACGAACCCTTGCAAGGCTCGCTGTATGACCTAAAATAGGAGCAGACTGGCAGCATTACAATTCCGTCTAGGAGCAGTCAAGGGATAAACATTGCTGTGTTGTATAAACATGTAGGTTATTCAACTGTCATACACAACTGGATTCTGAGACTGTGGATCCCCACCCTGTACCACATCAAATTGATATGTAAATTCAAAAGATAAAACAAAACTAGTGACACCCAACTGAAGGTTTCGTCGGAGATCTCTTTCCCGGCATCAAGGCGGAGACATTGTAGGACATTTTCTCCTTTTCCGTTAGTTAGATAACTATTAATTGTGATTTTTAACTTTTAAATAAATTATTAGTTAGGTAATGTAATTTGATCTAGATAAGGATAGTAAAGTGATCCAATAAATGATTTAAATCAATGGGTTAAAGTTCAAGTAGAAAATTGGTCCCTATTAGTGTGAATCAGATCCATATCGAACATATGATGGGAAACCTGATATAGAAGTTATATATATAAGTTAAGGTCTTCTGCAGTTGTTCATATATCAATCGTAAGCATACGAATCCTCTAACTTGTTAAGAGCGCTTACGTATTGAGAAAACTATAGAAAGATGTTAACCATGTGTTGGGGAACATTTTCCGTGAAGGTCCCGAGTGATCGAATATCATTTTCGCCTCGAAAATCACTTCAGAAGTTGAGATGGAACCAAAATTAGGTATTTTGCATTTCCTTCATTTTTAACCCTTTCATGAACGATTCGGGACACGTAATAAGGTCTATGCTACGTGTTACATGTGGTATTAGAGCGGTTGCGTTATTGGGTTATTCTAAACGAAGGTTTTTTATTTCCATCCATTATGGTTATCATATTTTTTGATTCGGTTTTTCGATTTTTTTTGCATATAAGATTACGTGAAAGTGGTATATATAAGCTCAGCTATGAAAAAGGGTCGAAAATGGGCCAAAAAGGGCAAAAAAATGATCCCGAGGTTGCTGGGTCGGAGGGCAATGCACTGTCGGGCGCGTGCACTGTGGGAGCGTCGCATGTGCCAATCACGTCCCAAGAAATGCCACCATGAGTTGAAGGACGTGCCTCACGCGGCTCAGATACGCACCGCATCCGTCCTGACATGTGGACCACTGGGATGAGACATGTGGCGGTGCATGCAATGCACACACCATACAGCTAACCCGCGTATGCCTATTTACAACTTCAACAAATATCTAAAATAGAATACTAGTATTTCTAACAAGGCTAGATGCATCAATAGAGTTCAAAAACAATTCTATAACAATGTTTGGACTGATCAACTTAACTTTTGTTATGGATGGGATAATCAGTTGAATTACTTCCATGATAGTTTGCAGGAAGCACTTCCTATTAAGACTCAAGTAAATCATTGGAAGAATTAGTTAATGCGTATGTTACTAACACTTTGCAATTCCAGCAGGAAACAAAATGAAATAAAAATATACCAATGTCTATTATTATATAATGAATTAATAATAAATAAATATTAGTCTAATATAAATATTAAAATAATAATAAAAATCAAAATTGTATTTCTAAAAAAGGTTGTGTCTCATCATCGGTAAAAGAAAGCTTATAGTTTTCTTATTAGGTCGATATCTAACATCACTAAGAATGACCTTGGGTTTGCCTAACAAGCCACCTTAGGTCAATCGGTAGGTATCATTCATATCAAACGCATTTAGTTATGCAACTATCGACTTGAGCCACCAACTATTCATTTAGCACACTCATTAGGTTATCAACTCTTGATACGTATACATCCCATGTATACTACGCAACTTCGCCTCTATTTACATTGACCTTGGGTTTGCCAAACAAATCAACGTTGCCAATTAAGATTAACCCATTAATTCAGAAATCTAATTTCCATAGTTTGAACATATTTGTGTAGAGTGGGTTTGGGTTTACTTAACAACCTAATACTAAAAGAACTTTGGTTCTTGCCATATCAATAGAAGGTGTAATTCCTAATATTTTGGTTCAGGGATTTTTTTCTTAGGTTTCATCAATACTTTGATGAACTTATATATATATATCTCATATATATATTTAGATAGTTACTATAATTATATGGCACGATTATGGACGCTTCAATTAAATTGAGCCTATATCCATAACCACCCGATCATACCAATTTAAGCAACCCTTAAAATGCATCTATTGCATGTAACACACACAGGATGTTTAATTTAGGTTATGACTTAATTAGACATCAAAACTTTGTGATTCAATTCAAGTCTTGAACCTAATCAAGCGGTAATGTTAGTCTCGGCTAATTCGAATTATGGATGTGATTTGATTAGGAACCCTAAAATTTAATTATTTTGATGCCCAAATTCTAGGTAGGGGAACTTTAAGAAGTGAAATCATTTGGTTTATGCTAGGAAGGAGATCTTTAGATAGTGAACTCGTCCCTTTTATTGATAACATACATTGAAGACGAAGAGCTCAAGGGGACTCTGAAGACGATCGTGAGGAACCTAAGCATGAAAATCAAGTGAATAACCACAAGATAGGTGAAAGGCAGTTGGTGATGAAGGAGTACGCTAGACCAGTGATTGGTACTACAAAAATACTTCAGGGAGAGATAGCTAGATATTACAAATTGAAGAGCATCCATTACAACATGCTACCATCTTTCTATGGGGTTCCCAATGAAGACCCTTTAAATTTCGTTCAAAAATTCTATGCCACTCTCCAAACATTCCCTTTGGATGGCCTAAATAAGGATCAACTTAGGATGAGGTCTTCCCATACACATTGAAGGATTGGGCCAAGATGTGGCTAATGACCCCTTCCACCCAATTCATTGACTACATGGGAAAAGGTGTACAATAAATTCATGGAAAAATTCTATTCCCATCAAAAGACATATGAGTTATGCACCAAGATAGCTACCTTCACTCAGATGGAGGGGGAGTCATTCCCCAAGGTGTGGGAAATAAGCTCTTTTTAATACAATGTCCACACCATCATTTTCTGCTTCACATGCTAATTGACACAACAATGCCAATACACGGTGGACAATGCGACAAAAGGAGCTATAGGAAAGAGGATGGCCAAAGAAACGTATGAAATCTTCAAAATGTTGGGAGCTAATTCTCACAAAACAATATGAGGGGAAGAAGAGCTGGAGTTCATGAAGTGAGCTTGAATCAAGAATTAGCTATGTAGTTAGCTGAGTTAATGAGACATGTAAAGATGCTAACTATGAGACTACCCCAAAATGTTCCAAATCAAGAAGTGTGTGGTATATGTGGAACTTGTAGTCATGGAGCGAATGTTTGTATGTATTCTTACAAACCTTTCGATGGGGAAGAACAAGTTAACTCACTTAACGATTTTCAACTAAGGGACTAAAATGATCCATACTCGAACACCTATAACCTTGCTTAGAGAAACCACCCCAATTTCTCTTAGAAGACCAACAATCTATCGATGCAACCCCAACCAGAGTATCAAAATTTTCAAAGGCCAACCTTTTTCATCCTTAAATGACAACCTACCGAGAAAGCCTTTTTTAGAGGAAAACCTGAATGTATTCATTCAGGTCACAACTCATAATCAAGAAACAAATAACAAGAGATTTGACTATTTAGAAGCATCTGTCAAAAGTAGCTTGCATCTTAAATGCATAACGATCAAAACGAAAGGTTGCCCAGTCAACTCGAGCAAGTCCAAACAATCACTGTTCTAAAAAGTGATAAAGTGATTGACAATCATGTTGAGTTTCCTTCTGAGCTATCTAATGTTGATAATCAAGAGAAGGAAAGCCTCGCCCAAGACGAATATGAGCAAAATGAGAAAAGAACTGGGAGAAACTCTTCAAGTCACATTCAAAAGGGTGAAAAACTTAAGCATGACACCAAGGACAATGAAGGACAAAAACTGCACAAGGTGACGGATCCTTATCGACCACCAATTCCGTATCCAAGTTGTCTTAAGGAATTGAACCAAGATGAACAATTTTCCTATTTATATGACATGCTTTCTAAGGTCAATGTTAATTTTCCCTAGTTAGAAGTGATTAGGAATATTTTGGCTTATATCAACTTATTCAAGGAACTAAGCTACAAGAAACAAAAGTTTGCACCTAACGAAAAGTTGCTAGCTTTGAAAATAGTAAGTGCAATTTTGCAGCAACATTTACCCCCCAAACTGAAAGACCCGGGATGTTTTATCGTGAAAGTATCAATGGGTAATGGTGATGAGGTTAAGGGTATGTTTGATCTTAAAGCAAGCATATACCTTATGCCTCACTCTATTTATAAGAAATTGGATCTAGGACAGTTAAGACCTATAAGCATATGTTTGCAATTAGCTGATTGGTCAATCCGTTATCTGAAAGAAATAATGGAAGTGTTAGGGAAAGTTGGAGGATTCATTGTTCCAGTAGACTTTGTTGGCCTAGATATGGGGGAGGTTAAAGAACAATGGAAGAAGCATACCATACTCCTAGGGAGGCCTTTTATGGCCACTACAAATACCTTAATTGATAAGAAAGGGAAACTAAAGATGACTATTTTTGAAGAAACAGTAGAATTTTCAATCTTTAATGTTGAACTCATTCCTACTACAACTGTTTCTATTTTGTTGATCAAGTTAATGTTGTCAATTTTGATTTTTCCTTGCAGGAACAAGAAGAAAAGAAGTTGGACATGGTTAAAGAGAGTGATGAATGTTGCCAATTGCTAGTCAATGAAATTGACGTAGAGGTTGGGAAATTGTTGAGAAAAATCCCAATAAAGAGAAGAAAACAGTGGACTCAATCACTTTGAGCAATCTACCTTGAGCATAATAGTTGAGGTGTCTAGTTAAAAGACATTAAAGAAGTGCTAAATGGGAGGCAACCCATATAATTTTTGTTTTAGTTGTTTATTATTTCTTTTTAGTGAAACTCGACCTAATATGTTTGTTTTGTGTGTATAGGCCTACTTTTCAATCTTTTCCATTTGTCTTCCTCATAGTTGTTCTCTATTCCTCGATGTAGTATACCATGCTTCACTCCATATCGACGTAGCCACCGCCCACACTTTCGTATCATATTTTTATCCTTGTTCTTTTATTTTTTAATACTTGTTAGTTTAATGTCTTTGAGTTTTAATGCTTGTCCTTGTTCATATTATTTTGTGTCTTATTCCCTCTTTTACTTTTTGTATCACATTAGGAACAATGTGATGTTTAAGTATGGGGAAGAGTATTTTATATATATATTAATTAGATGGAAAATTTACTTTCTGAGTATAATTTTGATATTGAGATAATTAAATTTGACAAAAATGTTTTAGCAGATTTTCTCACAAAAGATGGAAGACCATCATCTCCAAATACTAGAAGAAATTCACAAAATTGGATATCGAGATACGCCATATTAAAGATAATCTTTCAGACTTTATTGATATTGCTAATCTTCCAGGACTATCTCGAGAAGTTTCCAGCCTTTTAAAAAGCGGTAGTGAACTTATGCAGATGAATATAGAAAACTGTGAAGATGTTAGCCTCAAGCTAATAGAATATATTGCTAGATCTTGCAGTCCAAAACTCGATACACCCATAGCAAAAGAAACACATAAACAGATATTCCTTAAAGATATTAAAATAGATTTAAGGCCCAATCTTTCTCCTAGCCCTTCAAATACACCAAAAATACTGAAAGAGATAAACATAATCTCACCAGATGTAGAATAACAACAGATGATGATGAGGGACTTATTTCATCTCTCAAATAATGAAAATCTATATATTGATTTCTCTGGAATCTACCCAAGAATTAATTATCTACAAGAATTGGACCCACAAGAGATCCGATATTGGTATGATTTTAGAGCCCTAATTTTGATATATTTATCCTCCCCAAATTTTCCTGAAATAAGTCTTTTACCTCAATGGATAAAAGATGGGGTTAGAGATTGCTATTTCAACAATCCCACTATCACACCAAAATATATTTTAATATTAAAATTCTTATCAGCAGGACCTGGCTTCAATACAGATGGGATGTTGGGACCCAATCCGGGAACCGGACCCCAACCGAAAAAGCAGAAAACGAAACAAAAATATCGAAACGAAGACGAATTGAAAACGAATCGAAAGGTTCGAAAGACAAAGCAAACGAAAGGCGAAACAATAATCGAAACAAATAGAAGGAACGGATCCTACAAGAAGGAATCTGAAACAAAAACATAAAGCAAAATCATATCGGAAACGAATAAAATACGAATCGAAAACAAAAGCAAATTGAATCGGAAGCAAAACAAAAAATTAACAAAGTGGATCCGACATCCGAAAACAAAGAACAGAGAAAAACGATCGCGTTGGAAACCTTCGACTAATCTAATACGAAACCGGTATAAATTTTTTTTTCATCATTCAAAACAATTCAATATCCCAT
>JAOSBN010000007.1:28212336-28257750 GCA_027563595.1 Erythroxylum suave
TAATATACCCAATATTACAGTGCCATTGGATAGAAATTTTCGCTACCGAAAATCAACCGGTTCGCCGCTTGGCGATTTTTTCGGTCCGGAAATTTTCTCCGGAAAAATTCCAGAAAAATTCCTAAAAATCCCTTAAAATATAAAACACTCAATGGCGAACTCAGAATAATTTTTCAAACCCGATAACCCCGTTAATCACAATAAAATTACATTAGGCACGAAAACCGGGAATGTCATGTATGCATATACAGTAATTTCATGTGCACAAATGTTACTGTGTACTAATCCTATTATGCATGAACAGTCCTAATTCATTCTCATCTATCCCATCCTATGCCAAATTACCATTCTACCCTTCCAGTTGAGGGTGGGATGTTACAGCCTTCACGCTCACCCGATCCTTGTTTGCTTATTTTGTTCATCTATTGCTCTATTTCTTATTATTACTGAACTTGTTACTTCCATAGCTTAGCCGACTGTTATTTGATATCTTTTCATAATTCATTCAATTATTTATTTGGTTTACTGCTTAAATACTTATCTTATACTGGTAAAGATAGGATTGAAGTATTTGAATATGATGAATCATATTATTTCCGTGATGGGCTAATCTCTTTTTCTTGAGGATTAACGTAGTTATTTTAGTTAACTATGCATGATTGAGGGACTGTGTTGTTATCTGATGTTGATATAGTTTTTGAATTGAATGGATGTAAAAGCATAATCAAACTTTGCTTCATTTTGGTATTAGACAAAGGATCGAGAGAAGAAGTTTAATACGGAACGAGAAACTGTGGACGTTTAGGTTAAAAATTAGAAATATATTAACTTAAGTGGTAATAAATAGTCGAGTTTCCTTAATTAATTCAAATGATAACTTGTTGAATATGAAGGTTAGACTTATTTTATTATTCAAGTTGATATTAGAACCCAACTGTTAATTTTAGTAAGATGACAACCCAATCATTTCCCCTTAGTCATGCATAGGAGATTAAATTAGTGAAATTAATTATCAAGAGTCTTCCATTTTGATTAATCTATTCGTTTTTACTTCCAGTTGATTCCATTTACTTTTCAACCTATATTGTGATTCTCTTTAAAGTCTTCACTCAACAAATCGGATAGAATGTTTAGGATTGCATCTGTTTTTATTTTTCCTTTTGTTCAAGGTTAATTTAAGTGGATCAATTTCACATCTGTGGGAAACGACCCTAGGTAATCACTATAACTACCTCGTATACTTGTAAGTAGGATAGCCTAGGTATTTTTGGAACTTATTTGGGCAACAACAAGAACCAAGAACCAAAGGAGTGGATTTGTGATAGCCAAGCAACATTCTAGAGTAGATGCGAGATTGAGATAGAGTAGATGGTGACGACAGGCCGACAGCCAGGAAAGCAAAGTTAGATAAAGCAAAAAAGAGAGAGAGAGAGTTGAGAGTGAGGAAGGAAGAGGGAGAGCATGAGAGTGAGAGTGAGTAGAGCTTAAAAGATTCAAGATAGTGGCTAGAAATTTAGGATTTTTTTAATCAAGTCCTCAATTTTTACAATTTTGAAGTTTGATCCTGCAATTTCACTAATACTATCTAAAATGATTGGTATCAGTTGTTACCTCAAATTAGTACAATACCAATATATTTTGTACTATTTTTTAGCTGGTACGATGCAAAATTTCAGTCGTTAGTTGAAACCCAAGAATTATTAAAAGAAAAATAGTATTCAATTTTACATCAAAAATAACAACAACAACAATACCTTCATAGAAGTCTTATTGAGATGCGGGTCTAAAAAGGCCTAGAAATATGCAATCTAATCTCAAAATAATATAGAGACTGCTTTGATAAACTCACAGAAAGAGAAAAAAGAAAGAAAAATAAAAATAAAAAGTTGTTCATAATTGTTTGTAATAAACAAAAATAAAATATAAACAAATAAACGAAAAAACAATAAAATAAGAATAAGAATAAAGAAATTCAAAATAAAAAATTAAAGATAAAGAAAGAAAAATAATAAATAAATAGAAATGATAATAATAATAAATACATTAAAATAAATATAAAATAAGTAATAAAATAATACAATAAATAATAAAATTAAAGATAAAATAAATAAATAAACAAACAAGAAATTGGAAAGAAAAAAATGGTTAAGCTTAGTAAGGAAGAGTTTAGGCTAAATAACTGAGGACAAAACACTAAAACTAAAATGTTTAGGCCAAATACAAAAGAAAAAAAACTCGAAGTAAAAGGTTTGACTGACCTATAAGAAAGGGAAAGACCTCTTTATGTGAGATCCTTTACTCATATAGCTCACCAAAGCTTTTCATCGAGGACAACTCCTCAGTAAGCTCTAGCAAAGTCATATCATTCTTGATCACTTTCTCTTGTTTCTTTTTAGGTTTTTTTCTTTTCTCTTGCAATCTTTAGGTACAATCTTCTTTCTTTCTTTTTTTGATACAATGTAAAAATATATATTGATCAAAAATGGATTTGTACAAGGTCGATGGGGCATACCCCGACCTCTAGGTAATCGACAAAATATTCCTGTCGGCAGGGGACAGGGAATCCAAATGTCAAGCAGCAATAGGTACATATACGGAGCAACTAAGCAAACATGGTCAAGTTTCCAAAATGGCCAGGAATGGCCGTTTTGGAAAGTGACCATGTCGGTACAAAAGAACCCACATCTAGCCAAAAGGAGTCTAGTCTAACAAATTACATAGTCTGTATTTACATAAGAGGAAGATCAAAGCAAATAAAATAGGTAAGCGGTAAATGTCCCTGCAAATAGACGGGGATTTTCATAGTAACCCGGAGTATGAATAGTAACTCCAGTGATGAACAATGTTTTTGACGTATGAACAGTAATTCCGGCACCAGCACAGTAACTCTGGCGATAGTCCAAACAAGTGCACCGAGAGACCAACGAGAACCAAGGAATGCATGGAGTAGATAGGATGAAGAACGCGGCAGTGACACACAGGGACCCGGGGGGGCGCACGTGAATACTACCATGCATGGCACAGTGCCATGCATGGTACGTACTCTACGTGCGGAACACAGCAAATATGCAGAGAGATTTGGGTGGTGAATATACATTGCAAAATGAAAAGCACTCGCAATATCGTGACAGTCCGGGGGCAGTGTAAAGTATCCGGCCACCTAACAAATCACCCTCATTTTGCATGCGTGGAACAGGGCCATGCACACTGGATCCAGGTAGTGGAGGGAGAGTAACTCGCCCGTCGTCGAAGATAAGGGGCAGCATGTAGTATATATCGCAAACCTGGAAAATGAACAAACGTGTTAGTTGAAAAACGGCAACGCCGTGAGCTGCACCTGGCTCTTTCAGTAATCCCAACATCGCCCTCATCTTCCTTTCAGCAGGGGAGTACGGAGAGTTGTCCCTCCCCAATTGGCAGTGAAAAAGGCAGTTGAATCTCAAGACATAGCATCCAGCACCAGACAAGCATGAACAATGGCCCTTACAATCAATAGCCAGCAAAACCGAGGGCCTCGCCAAATAGGACAGGAGTGTCCCCAGCCTACCTGCCCAACTGGAAGATCATGGGGCAGCATGACTCCAACTAGTCAGCATGACTCCAACTAAACAGTGGCAGCGTTTCATCCCTGCCCCCTCTGTTTCGCCTCAACCTCCTCTACGTAGCAGCCAACACCCCTATTCACCTTCTCAGCTGACCTGTCCAGCTTCCTTTTCTACCCAAATTACAAGACGTAACAGTGGAACAGCAGCGCCCATGCACACCATGCAGAACATACGTGATCAGTATTGCCCATAATGTCATCAGCCTCCAGATGCAGAGGACCTCTTCATATAATACATGATCGACCCCCAACCCAACTAGAAGATTAGTTGGCATGCATCTTGTTCACAATAGTGCCTCAGCCTGTGATCCGCACCGCTTCGCCATGGTGCCAATCAATATTGTAAAGGGGGAGGGCTGTGTCGATCGCCTGCCTACCATCCAGGTTAGGAGGTCAATATACGTGCACCCAGTCATCATTTGCGTATCATGCATAGATCGACACCTCCTCTGCTTTATTCCAATCTCCGATGTTTTGCAAAATAACCCCCCGGTACTTGTTTGCATTCTTCCTGTTATGCCTTTCGCAGTCATCTCTAATTTGCAAAGTCCATAAAGTAGTTGTGTCCGCCAGATGCGCAAAGGTCCCGCCACTATAAGCATAAGCACTTAGAGTCCTTCCCACTCCTCCAACTACAAGGGACGGATGTATCAAACTCCCAGCATTCAGCATGGAGGAGGTCATAGTGTATCCCCCCCCCCCCCCCCAAGGAACAAGATCAGATAAAACTACAATTTAGAGTGTGACCCCGATCTCCCTTCAGCCGATGTTGACCAATGTTCAGAGGTTGTCACCCTGAGCTAAACCCCACTTGAAAGTATGGCACCCGTCAGCTACAAAGCATGGGAACCCGAGGTCCCTCAACTACCGTGAAACCGATGCGCATAAAATGGGGGTAGTGGGCAACAACCCACCAACCCAATGAAAAGGGCAGTAAACATTGACCCTGGCCATATCATTTCCTTATTCAGAGAACCTCTTGTAAACAGCGAAGTTCCCACTACTAATGGCTGGTTCTACTGTCATCCTACCAACCCAGCTAATAGATGTAAAAGCATCTACCCTGTGAACCGTTACACAACAGTTTTAACCCTTGCTTTTCGACTGTACTATTACCATCGCTGCATGGGTAGTGTCACCCCTGTACACTTTCTCAGCCATCCTATCAGGGCCTTCTCAAGCGACCATACATCACTGACGAGGCCACCAGGCTTGGACTCTGGCCAACTCCTGGTAGAATATCCCAGACCAAGGCCAATATGAGAGCCCTTGAGGATAGTAGGCACTAGGCTTGCAAGTTGGTTCAGAAGTTGATCAAATTGATAGGGCAGAGCCGATATAGAATGTGGTAAACTTCCAGTTTAATTTTGACAACCACATCCGAACTAGTGAGGGAGGCGGCATCAAGGGCAATAGTGTTTCGAGTCTTCTAAATGGTGTAAATTGTGCACAGGAGGGCAAGGCATGCTGTTTTACTCCTTAGTCTGGCGCCATTGTGGGTGATTTTAAGTCATTTGACAGCACTTGTCAATTAGTCTGGCGCCATTGTGGGTGATTTTGAGTCATTTGACAGCACTTGTTAAAGTGGTCATTTGGTGAGTGAGACCGAGCCAAGCATGGATTGATCGCCATATATTCTCAGTAAAAGAGCATTTAAAAAAGAGATGGGCAATGGACTCCAACTGGGAGTTGCATAGTGGGCATGTGCAATCAATCTCCAAAAAGAGTATATTGTCCTTAGTAGGGAGCCGATTTCAAAATCCAAGCCAAGCAATAAAAGAGTATTTTGGGGGGATATACCACTTCCAGATAAAAGACATCCACACGTGTCTTGGTTGGTGGACCCGCACTAGTTCATACACTTTTTGCACAAAATAAGTATTATTAGCACAAAGGAAATGTAGGCGGGACTCTACCTCATGTCAGCCACCCAATTTAGTCATCAGAAGATCCTGTATTTGTCCTAGCTTTTTCGCCAAAGTTGAATCTCTGTTGTGAGGAATCCAATCCCAAATACTCTCTCCCTTGAGGTAATATTCATTAACCCATCGAATCCATAAAGTGTCTGCCTTCATGTGAATGTTCCATAAAATTTTGGAGAGGAGAACCGAGTTCCAAATTTTGCAATTTTTGAGACCAATGCCACCCTCTTCTTTGGGTAAACTCATGTGATCCCAAACAACACGATAATGCTTACCGCCCTATAGAAAGAGTCTGCAGATAGAAGTAAGTCGATCAATGATGATCGTAGGAATTGGAAAAGCTTGGAACCAGAACGAGAGAACACCCTGAATAACTGAATTGATCAATTCTATATGCCCAGCATAGGAAAGGGATTTGTCATTCCAATCATTAATATATGTGGTCACCGAATCCATGAGGACCAAAAACTGCGCAACCGAAATCTTTAAAGGGGCAAGAGGAATCCCTAAGTATCTTACTGGGAAGTCTCCTAGGGGAAAGGATATCATTTGCAGGATAGCTTCCCGTTCAGGGCCTTGAACGCTAGCGAGGAATACATTAGATTTTGTGGGGTGGACCTGTAAACCAGCAACAGTAGTTAACTCCTCCAAAGCATCTAATAGAATATAGATAGAACTCATATCCCCCTGTGAGAAGAGCATAAGGTCATTCGCGAAGGCAAAGTGGGTGATGCCCAAAGGCTTGCGTTTAGGGTGAAAGTGAAATGAGGATGCAGCAGTTTTAACAGATAAAAGTCGAGATAAATATTCCAAACAGAGTAAGAATAGTAGTAGAGACATGGGATCGCCTTGACACAACCCCCGTTTACCACTAAATATACCATGTAGGGAGCCATTTATAGAAACCGAATAAGATGCAGTCCGTATACAAATCATGACCCACTGAATAAATGTGGAAGGAAAGTGTAGTTCCTTCATCATAGCTTCCAAAAAATCCCACGAGACGGTATTATAAGCCTTGGTGATGTCAATTTTAAGCATACAACGTGGGGAGATTCTCTTCCGTGTGTAGCCTCGTACCAATTCTTGGGCCAAGAATATATTGTCAAGCATGTTTCTCCCAAGTATGAAAGCCAGTTGAGCCGAATCAATGATGCCTTGCACCACCGAATTCATTCTTTCAGCTAGAATTTTTATGATTACCTTGTAGACAACATTGAGACATGTAATGGGTCGAAGGTCAGTGACTCTCAAGTCATTGTGCTTCTTAGGGATAAGGGCAAGTGTAGTGTAATTGATCTGTGACTGGCGATACTAGGTCAGGACCCACTATGCTCCAATTAGCCTTAAAAAATGCAGAGGTGTAACCATCGGGACCGGGGGCCTTGCCATTACCAATGTCTGTAACTGCTCTCTTGATTTCTTCTAGTCGGATAGGTTCAATAAGCCTTTCTTGAGCATCAGGAGCAAGGACTGACCCACTACTGACTACGGTGCTATCTAAGGGCTGTACAAGGGACGGAGTGCCAAGGAGGGTTTGGAAATGAGAAACAATGTGATCAGTCAATTCTACCATGGATTCGGTAATAGTTCCATCAAATTTTGTAAGGTGGGACAATTCATTCTGTTTAACCCACTTCTTAACAATGGAATGGAAGTAGGAAGTGTTCTTATCGACTTCAACAATGTGCCTGCATTTGGCCTTCTGTCGGAAAAATTTGCACTCTGCGTCAATCAAACAGTTAACCTGGTGCCGCTTAAGTTGCACTTCTTGTTGCAGAGCAATGTTAGTCGGGTCATGAAGAGAGGTTGTGTAGGCTGAGTGGAATTCTTCAATTGCTTGCTTGACTTTATGAGATAGGTGGCCATAGGTGGTGGAATTTAGCTGTTTAAGAGGGGTCTTGAGGAGCTTCAATTTCCGACACAGTATATTTTGTGCCCGACCATGTACATCCTCCTGCCAATGCTGGGTAAGAAGAGTTTGGCAATGTGGGTGAAGCAGCCACATATTGAAAATTTTAAAAGGCTTAGTACCTCGGGTTTCAGACATGTTAAAAGGAGATATCGTAATGCTCCAGGTCATAGATCTCATTATTGCTTTGGATGATAGATCTCAAGTACTTAAAACACTCTTTATGTGCCATAACTTTTAAATCAATCTTATCTCTACATCGGATGCCACCTTATGGCCTAAAAAATTACACTCTATGTACTTAGTCTTAATCCTGCTCAATTTAAAATTCTTTTTATCTAACATATCCCTCCAAATTATAACTTAACATCAACAAACAACATACACTAAGGCACATTCTCTTAGATATTTTTGATGAGCTCATCCATCACTACTACAATAAGAAATGACTCAACAAGGAGCCTTGTTATAGCCCGATATCGATAAAGAAATGTTTTGCATCTCCTCCTGTCATTCTTACTCCATAATAACTCATATATAAGTTATATGAAACATCTTCACATGATTTCTCTAAGTACTTTGTCATAAGTTTTTTTTTAAAGTCGATAAAAACCATGTGTAGGTTTTGTTTTCATTCCTTGTAATATTTTATTAATTCAATTTTAGATTAAATTGTTAAAATTATTTTAATTAACTATACATTAACAAAATTTGGTATTTTAATAAAATATTTCATTCTTATTATGTTTTAACTTATTTTATAATTTTTATTTCTCATTTACTATATACCAATTTGTTACCAATGAATATTAATTGAACCGTTAATCTGTAAACCTCCTATCTTACTAGTTTAATTTTTGACCTATTTTTTAAAACAATGATAAATCATATCAATGGGCTAAGTAAATATCAATGGGCTAAGTAAGTTCAAGTCGAGATTGAACTCGAATTTGAATATTCTAAGTAGCTCAAGTTTGAACTTTGATAACTTTTTTAAGGCTTAAACTTGGGCCTTAAGCCCCACCTTGTTGTTAATCCTACCCAAATCGATGATCAGACAAAACCTCACTCTAAATTGGTGATTATTTCTAAAATGACAGACCGAAATCTTTTGGGTTACTTCCAGGCAGACATTGTTCATCTCCTACAAGACAAGTTTAACATCTTGCAAAAGTGACGGTGGTAGGGATACATGTCGCAATGTTTTGATTCCTGGCAAAGATCACCTTGGACCAAATAAAGAGCCCAAAAGTTAAGAGAGAAACCAGGGAATTAATGTCCAACATTGTCAGTCTCAAGCTCTCAAGCTAGTCCAAAGAGGCTTCATTCTATCGGCACTGCTGATTAAAGCAGTAACAGAAAGTCTTCATAGCTAAATGAAGAAACAGAAGGAATGGAGTTTCATGATCAAGAACATATCAAATTGTTTATTCACAGAGGAATAATAACAAACAGAAGAGCAACATAGATACAGCCTCCGTAACCACCGTTCACAGTCCCACTCCCTAAAAGCTACAAGGTTCCCACATATCAACATAAGACCTCAAAGGTCGTCGAAGCTTCGATTTCCATGCTTCGAGATCGGGGGTTTTACCGGTAAGAGCAACCGTGCTATCATCTTTCCGGTTACCAAGATTTAAAACAAAAAGCTTGTCACGGAAAACACGATGCATAGCCTTCAAAGTATCCTCCATAACCACTTTGCCATCTCTTCTCCTGTTTTCAGACTCCACACAACTGCCCCCAACATTAACTATAATCCTGCCGCCTTTTTTCAAACACTTTGTGAGCATATCCCAAGTGTTGGGATCTTGAAGCTCAGGTATTAAACTTCCTCTACAAAACAAATCGACTATGATTCCCGAGAACCCACCTTCGATACTGGCTGTCAAGGCGTTGCCAATGTAGATAAAAAGCCTATCTGGGTATTGCTTTTCGAGCTTTTCAAGCCCGAAAAACTCTCTCCCAACGGCAATCACCGATACGTCAAGCTCCCAACCATGAACCACAACATCTGGGTACAACTCGAGGATCAACCGAGCAGTTGAACCCGCTCCGAACCCGAGAATGGCAACGGGTCCGGGGGGTAAAATTGGAGGCAAAGTTGCGAAAACGTCGAAGTAAGTATGGGTCAGGGACTTGAAGAGAAAAGAAATGCTGTGGATGTTTCCAGGTCCATCAAGGAGGAGGAGTCTGGAACCGGCAAAAGGGTGGTCGGCTTTGCGAGAGACCTCAAGGACGCGAATGTAATTGTGGCGAGATTTGAACTTGGAGAGGATCTTGACGTCTTCTACCGGAATGCCATCTTCATGATTCTTGGGTTTGGCATTGGAGGGGTTGGCTTGTTGACATTTGACGATAACTGGATGATTCCGGGGAGGGTTTAGTAAAATTATGGTAGAAAATTTGACGGTTCTTATGCAGGTTCTTTGCGGAATCCGGGAAGGATAAGGTGCAGAAGATTGGATTCGGAGAGAGGAGAGATGATGTAGGAATGGCATTGGAATCTCTTTCTCAGCTTCTCTTCAAAACGTGGAGAATCCGACGACTATATTTATTATTTCATGGACATAATATTATGTAACAGTCTCAAAGTGGCTTTGGTAGTTTCCTGGCAAGCATCATCGTAAAACATGTGATGTTTTGACAATTTGTCTAGATATTGACGACCCTTTGCGAGTTACTGAATACTGATGCGTAACTCATACGAATTTCGACTGCTGTGTTCATTATGCTCATATATCAAATAGACTTACTAATGGATAAAGACTATGCAATGAATAACAGAAATGAAACTTAAAGTTACATTTGGAGCGAACTGAAGTTCTTATGCACAAAATTGTTCGTTCTTTTGTATTTTGCTTCTGTTTAAACATCACAAATATGGTGGTTCTATTACAACTCAAAACTTTCTAATAACTGGCGGCAAAGAAAGATTGTGCAATCTTGAGTTACTATTTTAATGCTTCTGCAACAGTGGTCGAAATGCCTTTGCAATTGTATGCTCCAAACCCTGAGCCGTCATGATAAAGGCCATGATATACAACAAAGGAACTCAAAAGTAGAAGATACCTAGTTCTGTCTATCAGGTATATAGGTGATCTTCAGACTTTAACTTTGACATCAATCAACATCTTCCCTGGATCAAAGTCAGTAATGTTAAATTAGATGAAGGTTTCGAGTATGATATGACCGAATTGATCTTGAGGTTTTGGTATGTGCATCTGATTCACAACTAAAGAGTACATGCACAACTAAATTAAAAAGAAACAGAGGACGTTAATTATCAAATTTCCTATCAAGTTTGCGATCACCAAGCAGCAGTACTACAACCAACTGCGGTGAGAAGGAACGAGAAGCTTGCATAGAAGAACTTAAGATTAAATTCAATGTCCTTGCAAAGTAGGATCCAGGCATATAATGGGCAGCACATCAAAATCATCATCTTATGGTGTAATCATTTGAGAAATTTAAGAAACAAATTAATTTTACCTCATCTCATCTTTTGCCACAAGATGAGAATCATTAATCAAAGATCTACCGTTGGACCTTTCTTCCTTCTCACCATCTGAGTCATAATCACCATTCCATATTCGACGTTTTGGTTTCCGCTCCATGCCCTCTTCAGCCTATATTGAGTTGATTATTTAAAAAGTTTAGAAATGGAAATGACATGATTTAGTTTAACGAAAGTAAAATTTTCACCAACCTCTTCAGGAACTTCAACAGTGGGTGGTGTCTGTTGAAAAGGTACACTGGGTGCATGAGGTAGTCTAGAAAGTTGCTCTAGCAGTATGTTCCTGAACAAGTTTTATGTAATTGTCGTTGAAAAGGATACGAGAAAATATGAATGTAAACAATTTGAAAGGCATTGAAGCATTGAATATAAGGGCCAGCACACTGGGGAGTATTCACAAGTGCACTTGCATTTTGCAGCAAATTTCTATCCCCCAGAGAGATACAGAGATTCATAACAAGTGCAAATAACACTACTTCCTAATATTTCAAATAAATCAATAACCATTTGAATATGGAAAAGTTAATCTCCTGATCACAGTAATGAAAAATAAGTGGAATGCAACAAGCAACTAAGAAATGAATACAAGATTTTAAATTATGCATGGGGATATTTGGTACTTGCGAGTGAATTTATGTAGGGTCATCGAGCTATTGCATATCAAGGCAACATTGCAGATTCCTTAATAAGATAAGAGGTTGTGCCACGATGGCACCAATCCATGGCATAGCTAATCAGATTTCTAAACAAACATGAAGCTAAAGGCTCCAGTTCTTGATCTCAACTATATTTCAATCTTCCAACTGATCATTAATTCAGATAAAGACACACTGCTTCGACTCTGAATTATTAAGGCTCTTTATGGCCTCATGAGAATAAAAATCTCCAACTGGATGTTCTAGTCATGTTACATGAACAATCAAGTGTGTAATTTCCTGCTTTTCATTTCAACCCACTTCACAGTCTAAATTCTCAATAGCAACTTTTTTTACAGAAAATATTACACATTGTTGTGTTGTATATGGCTATATAGTGATAAAATAGGAAGGTGCTTACTACTATTGATTGTATTTCCTATTCTAGTGTCAAACATCAACTATATATACATGCATTTTCAACGTATAGAAAATATGAATAATAGATTTCTTTGAGTTTCACATGGTATCAGAGCTAGGGTTTAGGATTTTCCGATTGCTTTCCGATCAATCTCCGGCAAAGTTCACACTTCGTTAATCTGGTGTTAGATCAAAGATCTAACATCACCAGTTTTTTCCTCTCTCACTCGCTGGCAGTAGAATCGCACCATCGGTAGCTGCTCAACGCACCGTCACGGGCCGCTCGTCGGCTTGATGGTTGGTTTTCCGATCTCCCTCTCCGGCATGCATCTCATCTCACCGTCACCACTCACCTGTTCAGACGACGCCAACCAGTCGTTTCCCATAATCCCACGATTGATTTCGCCGCCGAAAGTTGATAGGAAGCAGCCCACTTACCAATCTCTCTCTCCGGCGAGTGTGACTTGTCACCGCCGGCATCAACTACTCAGCAGTCACCAATGAGCTGACTTCCTTGAGTTTTCCCTCTGTTCACCGTCACATCACTGAAAAATTAGTTAGACATTCACCAGAAAATTTTTCAGAGGTTTTTCCGTTCATGGCTCCTACAGATTTCAGGTCTCAATAAGGTGCTTTCCCTTTATTTCTCTTCCCTCAATTACGACAGATAAACTAGTAGATAGTTCTAATTACACCTCATGGGCTGCCTTTGTCAAATTGTGGTGTATAGGTCAAGGCTTCGCCAATCACTTAACTACTAGGGTTGAGGATATTGAAACAAATAAATCTGCTTGGGCTCAAATTGATGCATTATTATGTAGTGTGTTATGGCAAACAATTGATCCTCAACTCCACACTATTTGTAAGGCATACAGTACTTGTGTTGAGATATGGAGTCAGGCGACATTACTTTATACTAACGATTCAAAGATTGCATTTTGTAGTCTCAAACTTGGTTAATCTCAAACAACAAGACATGAACACGTCTGAATTTCTTGGTAGAATGGCCTCCTTGAAAACAGAATTCAACCTATCAATAACTACCGGTAAGTCTGCAACAGAAAATCTTGCACAGAGAGATAAATTTTTTATCATTCTTACTCTTACTGCTAGCAATCCTAAACTTACTTCAGTAGGAGATCAGATTTTGTCAAGTCTTGTAGTACCTTCTCTGGATGAAGTATTTGCTTGCTTATTGCATGTTTCGTCACCTAGCATCATGATAGGATCTCCCTCAATTAATTCTTCCGCTTTGGCCTCTCAATCTCAAAGTACTAATAGAGCAGAGCAGGGGGATCGTGGTGGTCAAGCCAGATGTCCTTATTGTGGTCAATGGGGACATACTAAGGATAAATGTTATAAATTGCATGGTAGACCTCGAGCTGCTAATGTTGTTCATATTTATCAGTTTGACCTTTAGTCTGAGTCCTCTACTCAGTCATCAGTGACTCTGGCTGGTACTGATTATGACGAGTATCTTAAGTATCAGGCAACTAAGCAGTCTTCCTCCTTTGTTGCTTCGATAGCTCATTCGGGTAATTCTGTAGCATGCCTAACTAAGTCTTTCCCTTGGATAATTGATTCTGATGCTTTTGATCATATCTCTGGTAACCCACATTTGCTCTCACACTTTACTAACACTACATATTCTCCTCCTGTTACTTTAGCTAATGGGACTCAAACTGTTGTTAAAGTTGTAGGTTCTGCTCAACCACTTCCGTCCTTACATTTAGAATATGTGCTTTGTATCCCTAATTGCCCCTTTAATCTTGTATCTGTCAGTAAACTTACATGATCTTTAAATTGTTCTATCACTTTTAATAAAAATTTTGTTGCTATATAGGATCGTAGTACGAGACGGATGATTGGCAAAGGGCATGAATTGCAGGGCCTTTATCATTTAAATCTACCTCCTTCACCTACAGCGTGCACTATTTTAAAATCTCCACTTCTAATTCATAATCGTTCGGGTCATCTTAGATTGTTGAAGCTCCAAAAGATGGTGCCTAGTTCACCTACCTTATCTTCCTTAGATTGTGAATCTTGTCAGCTTGGAAAACATTCTTGAAGTTCATTTCCAAAACGTGTCAATAAACAAGCTACATCCCCTTTTGAGTTAGTTCATTCAGACATTTGGGGTCCTTGTCGTGTCTCTTCTATTTTGGGATTTCAATACTTTGTTACATTTATTGACGATTATTCTAGTTGCACTTGATTATTTTTAATGAAAGCCCGTTCAGAATTATTTTCCATTTTTAAGTCTTTCTGTGCAAAAATCAAGACACAATTGGACACTAATATTCGTGTGTTAAGAAGTGATAATGCTTGTGAATATTTGTCCATTCCTTTCACCCAATTCATGTCTTCCCAAGGAATTCTTCATCAACCCTCATGCGCTTATACTCCACAACAAAATAGGATTGCTGAACGTAAGAATAGACATCTCATTGAAACTGCTTGTACGTTGCTTTTACACAATTGGGTTCCATAAAAATACTGGGCAAATGTTGTCTTAACTACATGTTTCATGATTACTCTCATGCCTTCGTCTAGCCTACAAAATCAAGTACCCCATTCCATCCTATTTCCTGATCAACCATTATTCTCCCTTCCACCACTAATCTTTGGCTGCACATGTTTCGTCCATATCTCTTCCCCTAGTCAAGATAAACTGTCAACTAAATCCAGCAAATGTATTTTCCTATGTTACTCGCGTCTTCAAGAAGGGTATAAGTGTTATTCTCCATCAACACATCGATGTTTTGTTTATGTTGATGTTACATTCTTTGAATCTTCTCCATTTTACTCATCATCTCCAACAAATATCACATTTCTCAGTGAGGTCCATCCAACTCCTTCCGTTACACTTGTTCCTTTATTGCCTCTTTTTCTAATCCTCTTTTAGAGTCTGTCCAATGTTCAACTCTTACTAAATCCCTTTCTCTTGAGAATGGTACTCTTCCACATCATACCAGTGATCTTGATCTTGATGATGAGACCCCTGTAGAGGCTCCTATTGATTTAGTTCCTGCTCTGGATTCCTCACCTGCTGCGGTTCTATCTCTTGAAGATCAGTTTCCCAATGCCATCCGCAAAGGTACACAATCCACTCGCAGCCCTCGTCCTATTTATAATTTTCTTAGTTATCATCGTTTATCACCATTTTGTGCCCACCCGCTCTTCTGTCTCTACTCCTTCTAATGTTCATGAGGCACTTAATGATCCCCGGTGGCGTCAAGCAATGGTTGAAGAAATGATTGCTCTACATGCTAACGATACTTAGGAGTTAGTTTCGTTTCCCCCAAGCCATTCCACTATTGGTTGTCATTGGATATATACCGTCAGAGTTGGTCTGAATGGTCAAGTTGATCGACTAAAGGCACATTTGGTGGCTAAAGAGTATACACAAACTTATGGGTTGGATTATTATGAAACTTTCTCTCCTGTGGCCAAGATGTCTTCTGTTCACTTGTTTTTATCCATGGATGCCATTCGACAATGGCCTCTCTATCAATTGGACATTAAAAATGCCTTTCTACATGGTGAGCTTCAGGAAGAGATTTATATGGAGCAACCACCTCGATTTGTTGCTCAGGGGGAGTCTACCTTAGTGTGTAAGCTTCGTCACTCTTTATCTGGTTTGAAACAATCTCCTCGTGCCTGGTTTGGACGATTTAGTCATGTTGTTCAAGAGTTTGGTATGATTCAATGCGAGTCTAATCACTCTGTGTTCTATAAATATGCATCATCAGAACAATGCATCTATCTTATTGTCTATATGTATGATATTGTCATTACTAGAAGTGATCAAGGTGGGATTGAACAATTGAAGACACATTTGTTTTGTCATTTTCAGATACAAGATTTGGGTTTACTCTGATATTTTCTAGGCATAGAAGATGCTCAGTCCAAATCTAGTATTGTACACTCTTAAAGAAAGTATGCATTGGATATTCTAGAAGAAACAGGGATGCCAAACTGTAGACCAATAGACTCTACTATGAATCCTAATTCAAGGCTTTTACTTGATCAAGGGGAGCCACTTGTTGATCCTAGCCGCTATCAAAGATTGGTAGGAAAACTTGATTATCTCACCATCACACGACCTCATATTTCTTTCTCGGTTAGTGTTGTTAGTCAATTCCTACAAGCTCCATGTGATAGTCATTGGGATGCAGTTATTCAAATTTTGAGGTATAATAAGGCTGCACCACGAAAAGGATTATTATATGAAAACCGGGGTCGTTCACAAATTATTGGATAATTTAATGCTAATTGGGCAAGTTCTTCATCTGATACGAATTCTACTTCAGGCTTGTGTGTTCTTGTTGGAGGGAAACTTGTATTTTGGAAAAGTAAGAAGCAAGATGTTGTTGCCAATTTGAGTGCAAAAGCAGAATATCGTGCAATGGCTCTAGCAACTTCTGAGCTTATTTGGTTGAAGCAATTAGTTAAAGAGTTCAAATTTGCAGAAGTATCACAAATAAAGTTATTGTGTGATAATCAAGTTGCTCTCCATATTCCTTCTAACCCAATATTTCATGAAAGGACCAAACACAAAGAAGTTGATTGTCACTTTATTCGAGAGAAAGTTTTGCCTGGATGTGTAACAACTAGTCATGTCAGTTCAACCAATCAACTAGCAAATATCTTGACCAAATCTCTCAGAGGTTCTCGTATTGAATTTGTATGTAACAAGCTTCGTGCATATTATTTATATGCTTCAGCTTGAGTGGGAGTGTTGAGTTGTATATAGCTGTATAGTGATAAAATAGGAAGGTGTTTACTACTATTGATTGTATTTCCTATTCTAGAGTTAGACATCAACTATATAAACATGTATTTTTAACGCATAGAAAATATGAATAATAGATTTCTCTAAGTTTCACACACATTAAGGGGATTGCAAAGTAGCAAATACATGACTTAATTCCTCAAACTCACATGACTGCTTTAACTATGATCAATACCTATGAAAGTTTCCAAGTAGCCAGCTATACTCATGCACGAATTTTATTCTAACTTCCATAGAAATTAGATTGACAAACTAGTAATCAATGAGCAGTTAAAACATTCAAGCTTTCTCTCTATAGCAATCATATTTACTTCATAAGACTTTTCTTTAATAGATCTCCATTCAAAATTTTGAGTCTTCATATGCAACTCAACAATTACTAATCCTGCAGGAACGCCAACTTCAGCTATAGATAAGAAACAGAATACTGAAAATCACCTAATTTTCTCCATATCCTTTTGTGCATTTAGGTTCTCCATGTAGCCTGGGTCAACATGAAGAGTGTAATCGGGACCAAAGTACTCATAGTACTCATTGTAAGGCAGTTTATTATCAGGTTCTACTCCAACTGCAACTGCTGTCTGTGACACATAAGTACTCGTCACCAGCTATAAGAGAGGTTAGGATGACAATATACAATGAGAAGGACGAAAGAGACCTCGTAGCACCAACAACGCGCAACATTCCGGATGGTATAGCCACCACCACCCAAGACCATCAAAGGAACATTGAAAGATCTTAGAAAACGAAGACAGTCTGCATGGCCCTTCACAGACAAGTTGAAGCACCCTAACCTATCACCGGACAACGAATCTGCCCCACATTGAAGAACTACCGCATCAGGTTGGTAGACCTCCATAACTTTTTGGATGATTGGTCGAAACAAACCGCGGAAAGTTTCATCATCCAGTCCATCATTCAACGGAATATTCAAAGCATAGTTCTTCCCAGGACCAGCCCCAATGTCTTTAATGTGGCCTGACCCTGGAAAGAATTCTCCATACTTATGAAAAGACACGGTCATAACTCTGTCAGTTGTGTAGAAAGCCTCTTCAACCCCATCTCCATGGTGAACATCAATGTCTACATACAGTACTCTCTGCCCAACAAAAATAAAGTAAATGCCAATCATGCGAAACACTAGCATCAATAAGCACCAATATAAGCAAAAATAGTTAAAACGGCGTTACCTTGTGAACCTTGAGCAACTCCAAAATGCCAAGAACAATATCATTAACATAACAAAACCCAGAAGCCTCGCTCTTCTTAGCATGGTGCAATCCACCAGCCCAGTTCAAAGCAACATCAGCATAACCCAGATTGAGTTTAACGGCAGCACCAATAGAGCCACCAGCAGAGGCCTGACAAAACCCAAAAAGTCCATCAAAAACCGGACAATCCTCACCGACGTTGAACTTTCTTAGATTCCTATTGAAGGACGGGTCCAAGACAGAGGTAGGAGTGACAGAGGACAGGAACTGAACGTAGTCCTCGGAGTGAAACCTGCGGATGTCTGTAGCGTCGGCAGGGAAGGGCCGGTTGATCTCCATCCGACGGTGGAGGCCGTAGTGGACGATCAAGTTGTGGGCCATACGGATACGGTGGGGCTTCATTGGATGGCCTTGTCCGTAGTAATAGTCGCCGATCGACGGTTCGTAGAAGTAAGTGACTCGTCGCTTGGTGGCGTCTGTTCCCGTCGACGGGAGAGACGCGCCTTCGTGCGCATCGCCCATGTCTCCCCCTTTTATCAAAAATCGAAGTGAGCGAACGGTAAGTCAGAACTTGAGCTCTGAGAATGGCTAAATCACAGTTTTAAGACCCTTTAATAATAACCAACAGGGGCCTGAATATTGAAAGTCTTAACAGAAAAGGGCCTCCAAAATGTACAAATTAACGTTCTGGCTCTTAATAGAGCCTCTCATGTTACAAGAGCTTTCTTCTAAGCCCAAGGTAGATTCGAGAGCTTGAGCCTAAATAATAATGAGAGGTTGGGCTTCATTAAAAAAGAGTCTATCAAATTTAATAATTAAAAAATTTAATTAGTTCGATTAATTCAATTATAAAAATTTTAAAATATTTAATTTTTTAATTTAATGTTTTACTTTTCGATTCAAATTATTTTAATATCTCTTGTTATTAAAAATTAATCAATTTATTAATTTGTCAATTTTTATTAATTAATAAATTCTTATAAACTAAAATAAATCGATTAATTTTTATTTAACAATTTCTTTTTTCAATTAAACTTCAAATTATTCAATGGGTCAAAATAACCTCTTTCAATCATATTTCAAATTCTTTAATTTTATTCAATCTTCAATTGATTTTATGACGGTCTAATATCAGTTGAACCTTTTAAACCTTAAATATCTTGTCTTACCGATTTAACTCTCGGTCATATTTTTAAATCATTGACCAAATCAATTAAAGTGGTCCAAGTGGAAGGTATCTATTCTTTAATTACATTTAGTGTTACACACTTGTCCATAGATTACATAGTATTAGAGAAATTTAACACCCTTTTCTAAACAAGAGTATTGAAATAAAGTTTTTATATGTCACCCTTTAATGAAAAAGAGAAGTTATATTTTAAATATAAATTTTATTTAACTTTATACTACTATTCAAAAATCTTACTAAAAGTTTGGATGATATCAAAATATTACAAAAATTGAACTCATGTTTGTCAATTTACACACAAATTTTTAATAAATTAATTAAAATATATTTAATTAAAAATAAAACAATTAACCTCCCATTTACCATTGTCATAACTAACTAATTGCGTAATTTAAAATTTTAGTTTATTAAATATTCTATTTATTAAAATTTTAGGAATTATGGGAAATTGATAGACTCATTTTATAAGATGAACTATATTAACTTTAAATTTTAAAAACTAGTTGTATTTATCAAAGAAATGTTAAAATATTCAATATTTAAATGGTATTTGAAAATTTAATAAATATTATAAAATGAAATAAAATTCTAAATTGAAAAATGTGAGGTATAACAAAAATCATGGAAGTCACACTTAAGGCATCATGTCTTACGTTGCACAAATCTGAAAAAAGAAGAAAGGAGAAACCTTACAATTCTGACCTCTCTTATTACGGTGTCTACCACTGTACATGTCATATCGTTGTCTCAGCCATTCCCTCCTGAAAGGGGAATTGCATTGCAAAGCAGGAGCGATTCGGACCAAACTTGACAATGAAAGATACTTATTGGTGTCAAATCAAGAAAAGATTTGAAATCAACTGAGGTCATGAAATATGTAATCTGGTTAGCTTTGTGATTAGACGTGGAAGGCTTATTGAGTTATCTCCACTTTTGACTTGAAGAAGCAAGTGTTCACAGGGGAGGAAGGAATGTCAAAACTATGTCTCTCGATAAAACAGTAGACAACAAGTTAATAGCCCAAGTTTTAAGTTAAGTAAGGCAATTATGTGATTAGATACGTACTACCAAAAGTATCTGCAACGAGAGGAAAAGATCATTCAGTCGTCATCCTCATCCATCGTTACTTACAAGTTTTATGTGCTTTCTCATGTTTGGACTTTTGGATCTTTTGTACATCACGTAGTAACTTAGAATAGAATTCTCAACTGTTGGGTTAGATTCAAGTTTCTTAAATTTTGAGATTAAACTAAAAATTAAATTTAATTCTAATTCTGAATAAATATAATTTGGTGGTACTCGATTTTTTTAATTAAATTCAAATGTAAATTATTAATTTGAAATATTAATTTTGGGTCTAATCAAATGTGAAATTTTTTGTTACATCTAAACTTTAATTATTATTTTTATTATATCTAAAATTGAGATGAATTAAAGTGGAAAGAACTTATCTTTAAATAATTCATCGAAAATGTTTATTGCATCTTTTGTTATTTACATATCGTAATGTTTTTCACCGCATTTTGCTAGGTATTAAATCGATCTAAATTTGTAAAAATTGAAGTTCTTGATAAGTTTGAAGATGCATGATATTATTAAAAGGGGAAATCATATTTTCAGTTATTTCAATATTTTAAGAATGAGCCTTAGAGTTCTTTGCGACTATAAGGTCACAGGTTCAAGTCACGGAAATAATCTTTTTGTAAAAATATAAAAGAAAGGTTTTGTACATTATGACTCTTTCTAGACCTCCATAAAGCAGGAACCTTATGTACTGGGTACATTGACTTAACTTTTCTTTCAATATTCTTTCATTGTTAAAAGAATCAATCCAATTTTTGTATTATATGTGTGTTTGTGTGTGTGTGTACCAATGTTGCGAATACCATACTGAATTTAGAAGAAGTAACTCACTAGGCTTATATGCATGCTCAAGGTCATATATTCTTTCTTCTTCTTTTTTTATCTACTAAGGAAATCCAACAAACTAACGAGCGCCTACAATAGTCCGCGTTGAAAGGAGTCTCCGTGGCTGTCCCGGAGTATTCACGGCCTGAGCGCAGACGGGGCTTCGTCAAGGACATGGAGGCCCGGAGGTACAGTTGCCGCTAAAGCAGCCAGTCGGTCCGCACATTGGTTGCCTTCCCGATGCACATGGGTGATCTGTACTGCCCAATCTCTAGCCATCATCCTCCGGATATCCTGCATCAACACATAGAGGTTAGTCGAGACGCTAGTTGAAGAGGAAAGAATATTAATAACTTCTAACGAATCAGTCTCGAGGATTATGTTGCGAACTCCTGAGTTCCAGGCCAGCTGGAGGCTTGCCTGAATCCCTGTAAGTTCAGCCTGTAAGGACGAGCTGCAATCAAACTGAGAGACGAACCCTCCGCACCAATGCCCCGAACCGTTACGAAGTAACCCCCCCGCCGTACCCCGCCTGGTCCCCCGAGGAATGGCTACATCGGTATTTAATTTTAACCACCCTTCCGGCAGTGGTTGCCAACTCGCAGCCTGCCCAATCGGCATTCCCGCGGGTGAGAGGACTCTACCGGTCACTTCTTGCGCTTTCTTGATCCAGTGGACATAATCAACTACTACCCTGTGTCCATCCCCTGGCCAGACAAAACCTGGTTCGAAAAGACTACGATTTCTCCATTGCCACAGGAACCAGCAAGTAACACCGAACACTGTGGCTCATGTACCCGCACAGGTGTCAAAGTGGCAAATGATATTGAACCCCAGCCATGTAGCCACATCGCGCTGAAAAAAACCCTTTACTACTTCGGGAGGTAGCATCGTGCTCCAGATGGTACGCGCCCGGGAGCAGTCCCTCAGAGCATGTAGGTTGGTCTCAACTAGCCCACAGTGGTAGCATTTATTATCTGTAGTTAAGTGTCTTTCGAAACGCAGCTGATTAGTCAAGAGTTTCTGTTGAGCCAGTAGCCAGAGGAAGCACCGGATACGCTGTGGTCCCGCCCATTTCCACACTGCTTTCCACAGGTAGGTCGACGGCACAGGTTCCAAATCCACAATAAGAGCATACGCGCTGGCTACGATAAACTTTCCGGACGGTTCGGGCCCTAAGTGCAAGCATCCTCATCTTGGTGATCAGCCGGAGGCTGCACGTGGGCAATGTACGCACAAATAGAGACTGGAAGGTAAGTCCAAATCAAGTCCCAATGCCAATGCCTGCACTCATCTACTTACTCCTGGACGTGAGTGTGCAGCAGTGTCTCGGGCAGGGGGCGGTAGTCTGATGTACTAGCGAGCCCCAATTCGGGAGCCATTGGTCCAGCCAGAATCGCGCTCGCTTCCCGTTTCCAATTTGCCACACCATGCCTTGACGGACTTATTCCCACGTAGCAGAGATGCCCCGCCAGATATGCGAAGCTCGGGACTTTGGGAGAGTCTCAGGGAGGCGGTTGAGATCGAGGTGGTATTTTGCCCGTAAGATTTGGGTCCATAAAGCTGATGGCCGAGTGACCAGCTCCCAACCTAGTTTAGTCAGGAGAGCGTCATTAGTAGAACGAACTCGCTTAAGCCCTAAGCCACCCGAATGCTTGGGAGTACAAACTCTATCCCAGTGGACTAGATGGACTTTCCGTTGGTTGGGTAACGACCCCCAAACAAATGAACGCATCATTTTGTCCAAGTCATCGCAAAGCTGCCTAGGTAATCTCACCATTTGCATCGTAAACGTAGGAATGGAGGCTAGGACGGCTTGGGTCAGGGTGACCCGGCCTGCCAGTGAGAGACCTTTGGCCCTCCATCTTGCTAGTTTATTCTGTGCCCGATCGAAGAGATATTGGTAAGTCTGCCTATTTGATTTCTCATGAATCAAAGGCACCCCTAGGTATTTGCCCAAGTTGTCCGTGGAGCTAATTTGTAAAACTTGTCCTAGCCTGCGCGCGCAATCCGAAGGGACATTCTTAGAGAAGAAAATTTTGGATTTGTTACGATTCACCCTTTGTCCGGACATTGAGCAAAACTCGGATAAAATTCGCGTCACTGTGGCAATCTGTGTGTCTGTCGCTTCACCGAAAAGAATGAGGTCGTCTGCGAAAAATAAGTGTGACACGGTCGGCCCGGTGCGTCTCCACTTAAAAGGTTTCCAGTTACCCTGGGCCACTGCCTGGGTAATGAGATGACCTAACCGCTCCAGACTGAGCACGAATAAATAGGGAGATAGAGGGTCGCCCTGGCGAATGCCCCAGGTAGGAATAAAAGGGACAGATAATGTTCCATTCCATGCAACTTGAAACGTAGGCGTGGAAACACAGCGCTGGATGACACGGAACAGGTTTGGTGGGGTGCCGATCTCCTGGAGGGTTGCAAAAAGGAACTCCCAATTCACCCGATCATACGCTTTCTCCAGATCCACTTTGAGCGCAAAATAACCCATCTTACCAGTCTTGTGCTGCATGGTATGAATGATCTCTTGACTGATAATAACATTCTCGATTAAGTGTCGGCCAGGAACAAAGCTGCATTGGGTATTGGCCACCAGCATGTCTAGGTGAAGTTTTAGCCTATTTATTATCACTTTGGCTATAGTCTTGTCTATAACCGTGCAGAGGCTGATAGGGTGAAATTGAGCCAGAGAAGTAGGGGCTTGGGTTTTAGGTACCAGTACAAGTATAGTACGGTTCAGATCCTGCTCCCAAGTCTCATTCCTGAACACCTGCTGGATATACTGCACCACTAAATGCCCTACAACCTCCCACTGTGTTTGGAAAAATAGTGTTGTAAATCCGTCTACTCCGGGAGCTTTATGAGGGTTGATTCCAAACATTGCGGCTTTAATTTCTGAAGCGTGGATAGGTTGGCCTAGCTCCAGAATATCCGCCTCCGAAATTCTGGGGAAATTGCTGGGGTAATGGCCGCACCGGTGTGACCCCCCCTCTGTTGCATATAGGCACGTGAAATATTTCCCTGCCATCTCGCACAGAAGCGATGGGTCACTGATGTTATTCCCTTGATCATCGCGTAAACTGGTAATGCGGAGCTTTCTTGTCTTATGCATAGCTAGGCGGTGGTAATATGCGGTATTCCGATCACCGTCGATCAACCAGTCACAGCGGGCTTTCTGGTGCCAGAATAATTCTTCCTTGCATTCCACCTGGAGAAGGTCCCTACTCAGTTGGTCCTCCAGGGCTTCGAGATGGGTGGACCCCTCCCTCGGCATAGCCCTCTGAATACCGTTTAAACGCGCAAGGATTCTGCGCTTGCGGTGGAAAATGTTGCCGAAGGAAGTGCGATTCCACTGAGAGAGGTTTCCAGATAGTTGTTGTAACGACTGCATAAGTGCGGTGGTATCTGGGGCCCACTGAGCGGCTACATACGAGGGGAATTTCCCATGAGCTAACCACGCAGCTTGGAACCGAAATGGTGGGGGCCCACTGGACGCAGGGTTTGGGCGACTAAAGGTCACCAAGAGGGGTCGATGATCGGAACCCATAAACGGTAAATGCTTGTTCTCGGTCGCTAGGAACGACTCCCACCAATCCGGGGAACAAAGAACGCGGTCCAGCCGTGCTTGGATGTTACCACGTCTTCAAGTAAAACGTGAACCGCTAAAACCCAGATCCTGAAGCCCCCACACTTGTACCCACTCGGTGAAGTCCGGGTTGACCACCCTACTGTGCATGGCTCCCCACTTTTTATCCGCTTGCTGAAGTTTCGCATTGAAATCCCCCCCAATGAGCCACAGTCCCGTAACCGAAGTGCCTAGGTCTCGTAAAATCGGCCAGAGAAATTTAAGGTTGGACGGTTGTGGGCTTCCGTAGATGGCAGTAAAGACGAACTCTTGCGTTCCGTACCGAACGTGCGAATGCACTAATTGCTTATGCGCTAGTTCAATATGCAGTTGAATGTCCGCCTTCCATAAAATCCAGATACCGCCACTGTACCCGACGGCTTCGACTCTGAAGGAGAAGTCTATGCCCAGCTTCTTAATAACTCCTTGCGCCCGGTGTCCACTGATTCGGGTTTCTACTAGAACCACGATCCCTAGTCGATAGACCCGCAAGTAATTACGTAAAATAGTCTGAAAATGTGGGCTCCCGACCCCTTGGCAATTCCAGATTAGGATGGACATGGATAAAAGGTTTACTAAGTATGCACTGGGGGGTTCGTCGTCCCCGTCAGTGTCCCAATGTTAGAAGCCTCCGGTCCGGTGAGCATGTTTGCATCTTCGGTTACTTGTACCGTGGAAATACCCTCCATATCCGTAGTGACCCTCTGCTCGGGAGGGTTAGTTGGGGGTATGAGATGGTCCGGGTCGTACTCTTGTATGACCCCCAGACCAGTCTCCTGTTTCGGACCACGGGGCTGGGGGTCCTCCGTTGGTTGGGAGCCCATGGTATCCGTCAAAAGCCTATTAGAGACTACGGCCTGGTGCGTCATCAATTGGACGGTAGTGTGCGGGTTCGCCGTTGTGGGTTGTAATGGCATGGGGACGGGTGGGTCTAGAAAGTGGGCTGGAATTGAGGGTTGGGAGGGCTGGGAGGAGCTAGGCATGTCTGGGCCAGGGTTGCAGGCCTGCTGGACTGGTTGGAGGGCCAAGGGAGCTGCTGGTAGGCTGGATATGGCCATTGGGCCGCCCAGTGGACGCTTCAGTCCACGTTGCTGGGAGCTGGCCCCTTTTCCCTTCAGTCTGCGACGCTGCGTTTTGGCTTGTCCAGAGGTTTGCGTGAAGATGGCAACGTGTGACGCAAGGCGCGGCAAATCCGCTGAGGCAACAGCCTCTGACAAGGGGGCGAACCTCGAGCCCCCCGTGCTGGACGGGACTGACGCTGCTAAGACACGATGAGTCGACGTTGGGGTCGTACGGCACTGAGCGCGTGAACGTTGGACCGTCGTCCAGTCGTCATAACCGTTGGAGGGAGTTCCACTTGGATCTGTGGATGTTGCGGTGGTCGGAGGTGCATGTGGGTTAGGGTTCCCGGAGCTGGTAAAGGTTGCGGTTCGAGGAGATGGGTTCGCGGCGGCGACGATGTTGGCACAGGAACCGTTGGGATGCCCTACCATCCCACACGTCAAACAGATCTTAGGGAGCCCCTCATACGCAACACGCAGTAGCTCGCCGTCCAGTTCGACTTGCGGACACAGAGGTAGACTGAGGTCGACGTCCACTTCCACGCGTGCATACTTGCCCCGCTGGATTGACATGGTTGCTTCATCGAGTTTAATCGTCTGCCCGACGACATTGCCCAGGGCAATTAGGATCTTCGGGTGGTAGCGCGCGATTGCGAGATCGGGGAAGCGAACCCATACGACCGCCTTGTTGAGGGTCCCCTGCGCCGGCCTGAATGACGGATTCCATCTCTGTATGGATAATGCGTGTCCGAACAGAATCCAGGGGCCACCCGTCAGTGCCTTCCAATAATCCGACTCGTCGACAAAATTCACGAGGAAGAAATCATTCTCCAGGTCGATGAGCTTCATCGGTCCAACCGGTGTCCATATAGCTAGAAGTCGTTGATTCAATAGCCTATAGCCAATTGAGCGCCCAATCAATTTGACGATTAAAGCACGCTCCCAACGGTTGTCGAGTCTGGTTTTGAATGCCTCAGAGAGAACAATGCTGCGCATTGGCCTGTCTTCGATCACTTGGATGTCCTCAGCAGCGACTGGAATCGGTTCTTCCGTGGGCCAAGGGGGGGCTTCCTGCTCCATGGCTGCTCTCGCTTCGCCTAGCACCGCAGCGCTGTAGGTAAGCGGTTGTAGTGGTGGGGGTTCCTCCTCCCGTCCCCTGAATCTGACCTTTTTGGTAGGCTGTGTGTCTTGGACTGGTGGGAATGTGAATCCGCTAGCAGTCGCATTCCCTATTTGTAGTCTTACCGTACAACAAGAGAAACATTTTTATAAGCAATAAAGAAACATTTTTTAAAATAATTTTAGTTACATATAAATGATTCATATAGATCCTGATGAGTAATGACTGATACAGTAGTAAATAAGGAGAAATAAAACACATATGGGTAAAAACCTTAAACTTCAATCAATAAGGTCTGCAATAATCTTCTTCAACATTTTTAAAAACTGGAATGATTTGTTCACAACAATATTTCACTTGATTAGTCATGTAATGGAACTTGTTAATTTATCAAATCAAATATTATTATTGGGAAATTATTGTTTGAATTTTATGTGCAAGAGATATAAGAAAAGTTCACCTTTCAACTAGCACATTAGGACAAGGATCAAACGCCTTGCAAGTGACAAAATTCTCAATGTCTATAGAACACAATCAACATCCTTGATTTCAAACATACAAAGTCATTGCTACTTTCTAGCTTATATGTGCTAATTACTTCCTAACGATTATAGGATAACTTATTCAAAAAGTAATGCATATATAGGTCGATGTACATGAATTCTGTTAAGTCATGCATTTTAACATTTTGGGCAAAATATTTGAAATATGAGATACTATGCGTACACAAACTGTTGTTTCCTTATCGTGCATGGGAAATTAGAAAAGGAAAAAACAGTGACACAGAAAGAAGAAAAGAAGAAAAAACAACTGGAAAGAACAAGTGACTGGCAGGCAAAATCAAAATGGAGTATTGTCTCTTTTTGCATTGTATGCATGTATCTATATATATATGTCTTTAACTTGCCCATCTTAATTATAATCTAGGATACCTGCAATAATAAAGTGTTGGATCCTTTTATCAATCACTTCTTCCTTCTCAAATCCCTGTTATGTGATTGGCGATAAATTACGTTTTTAACTTAGCCAATGGTTCTTTGGTACCTTAGCCAACTCTTTCTATTTTGTTTTGGCTGAAAAATTTGGAAAAGATTAACATTTGAACATCGTGGAAAAGATGATTTTAGCTTTCATCTCTTTCTGAAAAATATCAAGTCAAATCCTGTAACTAAGCAACCTACAGGAAGTTCTACGCTTGGTCAACCTACTAGGTCCCATGATTTTATGCTTATTCCGCCCTCAATTCCTAGATGATAGGATTGGATATCGAATCCAGACCAGGCTAGTTTCAATGGCGAAGGAAGAGCAATATCAGGATTGGTTGAGATGCTCTTCCATGTGGGCATCTTATATAGAGATTTCAATTAATTAATGTGGTGTAAAATGAGTGATGAGCGGATAGGATTGGTGCTGGGAGATTATTCTTATAATAAAACTAACAACAAAAATCTATAAACGCTATTATCCTTTAAGCTGTCATTTAATTGAAATTTGACTTCCAAATTGTCACTTTCCTTACCCGTTTCACGTCCACTTGAGTGTGGGATCCACGGGAATTTAATATAGCCATTATTGATTATAAACTTCTTCCCCGTATTAACAAGTGACACCTTTCTAAAGAGACAGGATCCTCTGTCTAATTTTATGATATCTTATTTTGTCCTATAAATCTCAATTATTTATTTATACAGGTCCCGTATTTATTTATATAAAACCCACGCAGGACCTATATAAATAAATGGCAGAAATTCAGAAAATAAAATAAGACACTATAAAATTGGACAAGAGAATCTAGACTCCTCTCCAAAACACCAATAATAATATGTATGTTTGTAAACAAATGTTTTGGTTCTCTTTCGCATGCACTGCTGTTTTAGTGATTGTTAATATCGATGACTATTATAAACTCCGGTGATGACGTGTAACTGTAGAATCACTCGGACCTCCATTTTTTAAACCCTAAAATTTGAACTCAAGTATGTAAGATGGTTGAAAGTGACTCCAAATGAAACTCATACTTTGGAATTTAGCTTGGGAAATCCTATGAATGACGTTGAAGGAGAGCAGTGAACCCACTATGAGTAGAGAGACGGACAGATTCAACTTGATCATTAAAAGCAGCAGTAGCTCCTCTCCTCTGTAGATTTATATCAGGTGTGCCAAGGGGTACACTAGCTTGTGAGCAACAACAAGGAAAAATCTCTGTTTGCTCTCTCTAATAATTTCAATTCGTACATGTGGTTCAATATTAAACGGCAGTGAAAAGAGCAACTGGGATTATCTCTTTAATCTCGATTGGTGCCGATTATCTGGGACACAATGACTCCTTTTCTTCTCTATATATGTCGGTTTGGCCATTGGCGAACCCCTTTGCTGCCCTTTATCGCCGTTTCCATCGCCATACAACATCACGTCTGGTTACAGACCAAAGGTATGTCTAATCTCTAACGAGGTCAACCTAGGACAAGGGCTTTATAATTATTTTTGTTGCTTTTGTCATTAATATTATGAACGAGACACACAAATTGATCGAATTGGAGCGAAAAGAAATACGAATCACAGGTAACAGAACGACATGGAAATTTAGCAGAGTCGGAGTCCAGAATGGAATTTAAAAGAGAAGAGGGAAGAAACAAGTGAGGAGCCCACTAATCCTAGTGGGAAAGGAACCATGTGCGATCATATGGTGGTTGCCTTCTTGCAGCACCACTTCTATACACTCTCACTTTCCCATCTCCAAAAATCATCCCATTCCTGACAACGACAGAAGAAACGTATCAATTCAATTTTATAAGCCAAAAACACTGGTTTATATCAATTATGTTCAAAATTTTTAAGCTATTATATAATTTGTCAATATTCTATTGGCCCCGGCCAAGCTAGATGCTTAGTAGGATGGCTTTTCTACACATAAATGATTATAGTTGGAATTATATAATAGCTTGATTCCCAGAGTCGTCTTCTTCTTTACACCTCCCATTTTCAATCTCTTCAGTCCCCTCTCTCATTCCTTTCCTTTCAGCTTTCAGATGTTTTCCTCCTGAAGTTTTCCCCGATCACATCCATCACTTTCTAGCTCTCCTTTGGTTTCTGGTTGGTAACGTAGATTCTGTCTGTCAGAGTAATCAAATTCTGTCCTTCTTCATCTATTATTTTATCTGAAAAATAGGCCACTTTGTGTCAGAAAATCATATCTTCTTTCTAAGTGCTTTCTTTTGTTTGTCTTTGATCTATCCTATATATAAAAAAAGAAAAAGGAAAGCAAAACAAAGCTTGTCAACACTCCCGAATCCCAACAATCTCTGAAGCACGAGTTTCACAATCTCAATCACAAAGCGTATTCATGACTCCCCATCAAATCTCTGTCAACCCTCGGTCGATGAAAGCTAGGTTCACTATTGTCTTTCTTCGAGCTTTGAAGAAGATCAGAACCGGGACTCCGCCTTTGAGTAGCCCTAGAGAGGTCTTTCAACGCTACCGTAGAGTTAGAACTGCTGCTGACAAGTCACTGGTCTGTTCTGTTGGCTTGAGGAGAGCTTGGACTAGGGCAATTCTCTGCAAGATTCGAAACCAAGCCCGAAGGCGACAATCTTTCCCCAAAAGAATGAGAACTCAACCCATCAAGAAAAATGAGATAAAAAAGACGTTGACTGGTGAGGAAGGCGGAGTTGGTCTAGCCAACGATCTACGGAAACTTGTTCCAGGTGCTGAAGGCATGGATTTATGCCGTTTGTTGGACGAGGCCGCGCATTACATAAGTTGTCTTAATACCCAAGTACAGGTGATGAGAAGTGTAGCTGATCTTTACGCTGCTTGAGCTCTATATGCTTTCATATGCCCATATATATATGTAAGATACAAACAACAAATCCAATAAACAGAAGTTGAAACAAAAAGAAATAGAAATGAAGGAGGGTACCAATAGTAAATTTGGTATAGGAAGTTAAAAAGAAAACCCCATGTCTTCACTCAAACAAATATATATACTTAATTTCTATTTTTCTAGGTAATCACCTCTGTGAGTGGTTGACACATAAAATCATGTCATGGTTATGCTTAGGTGTATGGTTGTGATTTTTATAATGTTTAGTTTATGCTTCACTTTGATTCTTATTCGGTTTTGAAGTTTGGACTAACGGCCACCTTACCTTCTTTTTTGGTCTCCATTGTCATACTTAGAACTAAACTTGTACTCTAGCTTTATTTAATAGAAAACATATATGAGTATCAAGACTTATTAAAGTGAGAAGTGTTTACGTTGCGGCCGAGACACCTTCAGTTTCCAAGATTCTTGTGTTCTAAGAAACAAAATGTGTGGTTTGGGAAAAATTTATGCAGTCTTCTTTTAGGAAAAAGGGATATGTTAGTTGAGCTATATGGTCCAGCTAATCGAAATTATGCTTCCTTCCCTCTTGAAAGACCACGATCCCTGTTGAGTTGATCAGGTTTTCAATGGTTTAGTGCTGTCAACCAGTTGCTTCACAAAGTGCTGACCGGATCATTCCTTTTACCAGACATGCTTCCCACCATTATTCTTGTTTCGGTTTCTCTTATAGGTTTAGTTTACTAAATGTAAACCTGATACATACAGAAGAACAACATTTTCCATCTTAAAAGATTGAGTTTATTACTAAATGTAAACCTAATACATACAAAGGATCTTAAGAGATTGAGTTTATTACTAAATGTAAACCTAATACATAAAGAGGACCAACATTTTCCATCTTTCGGTGACTGTAAATGAAGTTTAGAATAGGACAGAAGTCGTGAAGTTTTCTTGGTCAATTCAGAGAATCTCAACCAGTACGGTGAACGCTAGGAAACATATAACACAAAATCCTATGCGCTGTGGAAGTCGACAAAAAATGAGTTTAATTTTCTTTGTTACATAATTGGTTTTAGTTTAACCATAATACAGATAAAGTTGCTCATATACTAATCAAGTTTGTGTTCCACATATATTTGAATTTCTCTGAGAAACGTTCGGGTCCCAACTTAGATACACCAAAATCACAATTTTAGCATTTTTGTACATTCCAATCAATCACCAGGTGGAAGTTCTTTGCAGCACAAACAATTTATTCCTTACCTATTCGATCGTTTCTTAACAGTGTCTTACCCTTTGTACCTCCTACTTGTTGGATAGGTTGGAAGCAACATCTTCCGAATTAATATAGAACAAGAGAAACATTGGAAAATTATTAGAAACGAAGTTAGCGATTTAACAAAAGGAAAGGCCGTCCAAAGTGAAAGCAACAAACACAATTGAAAATTTATAGAAACAAACCTAATTTATTTTATCAAACTAGTATGTATGAAGTCTTTCCCATCTTATGCTTGGTATCCCGTTCCTCGTTGGTCAACAAATGGTTCTAACTCGTCACTCAACTGTGGCTAATCGCACACTGTGCTTAAGTTTGGCCAGTGAACGTTGTGCTGCATATTTCACGTACTTGTATCCAAGACATGGCACAATTACGACACATAAATCACACATGCCAGTTGTTAAGAATCACATAGAAATGTTTTGTTTTCCAGTATTATTATATTAGTGTGAAATTCCACTCAATTCATTAACGCAAAAATAAAAGAGACTTAACATATACAGTATTCAGTAATAAAAGAAAAAGCATGAAATCATTAAAGATAAGACTTCAGGCATATGAAAGTTATTTCTGACTGAATCCATTCATAAGCACGGTTAAATTAGTTTTCTCAAACCAAAACTATCATATGAAAGTTATTTGATCTGACTGAATTCTTATAAATAATAAGTTGTCTTTCATAAATATATTTATTCAGATTCAATTAGGTTATTAACTATCAACTAAAATTAATGATAACATAATGAGCTTTATATGTTATTTTATTGTTTAGTTGTTGGTTCAATTCTTGAATGTAATTGATATCCATATCATGAAATTTAAGACCTGGGAGACTTATTCTAGGAAAATCAAGCCAAATTATAAATAAAATTTTCAATTATTATTTTAAGATTTGAAATTATAACTAAGTTTCAACAAAAATCATTTATTTATTTATTTTTAACGCAAGATAAATTTACTCAACATCTACTTTAATTTGTTCCTCGTATTCCCAGTAATTAGTGGTATCATTATAGGTTTATGCTTGACTAGATTCAGTAGATGTGAAGGATATGAGCATAAAGATAAAAAGTTTCTAATGGCCCTTGTTGTACGGAACTTCATAAAGAGTAGAAATTCCTTTAATTCTGCGTCACTTTTATTTACACCTTTTTCCTCAATTAATGCGATTGGCTTTTTTTTTTTTTTTTTGAAGTATATGAAAAGAGTAAAATTTTCCTTAAGCCTTCAACATTAATTCACGAAAGGACTTTAAATTCCCTCTTTTACTTGGTCTTCTCGAAATTGCAGTTGTATTTCATCAATTGTTTAACTTTGATGATCTAGCTATAAGCCTAAAAGAAGCGAATGGAAGCCCTTTTTTTTCATCTGAATTTTAGAAACTAAAGTTAATTCCTTATAGTTGAAAGAAACTCCTTCCACTTGTTTTCTCCCTAACACTCAATACACAAAACAAATAAATGTACAGATGGTGAAGGTCAAACCTTGTTAGAGAATCTTGATCAAACCTCGTGCATCTTCCATTCATTGTACATAGACCAGGACTCCCATTTCCACAAATTATTATTGAAACCAATGTAATATGATATTTGTTATCCTACATAAAAACAAAAGCACATTTAGTTACCCTCCTTCTGTTGTCTTGTCGTTAAAACAACGAAGATGTTAATTGGCTTTATTCCCATCTTTCTGTTCCCATAGTCTTTTCTTAGCTCGAGAACTTCCTAGAATCCACGCACAAATGAAGGAAACTTCATTCCGTTTTGCTAGGTCTTTTCAGCCATACATGGCGGTTGATGCGATACAATTACTGTTAAAACAGCTTCATTGTTCACTAGTCCATCTCGTCCCTCGATTTTAGTATCAACACATATCTTTTCGGCGTCCGTTCCTATTAACCAACGTTAGCACAAGGTAATTTGATGCTTTGTTGTTATGCGTTTTATTAAAGACCACTCACATTTACGGGCAAATTAAACAGAATGATGATTGAAGTATCACAAAAATGATGTCGATGGTTGAGGTAAAGTAAAACTGCGCATGTTTATATGTTTAGAAATCGGATATTCGATAGAGTCTTAATATCAACTTAATCAGTGTTATTATTTGTCTTTCTTTTTTTTGGCTGTTAATCAGTCGTCCATCTACGTAACATAAAACTACCATATTCGAAATTTTTTATGGAAGCTAAATAGAGATCACAGATATTTAATGCTGTTTCTGTTGCATGTTTGTGTAATTACTAATTAGAGTTTCAAAAGTGCTAGGGGTTTAAAAGGAACATATGGAATAGATTTAGATACAGGCATGGTGCTTAATGGTACAAAGTTATATATGACCACCTGAGGCTGTTCTAAGGTAAACTTATAAACTGTTAATTTTTTGGTTTAGTTCTATGGCGAGTTTATACATTGTCTTACATTTCAATAGTCATTTAAATTTTTTTGAAAAATTGAAAATTATATTGAATTAATAAATGAGAATGAGTTTAACACTTCACCTTTTTCATAAAAAGCAAAAGGCATGACCAAACGATGTCGTGTGATTTAAGACATAAAACAACCTCGTCAAAGTACTGTGTAAATATTAAGGTCCGTTGGGTTCATAGGCAAGCTAATATAAGAGCTCATATTCTTGCTAAAACTGCCAATCGCTATGCTCGCCGTGTTATTTGGGTTAATATTCCCCCCTTTGTGTTGGATTTTTTCTCTTTAAGTTAATGAAGATTGAATCTTTTAAAAAAATTATTACTGTATAAATTGCTGTCGAGTTAACGTTATGTTGCTTATTCTCCTGACATAATTACTTTCGAATATTTAACTAACAATGGCAATCCCTGATATGTCTAATATGGTTAAGTTAATTAGTAGCAGGGTTTTACTCATCATCTTAACGACTTCAAATTTTTTTCTCTTTCTGTGGTGCAATATTTCTTAGAGTTCCTTCAACTTCTACCTTTTCGAGTTGATCCTCTAGGAACTCGTTAAATTGTGCATTAGACAGAGGCAAAGAAAAAACTCATTTAAATGTAGATTCATCACATAAAAGAACCAACAACTTAATCACTGGAGTTGGGAATTACATCCCAATTCGAGTCACACAAGATTTCCTTGTCCGAAAGAATATTTCCATTACTAATATCGAAGCATCTACCAGTTAACTAGCGTTACTTGTAGCCCTAGAGGCTAGAGTAATGAAAGTTAACACCCTCTCCCTCTCAGCTTCTCTTCCCAGAAGGAATAAAAATATAGCTAAGAAAGAGAGTATATAGAGGCATGATGATTATGGAATTGGAGTCTAGAACATACAAATGGAGCTGAAACTCTCCAAGCAAGAAGAAGAGAGTTGGTATCCTGCTGGTGAAACTCCAAGACAGAGAATAAAGAAACCTCGATCAAAGGTTATTGGTGAAGGAAAATAATCGGCCGTTCCATATAATAATATTGGAGTCCTGCTATAGGCTCCAGAAAAAGTAAAAGGACTTGAAGATGCGGTGTTATTTTCATGAAATAAAGAAAGAAGCTAAAGTACCTAGACTTACAGCGATATTTGTAGGCCGTAACTGCGCGTCAAATTATGGAATCAAACTCTTCAGGACCAAACTTTCCCATTGCCGAATGTGTGACCCCGCGTATTGGCTTGGTGACTATCCGATCGTCAAATATCTCAGCTTTGGTTATTGGGTCACATGACGGTCCAAACCGGTCGCTATCTTTCATAGTTGTCAGCAATTGTTCAGATATTTTGCCTCATGTCACATCTTCTAACTGAAAAACACATACGCATAATTTCGCTTAAATTCCACATCATCATAAACGAATATGTTACTGAAAGATACCCCATGAATTTATTCTCAAGTCTGCATTATCTCCTCTAAATATCCCTTTAAATTTTGAGTAAAAGACACAGAATATAATTTCATTGATTCCAAAAAAATTTCATACACTTCAAAATTCTCTAAAAAGTATTAATAGTTATAATATTCCCTACTCTTAAGATTTTTGTTGAAGACATTAACAAAGCGGCTATGTGACAATTTTGTTCATATGAGCAATCAATTCACACGAAAATAAAATGACAATTAACAAATAACAAGTAAAATATTTGTTCAATAATATGATATGATATATTAATATATTATTAATAATTAATAAAATGAATCAATATTACTTGTGAAATATTATTTAGTGAAAGTAAATGACAGATAGATATTTGGCTATATTTTTACACTCATGTTTGATATATTTTGCTTGATATTTTATACTTTTATCTTATATTTGGTACTTAATTTGTTTCAAGTGCTTTTACATATTATAATTACCTGCACGGATTAAAGGAGAATAATTCAAATAAAAACACGGCATAAAGCCAACATTTGATGCACATAAGCTATGCATGGTTTTTAACATAGATGGAGAGTCTGGATCTAAATGTCGTATTTAGAGAATAATTAAAGGACATCTCAAGAATATCAGGAAGCCTAGATTTGTAATTGTTCAAATTCATTTAAACCAGCAACTGTTTGTTTAAAATAAAACTTATTCCTGCAAAATTAGTAGCTCAACCACAGGAGCTTTACATAGACATATATGTGGCTTATAAGATCTAAATGAGGTGATTCAAAAGTTCAAATTCAAGCCAACTTCCTAGGCCATAATTCCTATGTAAACTCGAGGCCCAAAAGTGCTGTTTCAAGGGGCTAAAAAGTTTGAGAATGAGGTATAAAGTCTATCTCGGCCAAGCCCAGTCTAGCCTTCCCTTGTTTTTGACCCATAACTTTAGCTACACGACTTTGTTTTAAGTAAAAGAGGATCCTTTGGAATGCTGAGAAGCAAAACCACAATTTATGGGAAGATATTGTGATGTAAATATGAAGATATCAGGGTCAAAAACCTGAAGGAAAGCATAGTTGTGCATTTGCCCATGCACTTCTATGAGTTCGTGCACTTTCACGATTTTTAGTCAATTTTGGTTATGCACAATCTAATGCATGACCGTGTGTCTGTCATAGATATTTCTGGTGGCAATTGAGGAGAGATATGTGGGGGAAGATTCCAAATGTGGGACTCATTCTCTAAGTGTGATTTTGGTCCAAAAACGTGAAGAAATCATCGACAAATCCTTCAAGATTCAAGATCAAACCTCTACATCGAAAGATAATTCAATAGAAGATAATCAGGGAGATTTATAATTATGAACCCATTGTTTTTTGTTCATATTTCTATATATATATGCTTGATTTTGTGTTCGATCATGTGTAACGAAATAGCCAGTTAATATTTAGATTAGATGAACCTTACATTAATACTTTGATATGATTTGATTTTTTTATTAATGCAGTTATTTGTTTGATATATATTATGACATGATTACGTATTTTATTTATGTTCTAATAACCTGATAATATTATATCATAATCTTATTTCAATTTCATATATAGAGATTGAGAAATCCTAGTGTGAATAGATCTATCATAATTAGGAGGAGTTGATTACAATGCTAGAATAAGATGACACAAATCTTTTAGATTGAGGCCAAACCTAATAGAGAGACTTATAAATCAGTAATGCGATCCTATAAGATTTAACCTGAGTAATTTGGTTAGAGACCTTCGAATTGGTTACTAGTAGACTCAAGGTCAGCTACTAACATACCATAGGAATCTCTACTATCCAATAAATTAACAACAAAATTGCATGACAAAAGATCAATTAGTTAAGCCTTTATGGGGGTTTGATTCTTTTCTTAATGCAATTGGTTGTTGGATATATTTTGATCTAATTACATGTTTTATTTATGTTCTAACAACTCGAGAAAATTATATCATAATCTGATTTCATACGTAGAAATTGAGAAATCCTAGTGTGAATAGATCTACTGTAATTAGAAGGAGTTGATTGCAATCCTAGAGATAGGATGACATAAATCTTCCATATTAAAGTCAAACCTAATAGAGGGACTCATAAAATGATAACGCAATCCTATAAGATTTAACCTGAGTAATTTGGTTAGAGATCTTAAGATTAGTTGTTAGTATACCCAAGGTTAGCTACTAACATATCATAGGAGTCTCTACGTTCCAACTAATCAACAAAAAATTGTATGATAAGAGATTAATCTGTTAAGGGTTTAAGGGGATTCAACATACTAATTCTCGATATTGATAATTTTCTAAGTGCTTCTGTAATCTTCTGTTTAACTTTGTTACCGATTTTATTTTACTTACCTTAGTTTTAGTTTCTTTTCAGTAAAAATCTAAAATCAATTATTAGGCTAGATAATAGAAGAAGGGTAAGTATTAGTATTTATAGTCTTTTTGGGATCAACTTGTACTTGCTGATACTAGTTATATCTCCTTTGTACATTTACGGTTATTACAATATTAACTGTCACAAAATAGGTCAATCAAATTTTTAGCACTGTTGCTAGGGCTCTTGTGAGAGAGTGAGCTGTTCTTACATGTTTTCAAAAGCTCAATTGATATTTAGGTCGTGTAGCGACATTGGTGGGAGTTATCAGTACAATCATGAATGTCGAGCACCTACTTATACATGAGAGTACTCGGGTATGTATAGTTGACATCAAAGTGTACTATACATGAATAAATATAATTAAAAGTGGGGAAATTCTTATACTTATGGATGGAACGATTACGCTCCAGCTAGATATTTATGGCACCAAGTACCTCTAATTAATGAGTCAAATCTGGAAGACAAATTAATGGAAACCCTTATTGAAATGAAAGCTGAACAACTCACATTTGGGAGTAAAGAAAAGACAATGGTGGCTTTCATGAATGGAGTGACATTTTAAAAAGAGCTTCCTGAAGAAAAAAGAAAGTATTATAGATCGACTAATGGAATGCCATGCCAAGGGAGTAGGTAGTCAACATGAATCTGATAAGTGACTTCCTTCATATTCTTATGATGAGTATAATTTGAGCTTCCAACCATCTCAGAGTGAAGAAGAGAGAACATTTGATTTCATGAACAAACATACATTTCAAAAAGGTGAGGAGATAATTGTTGCTCTAAAAGATATGATAATTGAGACTATTCAAGAATCCACCATGAGGCATCAGGAAATAGAGGCTCGTATACAGAATATGGTGAATCAAATCAATCAACTGGTGGAGATATTATCCAATGAACAACTAAGGAGTTTGCCTAGTTCTAAAGATATAGATCCTAACGAATTTGGAATGTTAACCACCCTTAGTAGTGAAGATAAGCTCTCAGAAGAGGAAGAGGAAGCAATTATTACAGATAAATTAATGGAACTCCTTGTTGACATGAAAGCTAAGCGATGCAAATTTGAGAGTGGAGAAAAAGCAAGGGTTGGCATTCTGAATGGAGTGACATTCCAAGAAGAGCTTCCAAAAGAATAAGAAGTCTCTACCTAAGAAGGACAAGTAGAGGAGCGATAAAAGGTAATTGAAGAAGATGAGCCAGAAACATCTATCCAAGAAGAAGGAGAAGAGTAGATAGAGGTGGTTGAAAAAAATTCGATAGAGGAAGCAAGTAAGGGAACTGTTGATGAGGTGTTGGTAGTGTCCCTAAGTATAGAGGGTTCCCATTTCCTTGAAGACAAGCTATTCAAGCCAACCGATGATTCAGGGAGTTTCATTATCCCTCATTTTATTAATAGTTTGTTGTTAAAGAGGGCATTATTAGTTTGAAATTTGATTTATTAATTTGATAAATTATATCCTTGTTATCATCCTGCAATAGGTGGCTTGTTTACAGGCTATGAAGTTGTTTTGTAGAGAAAAGGGTGGAAGCAAGCTGCTAATTGTTTATCTAGGATGATATTAAACATAAAGGTTACATTGATCTGCAGATGTTAAAGAAGTACCGCTTGAGAGGCAACCTGTGATTTAGTTGTAATTTTATTTCAAATTTCGTATTATCTTATGTCTATTTTTGTGTTAGTATGGGCTTTTATTTTCTATTATGTTATTTTTTGTTTTTTTTATCCTTATATTTTGCAAGGATGTTAGTCTCATATTGGATGGATAAAAAATCAGAGAAATTGTCATAGTCAAGAAAGTACCACTAGACCCTTTCACTTTTTCATAGATGTTTATATTGTGTACATTAGGGACAATATAGAACTTATATGTGGGGATTGGTTTAGTGAATTCTAAGGACTTCTTTAAGTTGATTATAATCCTAGTTATAAATTTTATTAACCGATATCTTGAATTGGTTGAATCTATCCATGAATACTATATGTCCTTGTTGAATATTGATTTAAATTGGTTTGCAAAAAGATGATAGTTAAATTGAAATTAATTTTCTAAGTTATATTTTTTTTAATCATTGAAATATTCAAGTGAAATGAAATTGCATACTATTTACACACATATATACCGAATTTTTTGAAAGCTTTAAGTGAAAGAGCAAATTTTCAAAACAAAAAAAGATCTTGTTATTCTGTGATATGTGTGATATCATGTATAGTAGGATAATTATAGAATTTGCTTTATGATGCATGTTGAGAACATATTTATGAAAATTAAAAGCGTTAAAATGATAGAGTCAACTACATTATAAAAGGTAACTAGATTAAGCAACTTGTTTTAGTTTATTTCTTTGAAAATTACCATACTTTAAAATTTACCTTTAAGAATAACCAAGTTAAGCCTTAGCCTACTTTCATTGACTAAACCATATATTAAACTTTATCCTATTTTTCTTTGAAGACCTTTTTATTGTTTTGAACTTTAAATGTTATTTATATTATTTACTTGTTTAGACTTTTAATTTGTGAAAGGTCTAATATTTGTTAAATTGTGGTGTTGATTGGAATATTTTGGAAAAAAGAAAGAGGAAAAGAATGAAAGAAAGAAGAGGAAGAATAAATAAATAAATCAGTGGTACCAATAAATTTGTGATGAAAGGACCTATGTGTGTTGTAAACAAGTCTTACAAAAGTCTTGTACTATTTCTTTGAGTAAATTCTTTCAATTTGACAATTTTATTATCCTAAATATATCGTATCTAAACCTCGTTACAACCTTATAAAGACCTTTTGATTTTTGTTTCTAGTTTGTACATAAGTGGTGGAGATGTGATTTTAGTACAAGGATATAGTAAGAGTTATACTATTCACTGATCGAGAGTTGTTATGTTTTTCACCTTAAAAACTTAAGTGCATTGAGTGATTGGTGAGGGTGTAAAGAGATATGCTTTTGATTTCAATGCAATTATTAATGTAATTACTATAAATATTGCTTAGGAAGTTAATTTTAGGACAACTTGACTCTAATTGTATGTTAATTTAATTCAATAGGACATTATGATATATAGTATGAATGGACAAGTGGAGATTCATGATTGATTGGTATTGCAAAATTTATAGTCCAACTAATCAACAAAACAATTGCATGATAAGAGATCAACCTATTAAGGGTTTTGGGGGATTCGACCCTAGATACTATTTCTTAATATCAATAATTTTCTAATTGCATCCGTAATCCTCTGTTCAACTTCATTACCTATTTTATTTTACTTGCCTTAGTTTTAGTTTCGTTTTAGTAAAAATCTAAAATCAATTCTTAGGTTAGATAATAGGAGAAAGGTAAGTACTAGTATTCATAGTCTTCATAGGATTTTATTTATAATTTTTAAATAAATAATAATATGTAATTATGATAAGTTAATAAAATTAATAAATCAATTTGTTATTTTTTAGTACTAATAAACAATTTGATTAATCTTTCATTTTTTAACTTATAATTCATATTTTATAAATAATAGTTTGTTTATTTTTATCATTAACCAATAAAGTTGTAATAATATAAACTATTAACAATTAATATATAATATTAGTTATTTTATTTGCTGCGATGATTTCTCTCCATATTTACCGACGGACTATTGTACCGCCACTAAATGAAATTTTTGCTGACAAATGTACTAACAGACAGTTATATTCTATCGGTAATTGGCAACGGTTTGTTGTTCGTCAGTAAATTTCTGTCGCTAATGCTCATTTTTCTTGTAGTGGTTATTCATCATGATACAAAGTCTAATGACCCAATGAAATAGAAAAAAAAAAACTTATCATTAAACACTATGTCAAGCACACTAGTATGACAAAAAATAATCATCACTAAAATTGAGTCCAATAGATCAATAAGACATGAACCATTAATAAAACTAACATTAAGCGCTATAGGCTAATATGATTAAAAAAAATTCAAACCTTAGCACAAAGCCTAGTAGGTTGATATGACAAGAAAAGTTAATTTATACTTATTTATTAACAATTAAATTAATCAATCAATTTATAAGTATGATTTTTAATTTTCTGTAAGTATGAGTTATATAAAATATGAGAGATTGATCATCTCATTTATCAATATTATTCTATACTAAATTAAACAAAATTAATTTAATATCAAATAAAATGTTTTAATTAGTAATAAAATATGCTAATTTAATATTTATTATTTATTAATAAAATAATTAACTTTACATATTAAATATATTATTATAATTTTAATGCAACTTCAGTAATTTTCATAATTTATAGAATCATGAAAGAACTAAAAAAAGAAACTTAACCAAATATATCCTTTTATATGATTTTATTTTTTAAAAATAGAAATTACAGTGACACACAATAGGTCTATAATTTCACATTTCATTGATATATTCACTAATCTTTTTTACTTAATATATTCAACAAATTCCTTTTTAATAGATGAATTTACCATCCTCCATTTTGCGTACAAAGCATGAAATTTCTTTAATATCTCCGATTTCATGTTTAAGATATTGTTTTCCTGAAAATTTTTTCAATTTTAGATTTTTTAATCTATTGCTAGTCCATTTTGGATATAGAGAAAAAATTTTAAAATTGAAGGACAAATTGAGATATAATATTCTTCATATTATTAGCAATTATAAGTTCACTTCCTTCTAATCCAACAATTGGCACCTTTTAGGATCCTTTGAGAACTGCCTTTCTCTAAGATCTACTAATAAAGGGATTCTCAGAGAGACCAAACTGGAGATAGCTATTAACAGCAGTCAATGATAGACCTGTACAAATTGATCTAATTCATTTGGTTTATGGGCGTTGAAAGTCAAAGAACTTGAATTTTAAGCATCATCTAATCGATCAAGTTTTAGTTATAAACATTAAAAAATTTAAAGGGTGGAGTTTGGGTTGTATGAAAAACTTAGTCTAACCTAATGTTTATGATTAACTTACAATTATTTCGACATACAATTGTGGTCTAGTATTTATTATAGATTAATTAATATTTAGTCATTTATCTAATTCTATTTTGTTATAAATTATAATTGTTGTTTTTCACATATCATTATAAGAGGTTATATTTTTATTTCAAAATAAATTTATAAATTTATTTTGTTTTCAATAAAAAATTTACTAGTTTACAACTTTAAACAAATTATTAAAACTAGTTTGAACTTAATCTCTTAGCATTTTAATACCTGAACTCTCACTTTGTATCAAATATAGCTTATTTTAGTCCTTGTCAGTGACCATCATTAATTAAGCTAATGTGGCTTGCTACATTTTCTATTCTTTAAATTCCTAAGTTAAGTGGCTTAACATATGAAATAGGCCTATGGTTATGAACATTTAAAAACGAGAAACAAGAAAAGAAAAAGTGTTTCGCTGTGATCAAACCCTCAAAAAGACAATGTTATGATCCTCTCCCTCCCTCACCATTACCTTGCCACTCGATTGGGATTGATATTTTTATTAAAAAATGAAAGAAGTGGGATTGACATGTTGTTAAATTTTAAAAGGAAGAGAGATGGAAGTAAAGTTTATATATTGTCTTTGGGTTCAGCGTTCGTTCTAATAGTGGCGAGAAATGAAATTAGCAACTATACATGTTGGTTCTAAACTCCTTAATTGTTGTAACTATTATCACATATATTTTTACTTGTCCTTCTTCGTTATATTTTAAATTTCTCCTCAAAGTACATCTTTTTCATTTTGGTTCTTCGTTTTTATATATCTTTTATAGATTTTCTGATTTATTCCTAATTGACTTGACTATAATTAGGTGTGGCTTTGTTCAGATTCTTATGATTGTGTCCTTTCTTTGACAACTTTTTATGACCTAGTTTATGATTATGCTTTATAGTTACTAAGAATGTTCATTTGATTTCTATATAATTGTATATGAAGTTTTGACCATCATCCTTTAGTAATTTTATATTTCAAATTTATGTTTAGAGATCCTACTCAATCGAATGGTTAAGACATAAGAAATTTTCTACGAAGAAAAGATATGTCTAGGCTAAAGCCAATCCCACTCCAACAAGGTCATCCGAGAAAATTACTATGAAGGCATTTGGCTGATCCAAAGCATCATTTATATATATATAAAGAAAATACTCGCACCACTTGCCACATTCCCATTGTTTTTGAATGAATTGGTGATTGCAAATGTTGAAAGGCCAAAGATATTAAGAAGTAATGAAGAGCAACGAGAAACAGAGGAAGTTATATTATAGATAGGATTCAACTATGAAGAGATATCAATATTCACTACAAGAAAATGAACGAATAGCGGCGGAAAATTTCCGACGGAAACATTTCCGTCAGAAAATAGCGACGGAAATAGCCATTTCGTCGCTAAAATGGGAACGTTTCCGACGAAAAAAACAACCGTCGGCATAGAATTTTGTTACTAATTTTTCCCACGGAATATAGCGACGCCCCCAATAAACCGTCGGTAAAAAATGCGCGAAACTTTCGCGCATTTTATTACCTACGGCAACACACCGACGGTACTGATACGGTCGGTATTTATACCGACGGGAAGAAATATCTCCGTCGGTAAATAGGAAACGAAAAATGTTGTTCCGACGGAATGCAATATACCGTCGGAACATTGAACAACAAAAATATCTTCACCGACGGACCAGACCAATCTGTCGGGAAGTTGATTGCAATATCACCGACGGAAGAGTTTAGAGCGTCGGAAAATTTTCCAAAAAACGTGATTGCCGACAGTATTAAGTATTCCGTCGGTGATGTTCAAGCAAATCACCGACGGAACAATACTTGTCCATCGGTGAATTTGACGCAACCTCAGTTTCCGTCGGTAGAGGGTCTTCTAGAATCCTTCAGTACCGACGGAATGAATATTCCGTCGGTATTTGATTGCTTGCGGGCGGCAAATTTGCTGCGTGTTTACCGACGGAATTACCTATTCCGTCGGTAACTGTCAGCACACGTCGATTATCGTGCGCGGTTCACCAACGGAATGTGTAATTCCGTCGGTAAACACGCGGCTTTATATAGCCGCCCCTCCCCCCCTTCCTTCACCACTCTCACTTGTCTTCTCTCTATTGGATTTTCCTCTGAGCTTCTTGAGGTAAACTTTGTT
>JAOSBN010000007.1:28258940-28271548 GCA_027563595.1 Erythroxylum suave
GTGGTCCCGCCCATTTCCACACTGCTTTCCACAGGTAGTTCGACGGCACTGGGTCCAATTGCACAATTAGAGCATACACGCTGGCCACTGTAAACTTTCCCGAAGGTTCGGGGCCCCAAGTACAAGCATCCTCATCTCGGTGAGCAGCCGGAGGCTGCACGTGGGCAATGTTCGCCCAAATTGAGGCTGGAAGGTAAGGGCGAATCAAGTCCCAATACCAGTACCCGCACTCATCCATGTTCTCCTGGACGTAAGTGTGCAACAGGGTCTCGGGAAGGGGTGCGGTAGTCTGATGCACTAGCGGGCCCCAATTCGGGACCCATTGGTCCATCCAGCAGCGCGTCCGCTGCCCGTTTCCAATTTTCCACACCATGCCCTAACGGACGTATTCCCACGTAGCAGAGATTCCCCTCCAGATATGCAATGCTCGGGACTTTGGGAGAGTCTCAGGGAGGTGGTTGAGATCTAGGTGGTATTTTGCCCGTAAAATTTGGGTCCATAAGGCTGATGGCTGAGTGACCAGCTCCCAACAGAGTTTAGTCAGTAGAGCATCATTAGTTGCTCGAACTCGCTTAAGCCCTAAGCCTCCCGAATGCTTGGGAGTACAAACTCTATCCCAGTTGACTAGATGGACTTTCCGTTGGTTGGGTATCGACCCCCAGACGAAAGAACGCATCATTTTATCCAAACCATCGCAGAGCTGCCAAGGTAATCTTACCGTTTGCATCGTAAAAGTAGGAATGGAGGCTAGGACAGCTTGGGTCAGGGTGACCCGGCCTGCTAGTGAGAGGCCTTTTGCTCTCCATCCTGCTAGTTTGTTCTGTGCATGATCGATGATATATTGGTAGGTCTGCCTGTTTGATTTCTCATGAATCAAAGGCACCCCTAGGTATTTGCCCAGGTTGTCCGTGCAACGAATCTGTAACACTTGGCCTAGCCTGCGCGCGCAGTCCGAAAGGACATTATTAGAGAAGAAAATTCTGGACTTGTTACAATTTACCTTTTGCCCAGACAGTAAGCAAAACTCGGATAAGATCTGCGACACTGTGGCAATCTGGGTGTCTGTCGCTTCACCGAAAAGAATGAGGTCGTTTGCAAAAAATAAATGTGACACGGTCGGCCCGGTACGTCTCCACTTAAAAGGTTTCCAGTGACCCTGTGCCACTGCCTGGGTAATGATATGACCCAATCGCTCCAGGCAGAGCACGAATAAATAAGGAGATAGAAGGTCTCCCTGACGAATGCCCCTGGTAGGATGAAAAGGGGCAGATAAAGTTCCATTCCAGGCAACTTGGAACGTAGGCGTGGAAACATAGCGCTGAATGACACGGAACAGGTTTTGAGGGATGCCTGCCTCCTGGAGGGTTGCAAAAAGGAACTCCCAATTCACCCGATCATATGCTTTCTCCAGATCCACTTTGAGCGCAAAATAACCCGTCTTACTAGTCTTGTGCCGCATGGTATGGATGATTTCTTGACTGATAATAACATTCTCGATTAAGTGGCGGCCAGGAACAAAACTGCATTGGGTATTGGCCACCAGCTTGTCCAGGTGAGGTTTCAGCCTATTTACTATCACTTTTGCGATAGTCTTGTATATAACCATGCAGAGGCTGATAGGGCGGAACTGCGCCAGAGAAGTAGGGGCCTGGGTTTTAGGGATCAGTACAAGTATAGTACGGTTCAGATCCTGTTCCCAAGTCTCATTCCTGAACACCTGCTGGATATATTGCACCACTAAATGTCCCACAACCTCCCACTGTGTTTGGAAAAATAACGCTGTAAATTCGTCCACTCCGGGAGCTGTATGTGGGTTTATACCAAACATTGCAGCTTTAATTTCTGACGCGTAGATAGGTTGGCCAAGCTCCAGAATATCCGCCTCCGAAAGTCTTGGGAAATTGCTGGAATATTGGCCGCACCGGTGGGACCCCCCTCTGTTGAATATAGGTGCTCGAAATATTTCCCTGCCAGCTCGCTCAGGAGCAACGGGTCACTGATGGTATTCCCTTGATCATCGCGCAAACTGGTAATGCGGAGTTTTTGTTTCTTGTGCATGGCTAGGCGATGGTAATATGCGGTATTCCGATCACCGTCGATCAGCCAATCACAGGCCACCTGGAGAAGGTCCCCACTCAGTTGATCTTCCAGGGCTTCGAGATGGGTGGACCCCTCCCTCGGCATAGTCCTCTAAATACCATTTAAACGTGCAAGGATTCTGCGCTTGCGGTGAAAAATGTTGCCGAAAGAAGTGCGATTCCACTGAGTGAGGTGTCCAGAGAGTTGATGTAACAACTGCATAATCGCGGTGGTATCTGAGGCCCACTGTGCGGCTACATACGAGGGGAATTCCCCATGAGCTATCCACGCAGATTGGAACCGAAATGGCGGGGGCCCACTTGACACATTGCTAGGGCGGCTAAAGGTCACCAGGAGAGGTCTATGATCGGAACCCATAAACAGTAAATGCTTATTCTCGGTTGCCAGGAATGACTCCCACCAATCCGGGGAACAAAGAACTCGGTCTAGCCGTGCTTGGATGGTACCACGTCTCCAAGTATACCGCGAACCGCTAAAACCCAGATCCTGAAGCCCGCACGCTTGTACCCACTTGGTGAAATCCGGGTTGACTACCCTACTGTGCATGGCTCCCCCCTTTTTATCCACTTGCTGAAGTTTCGCATTGAAATCCCCCCCAATTAGCCATGGTCCCATAACCGAAGTGCCTAGGTCATGTAAAATCTGCCAGAGAAATTTTAGGTTGTACGGTTGTGGACTTCCATAGATGGCAGTAAAGACGAAATCCTGCGTTCCGTACCGAACACGCGAGTGCACTAATTGCTTGTGCGCTAGCTCAATGTTCAGTTGAATGTCCTCCTTCCACAAAATCTAGATACCTCCACTGTACCCTACTGCTTCGACTCTGAAGGAGAAGTCCATGCCTAGTTTCTTTATAACTCCTTGCGCCCGGTTACCACTGATTCTGGTTTCTACTAGAACCACGATCCTCGGCCGATAGACCCGCAAGTAATTTGGTAAAATAGTCTGAAAATGGGTGCTCCCGGTCCCTTGGCAATTCCAGATTAGGATGGACATGGAAAAAAGTTTACTAAGTATGCACTAGGGGGTTCTCCGTCCCCGTCAGTGTCCCAATGTTAGAAACCTCCGGTCCGGTGAGCATGTTTTCATCTTCAGTTACTTGTACCGTGGAAATACCCTCCATATCCGTAGTCACCCTCTGTTCGGGAGGGTCGGCTGGGGGTATGAGATGGTCCGGGCCATACTCTTGTACTACCTCCGGACCAGTCTCCTGTTCCATATAGCGGGGTTTGGGTTCCCCCGTTGGTTGGGCGCCAATGGGATCGGTCATATGCCTATTATAGACTACAGCCTGGTGCGTAAACAATTGGACGGTGGTGTGTGGGTTCGTCGTTGTGGGTTGCAATGGCATGGGGACGGATGGGCTTGGAGAGTGGGCTGGAATTGTGGGCTGGGGTTGCTGGGTGGGGCTAGGCATGGCTGGGCCAGGGTTGCAGGCCTGCTGATCTGTTTGGAGGGCCAAGGGAGCTACTTGTGGACTGGAGGGGGCCATTGGGCCACCCAGGGGACGCTTCGGCCCACGTTGCTGGGAGCTGGCCCCTTTGCCTTTCATTCCTCAACGCTGCGTTTTAGTTGGTCCGAAAGGTTGTGTGAATGTTTGAGCGTGCGACGCGAACCGCGGCAATTCCGCTGGGACAATGGTCTCTGACAGGGGGCCGAACCTCGAGCCCCCCGTGCTGGACGGGACTGCAGCTGCTGGTGCACGTTGAGTCAACGGTTGGGTCGTACGGCGCAGAGCTCGTGAACGTTGGACCGTCTTCCAGTCGCCATAGCCGTTGGAGGGAGTTCCTCTTATGTCTGCGGATGTTGCGGTGGTCGGAGGTGCATGTGGGTTGGGGTCCCCAGTGCTGGTAGAGGGTGCGGTTCGAGGAGATGGGTTCGCGGCGGCGACGATTTGGGCACAGGAACTGGTGGGATGCCCGACCATCCCACACGTCAAGTAGATCTCAGGGAGCCCCTCATACGCAACTCGTAGTAGCTCGCCGTCCAGTTCGACTTGCGGACACAAAGGCAGACTGAGGTCGACATCCACTGCCACTCGTGCATACTTGCCCCGCTGGATTGACATGGTTGCTTCATCAAGTTTAATCGTCTGGCCGACGACATTACCCAGGGCAATTATGATCTGCTGGTGGTAACGCACTATAGCGAGGTCGGGGAAGCGTACCCAGACCACCGCCCTATTGAGGGTCCCCTGTGCCGGCCTGAAGGACAGACTCCATCTCTGTATGGATAATGCGTGTCCGAACAAAATCCAGGGATCGCCCGTCAGTACCTTCCAATAATCCGACTCGTCGACAAAGTTTACGAGGAAGAAATCATTCTCCAAGTCGATGAGCTTCATCGGTCCAACCGGTGTCCACATAGCTAGAAGGTGTTGATTCAACAGGCGATAGCCAATTGAACGCCCAATCAATTTAACGATTAAAGCTCGCTCCCAACGGTTGTCGAGCCTTGTTTTGAACGACTCGGAGAGAACAATGCTGCGCTTCTGCCCGTCTTCAATCACTTGGATGTCCTCAGCAGTGACTGGAATTGGTTCTTCAGTGGGCCAAGGGGGGGCTTCCTGCTCCGTGGCTGCTCTCACTCCGCCGAGCACCGCAACACTGTAGTTAAGTGTTTGTGGTGGTGGGGGTTCCTCTTCCCGTCCCCTGAATCTGACCTTTTTAGTAGGATGTGTGTCTTGGACTGATGGGAAAGTGAATCTACTAGCAGTCGCATTAAAGTTTTGCATGATTGATCAGAATTGTGTTTGCTAGAATATGGTCACGTCCCCCTCACATGTGGGTTAATTTAAGGCCTAACACGTCACATAGTCTATCGTGTCAAGGTGGTGATGACTAACTCAAGAGCAACTTGCTCTGATACCATGTTAAATTTTGTAAGATTGAACCCAAATAAATTGTGCACATACAGCCTCAAATAAGGTTCCATTCTAAAACCAATTAGTGATAGAACCCGCTTAGTTGTAACTTGAGCAGGCAAATGTTTTGTCCTTCACCTCACCACATCCCTTTTCATCTTAATGCTAATTTAAACAAGAAGTCCTATTGGCTTCGCTTATTCTTCTTCCTCATCCTTTCCTCTTGAACCAAGGTCACCTCATTTATCGTAAGTAATAGATCCATAGTAAGCAAGTTGGATCAAATGGTACCATAGGCCACATCATCTAACCCCACAAAAAATTGATGCATTCTTTCCTCTTCCTAGTGCTCCTATAATTGTGCTCCAATATCAAACTGACATCCAGCACACCTATATATCATAATTTTCTTGTAATTCGCCATCTCCTCCTCTAGGGCTTTCATCTTCCCATAGGAAGCAACTATAGACAAGGCATGCTATGTACACTTAGCCAAATCAAATTTTAATTGTTGAGTCTAAGGTCCATTCATAATGAAAAATCATTTTTTGATATCTTGACAAAGGTCTTTTGCATTCTCCATATATGACATGTTTAAATACAAATTAGGTTAGTATTTAGAAACCATAACACCAACATGGATAAAACAATCCATCAATCCTCTAAATCAAAGGACTCTTCTTTTAGTTGTTCAATGGTTCCATCTATGAAACTATTTTCATCAAACACATAACGAAGTTCTTTCAACATGGGCCCATTCCTTATAGTTTGCCCCTCATCATTATGCTTATTCCATCACATTCCCAAGATTGTCATTTTAATTCAAATCATAAGTAGAGTTTCTCTTCTTCAAAAATTCTTTCTTTAGTTGTCCTTGGTCACCAACCATGGATGATGCAATACAAGGTCTTAGTATAAATTTAAAATCTTCTTCTACCATTAGAAATAATCAAAAAATATTGAAAGCTTTTTAAATTATTTTTTTGAAAAATTACATTAAAATAATGATTGTGATTTCTATTATTATAAAACAAAAGATAATTAACTTTGGTAAAGTTGTGGTTAAAAAAGGCATGGTGTTGGTGGGGAAATTACGTAAAGGAGAAAATATTGAAATTCATTCTTTTTTTTAATATTGGGACAATCGGACTCTTTCCTAATGTTTTATAGACTCTGAGTAAAATTTTAAAAAACCTTATTTTGGTCATTTTTGTTCTTTATGAATTTTAGGAGTAGACCCTCGTAAAGAATAAAATGAAGCAAAATAGAAATAGGTCAAGAGTAAGTCCTGATCCTTCCTGCCCTTACCTAAGGCTGGGTTGGGGACAACCAAAAGGTGAGACCCATAGGAGAAGGAGCTAATCATTTAGGGGAAGGATGAAGGGAAATAAAGGTCTTAGTATAAATTTAAAATCTTCTTCTACTATTAGAAATAATCAAAAATATTGAAAGCTTTTTAAATTATTTTTCTGAAAAATTACATTAAAATAATGATTGTGATTTCTATTATTATAAAACAAAAGATAATTGACAGTTGAATTAGAGACCTATTTGCAAAAAGTCGAGAACTTAGGTAAAGTTATGGTTCAAAAAAGCATGGTGTTGATGGAGAAATTACGTAAGGGAAAAAATATTAAAATTCATTCTTTTTTTTAAATATTGGGACAACTAGACTCTTTCCTAATGTTTTATAGATTATGAGTAAAATACAAAGAAAAACTGATTTTGGTTCTTTTTATTCTTTATGAATTTTAGAAGTAGACCCTCGTAAAGAATAAAATGAAGCAAAATAGAAATGAGTCAAGAGTAAGCCCTAATTTTTGCTGCCCTTACGTGAGGCCGGGCTGGGGACAACCAAAAGGTGAGACCCCCAGGAGAAGGAGATGATCATTTCGGGGAAGGATGAAGGGAAATAAATGGCCGTCTGATGCTTTAATTTCACTGTCATTTTGTGATCATCATCTCTTGAAAAGGAAGTCTCATCGTTGGATGACTAAGACAACCAGGAAAAGGACGGTGCCTTTAACAGGCAAATATATACAATACCTGTAGTTTTAGTACTACAGCTTGAGAGTTTTAAGGTACTGTTTGTGTGTGAATTTATTCTTCATTGGACTTCATACATATGCCTATGAAGAGTCCCATCAAACGTAGAGTGTATTATATCAGTCCACTTCACGAACTATTACAAATACAATTCGTTCTACCGTACGATCTTTAAGTCAAAGTGAAGCATAAGCTACAACTACTTAATCTAGCATAAATTGCATGATCTAAACACAGATTAATTGGATTTTAAGGCTTAATTATTTTTAATGTGAAGAGTTTGACTTTTAGCATTAACCAATTGACACGAACCAAAGTGCATGCAATGGCGTATACATCTTACTCTCATTAAAGCAGGCATTGGACATTTATGGATATGATGATGGATTAGATATGTTTCTTGATTACCCAACAACAGCCTAGTTGTGCGGATACGACTTAAGAGGCCATTCCATCACTGTGCTTCTCACGCTAACCATCCAATTTAATGGCAATCCAACTATACCTCTACCGACATGAGTGAACTCAAGATGAAGGCCACCCTCATATATATTTTCTTCATCTCCGAGAAGCTCTTAAATGCACAATCACTTATTCTAAATAAATTATTTAAATAATTAACAATTTGAATTTAAATAATATGAATTTATCTTCTAACAATTAGAAATACTTGATGAATCCTTAGAACACTTGATTATACCTAAAAAGTTCTTAAAAAAATCACGTGGAATTATAAATTGGTCCGAACTAATAACTTTATAAATTTTACGTTTTAACGAAATTTTTGTTTTTTAATTTATGAGAAATTACAATAATTCGTAAATGACACGTATCAAATAAACATACGAAATAAATCAATTAGTAGAACCCAATTTTGTGATTTTTAGAAACAGAGGATTCAAGGCTACTTTGTTTAAACACGGCCACTCCTTTCGTACGTTTTCTAGTCTTTAGAGAAAAACAATGACAAAAAATACATTTTTGCAAAATCCTAAATGGTTATTTTAAAAATTCCAAAGGACATTCGTGTTTCCTTCTCCGTGAGTGAGATACATACGTAGAAATGACGTGGGAAAGACCGTTGGGAAGATGTGATATGTCATAGTGACGATAGCGGAGCCCATCACACGTGGAGAGACAAATACGGGGCCAACATCACCCATCCCTGTCCTTATTTTAAATAGAAAGACCTTTTCAATCATAACATAAAAATGCCCTCGTAAAAATAACAATCACAATTTAATACCAAAACTTTTATATAATTAAAATAAGAGTATGCAATAATCTAATTTTCACAAATATTTAAAATGTTAGTTATATTATGATTTTATTAAAATAATTTAGTTAATTCTGTTAAAGTATTTTAAAAATAAATAAATTATTAAAAGGAATTACATCATTTCATATCACCTCATCAACTAAAATCCTTCGTTTTTAATTTGTTTAAATAATTAAAATTTTATATATGCTCTAGCAAAAGTATATTATTACTTTGATATCAGAAATTGCCGAGCTAATATTGTCAACTTGACGTATTAAATTTCCAAGTACGAGTCTTTTTGATCTCGACCGATACTGAAATTTAATGTAATATCCCTCTGGGTCCCATTAAGCGTCATTCGACGTCAGATTTTCGTCCAGATCCTATTGCATTCGCACCATATTCCCGTCATAGCAAATATGGGTTTAATTTGCTGTCTGATTCTTGAAGAAGAAACATATCAAAAATAAGATAGGAAGTATAATAAGTCATTACAAGTCCCAACTCCAAACAAATTTATGCCCATATATTTAATCATATGATAACATATATGCTGCCATGGTCAAGCTCGTTTTTCAATTTCTTAAACACGAACTATTCTTTATTATTTATGAATGTCATGTATGGACGTAACGTAAAATGAAATTCAGGGAATGGAAATGAAGTCCAGGTGAAAAGGGTTTATATTTTTGGTTTGTTCTATTTTAGTTTTGCAACTTGAATTAAGAAAAATGAATCAAATAATCAAACTCTTGTTCCCTAAGGAAAATGGTTGAATGTTTCTTACGGTTTTTATGTTTAAAGTGTGAAAACTATAACTTAAACTTGCTAATCTTCGTGTTAAGATACATTTGGTTGGTTTGAGAGTCACTAATCAAGTTGAAAAGAAAAACATAAAATGGTTTGGTATTGTCTAGTCTGCTTTTCATTACTTTTTGACTTTTATACCGTCACAAAAGTCTTGACAAGACACGAAGGGCTATTTGAAAATAGTAAGTGTGTTTGCGTAACGTCTAATAAAAGAACTGAAAATGCCATGGAATTTCTCATCTAAAGAGCACAACAAACTCAAATGTTTGGCCATAAACAACAGGGAATTGGCATTAGTCTCTTTACTAATTTCGGGCTGCAATGATATAAACATGACGCCCACGAGGGCGTCAACTTCTTGTACGTCGTCTGCATACATTTTTTGAAACATTTTTAACTGTTTTAGTAGATGGAGATAGATTTTTTCAGAGCAAAATCGAAGTATATATAGAGTTTTCGTTGAATTCTATGATAGTGATTATGAAAGAATCGAAGAAGAAGAAGGCAATTGGTATGAAATTGTATTGTATTGCTTGTATATTTTTTAATAGATTTACATGTATTTATATACATTTTCATATCTAATAATAACAAATAAGATATTAAAGATCAAATGAGATACACAAGATAAATCAAATGAAATACTAGATAAATACAAATCATATCTGAGTAAGTGAGATTTTATGGAGATCTAAATATGTTTATCAGCCCCCCTCAAGCTCATTGTGGGTAGAAACGGTGAGCTTGCTACAAAGGCAATGAAAAGCAGATGAAGCTAATGCTTTAGTCATTATGTCTGCAACTTGATCAAATGAAGAGATATGTCGAATATAAAGAACTTTGTTTGTTACCAGATCATGAACAAAGTGGATGCCAATCTCTATATGTTTAGTACGGGCATGAGCGATTGGATTAGCGACAAGGAAGGTGGCACCAAGATTATCACACGAGAGTGTATGGGTAATGTCAGAGAAGCTGATTTCACTTAAAATGTATTTAAGCCGACATATTTCAGCGGCGGCACAAACAATACTTCTGTATGCAGTTTCAGTGCTTGATCTGGCAACAGTAGGTTGCTTCTTAGCACTCTAAGGGATGAAGTTGGAGCCAAGAAAAATACAATAGTTGGAGGTTAAACGACAATCATTAGGACAGCTAGCTCAATCAACATCAAAGTAGGCCTCTAAGGTAAGAGAAGAGTTTCGGGTTAAATGTATACTTGAAGAAGGTGTGGACCGGAGGTAGCGAAGAATCCGTTTCACCGTGGTCCAGTGAATGTAGATAGGACATTGTAAAAACTGAGAAATTTGTTTGTAGCAAATTGAATGTCAAGACGAGTAAGACAAAAATATTGTAGAGCACCAACAGTACTCTGATATTCAGTAGGATTGGGAAGAGGAATGTCATGATTTTTTGAAAAAAGGAGAGTGGGTGTGATTGGTGTAGGTACAGGTTTGGAGTGATCTAAACAAGTGCGATGTAGAAGGTCTTTAGTGTATTTAGTTTGGGCGAGTAAAAGACCATTTGTTGTGGGGGTAGCTTCAATACCAAGGAAATAATGGATGGGTCCTAAGTCTTTGATAGAAAACCAAGGGTTAAGATCTTGAATAAGGGTAGTGATGAATGAAGGTGAAGAACCTGTAATCAAGATATCATCAACATACACTAAAACAAAGGTAGTAGTGACGAGAGTATTGTGAACGAAAAGTGACGTGTCAGATTTAGTGGGGACAAAGTGAAGTTCATGAAGTTTCTGACTGAGGCGATGGAACCAAGCACAGGAGACCTGTTTGAGACCATGGAGAGCTTTGTGAAGGTGACTTACATAAGAAGGATGATGTGAATCTGTGAAGCCAAGAGGTTGAGTCATAAAGACTGGTTCTTGAGCAGTGCCATTAAGAAAGGCATTGTTGACATCGAGTTAATGAATCAGCCAATTTTTAGAGAGGGCAATGGTAAGGATGAGACGGATGGTAGTGGGTTTAACAACTGGGCTAAAAGTATCTGTATAGTCTATATCAGGAGTCTTATGATAGCCTTTGGTAACAAGACAAGCTTTATAGTAGTCAAGAGTGCCATAGAATTTTGTTTTGTGGAAAAGACCCATTTACAACTAACAAGATTGGCATTTGGTGGCGAAGGGACAAGAGTTTACACTACAAGAAAATGAGGGAATAGCGGCGGAATTTTACCGACGGATAAAATTTCGCCGCTATTCCCTCATTTTCTTGTAGTGTAAACTCTTGTCCCTTCGCCAAAAATTTCGCCGCTATTCGCCGAAGGAAACAAGAATTCCGTCGGTACAATAACTGTATTTGCGACGGACAGACCATTCCGTCAGTAAATAAGTTTGCAACCCATATCTGCGACGGAATATAGCGATGGACAAGACAACCGTCGGTAAAAAATTGCGCGAATTGTTCGCGCAATTTATTACCTACGGGAAACTTCCGACGGAAACCTTGCCGCCGGTATTTTTTCGGACGGAATTGAGTTCTCCGTCGAAAAATTAGAGGTAGGGGAACACGAATTTTCTATCACCAACGGAAAAGGCAGTACGGTCGCAAAATACGACTATCAATAACATGTTCACCGACAGAAAATTTCTTACCGTCGGTACAAGGGTAAGCAGATCACCGACGGAAACATTTGTTCGGTCGGTAAAATCAATACGTAATATACACTACCGACGGAATTTGCCTGTCCGTCGGTGAGTAGATAGCTTGATCACCGACGGACAGAATTCTTCCATCGGTAAAGGTCACTCAACAGTTGATTTGCCGACGGAAATTTATTGCCCGTCGGTAATCGCATAACAATTACACCGACGGAAATCCATTCTCCGTCGGTAACTTGCCCAGTCAGCATTATCGATTCTTCCAGATGCCTTTTTACCGACGAAATTTTTGGTTCGTCGGTATATGAATTTCTCCCGCTTAAATCTAGCGCCACTTTACCGACTGAATACACAATTTCGCCAGTAACTGTCGGCACGCCGCCTCTGTTAGCCCTAATTTACCGACGAAAAAGTGTTTCCGTTGGTAATCGAGTGGCCTTATAACCGCGTCGACCCCCCCTCTCCTTCACACCTTTCATATCTTCTCTGTCTGCTATACGATTTTGCTATGATATTCTTGAAGTTTTCGGCTTATTTTCGATAGTTTAAGGTAAACTTTGTTATTATTATGTTATTTTTATATGAAATGCATGCTAGTTAATGTAATTAGTTTGAAATTAGATTAGTTTGAGATTAGTAAGTGTTATTAGTTTGAAATTTTAGAACTTAATATTTATTTGTGAATTTATTGTGCATTTAAATATTGTTATTAATTATAAATAATGATTATTAGTAGTAATGATTGGTATAATTAATTATATTGTTTGTTATATATTAAATATATATTAATTATTAATAATAAGTATTAATATAATTAATTTAATTAATCTTATGAAATTAGTTAATGGTATTATTATAATATTAGTTATATATTATTAATAATTTGATTATTATTAAATTTATTTTCTGTA
>JAOSBN010000007.1:28271648-28286534 GCA_027563595.1 Erythroxylum suave
CCCCGTCAGCTATTTTTGCACACTCATACGAAGAAGCATGACGGGGTGACGTTCGTCAACGAACGTTGTAGGGAAGTGAATGTAAGTGAAATTTATGATTTAATATTAATAATATGTTTCATAATTATCACTTACTAATATATAAACATTGTTTTCTTATAGGACCAAATACAACAAACTATTGACCGGCGGTCTCAGCAATCTGAAAATGTTAATGAGACCGACAGTTACTTTGAGGCAGTTGGCGATAGGGATCGTCGTGGGAGGATCTTCGGCTTAGGCTCATTTGCGAATACTTGTTATTCGCAATCCTCCACATCTAGTACAGCTGCATCTTCTAGGCGGGCCGACGCCTCTCAAGTACAGGCGCTGCAGAGCACAGCGCAGACATTGTTGGAGCAGGTGCAGCAAATGCAGCAGACGATAGCTCAGCAGCAACTGTCATTGGGGGAGATGTCTCAGCTTCTTCGAGAGATGGACGAGTTGAAGGCGAGGAGCAGGTCAGCGGACCAACCAGACGATCCACCAGCTTCCGATCAGTAATAGTATTTGGTTATTTACTTTGTATAACGTAACGTTTTTCACCTTGTAACGTTTTTATTATAAATAAAGATTTTATTTGTAATTATTATTCAAAATTTTAATTTAACCGAATTAAATATTAATTATCAATTATTTAATATTGTAAACATAATTTATATATTACAATCATTAACAAATTAAATGTAATGTTTTATCATTAAATATAATGAAAAATATAAATTAAAAAAATTAATAATCACTATTACCGGCGGATAAATGAATTTTCGTCGGTATATTGTTATCCTATATACCGACGAAAAATTTCTATCCGTTGGTAAAAATGAATGCTCGTTACCGACGGTACGTTTATTTTCGTCGGTAATATTGCAGACGGAACATTTACTCGGTCGCTAATTTACAGACGGAATATGTTTTCCCGGTCGGTAAACTTTACCGACGGAAGTAATGTTTCAGTCGCTAAAGTTAGCGACGCTCCAAAGATTTCCGTCGGTAAATTTACCTACGGCCTTATCACCGACGTTTTCGCACTGTCGGCATATTCCGTCGGTAACCTAACTACCGATGGAATATTTGGTTATTCCGTCGGTATTTTCCGTCGCTAAACTGCGATTTTCTTGTAGTGTTATGTGTTATTGCGATGAAGAGCTATGAACTTGTCAAGCATGACCTAGCACCAATGGGAATACTTGTTTGCTTAAGTGAAAGAAGTGGGATCAGGATTATTAGGATTCTGTGTGTGGGTAGAGTAAATGACATAATCAGAGAATGTACGACGAATACGAGTTTGATCACGATTGCGAGTGACCATATGATGATATGGGAGTGCAGGTGGAGAGGAAGGAGGTGGTTAGGGAGATGAGATTGTAAGTGGAGGTATAGGTAAGGGTAAGGAAATGATGGAGGATGAGGGAATTGAGGCAGGAGAGGGAGAGGAACAAGTATAGGTAAAGTCAGTTTCAACAAATCGAACATGACGAGAAATATATATTTTAGAGTTAATACAGCGATAACTTTTGTAATTAGCAGAATACCTAAGAAAGACACATTTTGTAGACTTTGGTTCAAGTTTGTTTGAACATGCGGACCCAATGAAGAGAAAGTAGGTACACCTAAAGACCCGAAGGTTAGAGAGTTTGGGTTTTGTGAGAAAAAGAATTTCATAGGGGGATTTGTTACGAAGAACAAGAGTTTGTAAGAGATTTATAAGGTAGGCAGCTGTAGAGAATGCTTCATATCAAAAGGTTTTAGGAAGTGAGGCATGAATAAAAAGTGTGAGACTAGTTTCAGTAAGGTGATGAATTTTACATTTGACAATAACATTTTGTTATGGGGTATGAGGACAAGAAATATGATAAGTAATGTCATGAGTTATAAGAAAATTAATGAACAAACCTTTGACAAGTTCAGGAGCTCCATCACACTGAAATTTTTTTTATAGAGGTTGAAAAAAGATTTTCAAATTGAGCTTTGAATGTTTGAAAGCAGGAAATGGCTTGAGATTTGTGGGTTAAAGGATAGATCCATGTGTATCGACTGAAATCATCAACAAAAACAATGAAATAACGAAAGCTAGAGAAGGAAAGGGATGGAGATGGCTGGTCCCCAAATATCACAATGGATAAGTTGCAGTGGTTTATTTGAAACACGAGAAGATAAGTGAAATGAAAGACGAGTACTTTTTCCTTGAAGACAAGAAGTACAATGTTTTATTACAAGAGACTTGATATTTAAAAAAGGAGACAACCTAGAGAGTGTAGCAGGACAAGGATGACCAAGACGTTGATGCCATAATTGAAGTAGAGTAAAGTTGGTGTGGAGAGTAATCTGATTTATCAAATTGACTGGAATCTTCAAAGGGTAAAGATTATTGTGGATGGTACCCACGAGAAGTGGTGCCTGATGTGGAGATCCTTCACAATATAACCAAAAGGATTAAATTCAATGAGACAGGAATTATACTTAACAAATTTAGCAACAGAAAGCAAATTGGCAGTAAGATTAGGAACAAATAAAATATCATTAAGGTGAAGAGATCTAATGGGAGTAGAGAATATGAGGTTACTGGTAGAGAAATAGGAAGACTTTGTCCATTACTGACAATCACTAAATTTGGACCATTGTATGGTGTTGAGGATTCGACAAGTTAAGGGTTAGGAGTTACGTTAGTTGTAACACCAATGTCAGGTAGCCATTCTGCAAAAGTGTTGGAAGTGACAGTTGAAGGATCAGACGAATTGGTAATGTTGAGGGCAGTAAAAGCAGTGGATAAATGATTAAGGTCTGTGGAGGTCGGAAGTGGGTAATTTCGAGATTCAGAGTATCAAAAGCGACAATGTGTAGCAATATGACCCCATTTCCAAAAAATTTAGCATTAAAGGGAAGGTTTATTGGGCATAAAATGGGATTGGGTTTGGTTATAAGAAAAGGCTTGGTTGTGATGTGGTGGGGGTTGAATGGGTCTGGGCTTTGAGACATGGAGATTAAAAGAAGCTAGCCCATTATAGTGATGCTCAAAGGCTGATGGCCCATTCGGCCCAGGTCCAGGTCCATGTCCAGTAGGGTAGGTAGTGTTTGTCCCGTGTCCACCTCGTCTGTGTGTGGAGCCACTACATCTGAAGGTAGAAGGAGAAGAAGAATGTCCAGACAACGAAGTAGTGTGAGCAGTGTCCGACAATGGGGAGTAGTGGAACGAGAGGAGTTGCTACTCGTAGATGAGAAGTTTGCCCGAAGTTCTCCAAAGGAGATGTTGGATTTGCGATGCTTCATCGCCGTGATGAAGGATTCAAAATCTGCAGGTAAACCATTCAAAGTGAAAAGGATAAGATCAGAATATGAGATTTTATCACCTATAGCCGCTAGCTTATTTGCCGTAGTTGAGATAGTCACAAGATATTCAGTGATTGACATTTGTTCCTTTTTGTAGTGTATGTAGTTTGCGTCGGAGCAGAGAACGATGGGAGCTAGATTATTGCATGAAGTGTTGCTTGAGAATAAGCCAGAGGTCACAAGCTGTGGTGCATCCAACGATAAGGTGGGCGATGGAGTTGGACTAAGAGGCGGTGAGAAAATTGTAGACAAGGTGACCAAATTTTTTCCATTTGAGATATTCTGAAGATTCGACATCTGGAGTGACAGGAGGTTGTAGAATAGATCCATCAATGTAGCCAATGAGGTTAGAGGTGACAAGAATGGCATAGATTTGGTTGCGCCAAATGAAGTAATTTGAAGAATCTAATTTTGTGGTTAGGAAGTTTGTGATATGATTAAATGGTAATGTGGGAGAAGTAAGGTTGGCCATTGATCAATTTTGTTTGTGATGTACTGCTTTTGTATGCAAGGTAGATGTTTGAGAAAATGTTTTGTGTGTTGGTTTTTGCTGTTTGATATATGTACGGGTAGGTGTTTGAAGAAAAGACTAAGTAAAGGTAGTGTTTGCAAAAACAATATGTCTTATGTTTGTGTGTTGGTCAGGTGTGGTTGAATGTAAATCGAATAGGTGTATGTAGCTAAAAAAATGTATAGGCTCTGATACCATGAAAGAATAGAAGAAGAAGAAGAAGGCAATTGATATGAAATTGTATTGTATTGCTTGCATATTTATGAATAGCTTGACATGTATTTATATACATTTTCGTATCTAATAATAACAAATAAGATATTGAAGATCAAATGAGATACACAAGATAAATCAAATGAGATACTAGAAAAATACAAATAATATATATCCAGGTGAGATTTATGGAGATCTAGATATGTTTATCAGATTCTGCTATTTTGAAAAAATATGCTAGACGAGCTCAACTGGGTAAAATGTTTGAATTAGATCGAATTTACTTTAAAATTTAATAGTATTTTTCGTAGAAGTCCAAGGGATTGATTTGCTTTTGGATATGCTTTGGTTTGCTCACCTTTTCTTTTTCAGACACATTTGGCGCGGAGCTCAAACCTTATTAAGAGATGATTTTGTTGGTATTGATTCAGATTTAGATACTCAAGTAAAATTTGGAGCATTCCAAAAAAAAAAAATGAAAATCCAACTACAAGAAAAGAAGTAGTATGGTATAACATTAACACAATTAGTATATTTTGTAATTGTGATTGAGTAGGGTGATTTTGATATATTTGGCAAATGGGGTTAGATTGAATTCGTTACTTAACTTTGGTCATAATTAAAATACTTTTTAAATGCAATTATTAATATATGATTAGTTAAAGATAAAAATATCTTATGTCTATTAATACCAGTTAAATTGATTTCATTAATTGTTTCTTAACCTTTATTTAATTAGTTACTTATAATTAGTTTGTCAAATAGACATATTTGAAATGTATGGTTTACATGTTATTTTGAGCATTAGTGGTTGGATTCCAATTGTAACTCCGCGATTCCACTAATATACTTTATAATTTTGATAAGATGATAGTGAAAATGTGTTTTACCTATTAATATTAGTTAAATCAAATTTCTCACTTAATTTTATGTTAAATATATTTATTTGAAGTACGTAATTATTGTACACACTCCATAGTTGATCTATTCTCGATCTAATAACAATAATTGCGTATTCTTTTTTTAGAAAAAGATAATAATAGAAATTAAGTAATAACTATTGAAAGTTTAAGTAATCTATTCAGATCTTAATTAATCATAAGATAAATTCTTTTTGGTATGCAAAGTCAAAGTTAAACAAGTAAAAAATAATTTTGTTTTATTGAAGTTGGTTTGATTTCATTCATGTTTTTTTATGAATTTTAATTTTAATTTTTTGATTTTTAGAATTTAAAAAAAATGTTAGATTGTTAATATTAATATAGTTATATTTTTATTACTGGTAATAATTAAATATTAAATAAAAATTTAATACTTAATATTTAATTACTAATAATAATTAAATATTAAATATTTAATTATTGAAATGTTGGAAACAAATTACATCAAGACCTCGTGTCCCATCATTGCTCTAAGCATCATCCAGTGTGTTTAAACAAAATTCGAGACTGCTTCTTTTGATAATTAATAAAATAGAAAATTTTAATAAATATTTTTAATACACTCTTTTACAGATTTATTATTATGTTATCATACCTCAAAGTAGTTCATATTATTGATCAGTCTATTCAACATAACCAATAACACATGCAACTGAAGTTGATTAGTTTGTTTTAGTCATCACTAATATACAATTAATGATATATTTTTTTTAAGCGTCGTCACATTATAGTATGATAATTTTCTTTCCACATTAATTTTATTTTGCTTCAGAATCACTGAAAATGATGAAAGGACAGAACCGTAGACAGAGAAATGACTAGTAAGGCCACGAATTGTGAGAATGTGCGTGGCTGGGGCTACGTATTATTTGGAGAATCCTAGCCTAGTCCACATTAAATGTCACTCTACGTGGAAATTGTCGGTCGCGACGCTTATAAATGCCTTCCAATCATTTAATACAATATCAAAACTTAAGTATTGTTATTTCTATACCATATCACGTGTTAATGCGGGTATTTATATTTTTTTATTATAGTAACTCCTTTAAAAAAAAACCAACCAATTTGGCAGGTTAATCTGCAAATTTTTTGAATAGTTCGTATCTATTTTATTTAGTAATATTTGTTATTAGAAACAACTAATTTATTAATTAATCGGTCAATTTTATTAATTAATAAATTTTTACACATTAAAATTAATTAATTAATTTTTATTTAATAATTTTTGTTAATTAAACTTTAAATTTTTATGTACGCATAATCTCTTTTAATCATATTTTTAATAATTTAATTTTATTCATTTTTTAGCTAGTTTTATAATTGTATAACATCAATTGAATCTTTTAAATCTTAAACTTTTGTTTTATCATTTTAACTTATAATCTGATTTTTTTAAAATTGAAATAATTACAAATAAATCTTTAGATTTATATAAATTTAGACTATTGATATTTGTCTCTCACAATAACTCTTACTAATTTAGATGACCGATAGTACGAAGTCGCTTTTATGACCAAGAGTATTGTCTGTCAAGTTGATTTTTCTTGTACTTATTTGTTACAATTTGATAAAATCACTTTATCTAAATTTAATAATATAGTACCGTCAACTTATTCTTTTCTATACGACTAATCTTAAGATAAAGCAAAATTATTTACTGTTTAAGGGAATTCCGTCAACGTGTTGTACTCTTTTCTTTCCCTTAACATGATCAAAGAAGATAGTTTTAATTAACTAAATTGCCTATTATATGAATCCTTCAATTTAGTGAGGAGGATAAGATTTGTTGATTTAAAGCTTTGGTTAATTGGAAACCCTACGATACACACAAGCATTTAAAAGCAAAGTTGACACCTGAGTGACATGTGCCATGCCCAATTCTTATTAATGAGCTCTACAGTTTGTTCATATTAAAAATTTTAATAAATCCTTCATGTTTAATTATTATTATGCAAGGAAATCCGATAATCTTGATAGGCAAGCTATCCAATCTAACTTGGAATACAAGCCTATTTTAGAGACAAGTGGGTCTGTGGTTTTGATTATAATTATAAATGGTTGAAGAGCTAAATTATAATTTTATGAACATTTAACCATAGTTAAAAGTATATTTACGAGTAGAGGGAAAAACTAATTGAGTACTAATGACAATTGATGGACGCATTAAGTGAATAATTAAGCAATACTTAAAAAAGGAGTTTAAGTTCTGTTAAACAGTCAAATCCCAAGTTCTGGTTTCATCAATCAAACACAAATCAACTCTTCCATTTGCTTCAAGATGCCGTCATTTGCCAGCGATTGAATTGATGCTTCCAGAGTGTTCAATAAACCTCCCAGTTTCGACCACATCAAAGCCTTCGATCAATGACACTTTAATTGCAACAACAATATTTTATTGTTGAATTTAGGATAATTTAATATTACATAAAAAATCTTTATACTTTATAAATTTTAATACAGTTTGCATGTAACGTATACACTAAGCCTACTCTTGACTTGTTTATATTTTTATTTCATTTTATTTTTTATAAAAATTTTCTCTTGACACTTATATAAAATAAAAAAGATAAAATAGAGTCATTTTTTTACATTACCCAGAACATACAAAATTAAAGCATAAATTTATTTTAGGTTTTTAAAAATATCAATTATATATGTATTTATATAATCTAATTATAAAAAGAGAATAAAGTGTTTCTCCAAAAAGTTGCCATTTATGTTGATTTTTAAAAAATTCTTTTAACATTTAAAAATAAAATCAAATATACAAAAGTAGATGGAGCCCACATTAAATGATACCATGGTGTTGGCTATACTTATTGTGGCAAGTAAAGGGTAATAAAAAGCAGGCCTATAAGGATGGAAGCTTCCTATAAGAACCTATCCTATTCCTAGTGAAGAAAAATAGAAATAAAGGTTCAGAATGTCTCTGAAGACTTGTTGTCAACTCAGATACGATCTTTCCACTGATCTCATTTCTCCTAAAGGATGTTGACTGATCATAATATTATTTTGCCCCTGTTTTTTATCAATTTTTTAAAATCAATTTTCATTAAAATTTAAATTCATTACTATTATCATCTATTCATAAATAACCTATATTTAAATTAAACTTAGTAATAATGTCACAATTAATGCAATAAAGTAATATTTTATTCGATTGAAATTTTTAAAAATGTCAACATTAAAAGTTAAAATAAATATTTAAATGTTAAAGACTTATTTGAATTTTTAGGGATAAATTTATTTTATCTTTTTTTTTCATGTGAACCTTTCTATTCACCAAGAAATTAAGATTGAAATGAGGACAGTTTAAGAGCCCTCATTTTTACTTATGTTTTTCAATTATAGTTTTTAGTTTTTTCTTATTACTACCGATGATAATTACATATTAGATAAAATTTAAAGATAAATTATTTTTAGATAATTAAATTTATTTTAATCTCTTATATAATATTTGTTAGTAAATTATCAATAAAATTATTTTATTTTATTAAAATAAATATTTTTATTTTTATTTTAAATATATTTTAATTATTAAGTTAAAATTTATATACTTTTGAAGATATAATAAATTTAATTATATTTACTAATAACTATTAAATTAATTTTAAATAAAATTAAATAATTTATAATTAATTAAATATTTAATATTAAATTAAGTTATTATGTAATATTAAATTAATTTATTCATAATTTTTATTAATAATTAGTATATTAAATAACTAAATAATATATATTTAGCTGATAGTAAATCAAATTATGAGAAAAACAAAAACAAAAACGGAAAATAAAAATTAATTTTGTTATTCTCATAAATTTTGAAAATTGAAAGAAACCAAAATTTAAAACTCAAATGAATAATATTTTTTTTAAGGGTTCAAATGAATAATATTTATTAAAATACAAATAAAACTAAAACACAAAAAAAATGAGAGCAAACAAACCCTCCTAAAAGTGTAAAGACATCAACTAAAATTAAGATTTTCTATCTCCTTCTTTGAACTAAATAGTTTTGTCTTCTTTAAATGTTTAGGTACATGTTTGAATCTAGCTGTCAATTTAAAGAATATTGGTTTAGAAGATGAGGATGAACGTTTACATGGTTAAAATGAGTATGTGCAGTATCAGTTACGCTTACAGGCTTTGGTTTAATGTGCAAGTACAGTCCAGGAATAATGAAGTATGAATGTATTATGTTCTTAAGACATAAACAAGTAACTGTGTTCTTACTCGTAAGTACAGATTTATAAAGTTGCTCTCGTTTAATACAACTTTACAAACAAAATTTCTAAGAGTTAGAGATATCTTCAAAACCAATCCAGTCCTATGCAAAAGGAGTACCAGATTTGCGTAAAACCCACTTAATTGCTTCACCTTCCTCACCCCTTCTCTCTCATCTCTCTCTCTAGCTTGATTCCTAAGTATGGTTTAGTCCTCTTCTCTTGATCGTGTTTCTACTATGTGTACACTTCTTGTTTCTATATAGTTTTCCGTGTTCATATCAGTCTTCTTCGTAGTGGGCTGTTCAAGTTTGAATTCATAGTTGTCTCTGCTCACTGTAATAGTTGAAAGAAAATGGGACGACACTCATGCTGTGTGAAGCAGAAACTAAGGAAAGGTCTATGGTCTCCTGAAGAAGATGAAAAGCTTTACAATTACATAACTAGATTTGGGGTTGGTTGCTGGAGTGCTGTTCCTAAGTTAGCTGGTATAGTTTAACTTTAGCAGCAAATTGGCATTCTCCAATTTCTTTCTTGGGATAGTAAAGTTTCAATCTTCAGTATTGAAAGGCATTGGTCACGATGCCGTTGTTTGAATCTTGCAGGTTTACAAAGGTGTGGAAAGAGTTGCAGGTTGAGATGGATAAATTACTTGAGACCTGACCTGAAGAGAGGAATGTTCTCCCAACAAGAGGAAGATCATATAATCAGTCTTCATCAAGTTTTGGGTAACAGGTAAAATTTTGATTGCAACCAGACAATTCTTGTGCACTAAAAATGTAAATAGGTGCTTAAACATCTTTTGAACTGGAACCGCAGGTGGGCTCAAATTGCGTCACAATTGCCAGGAAGAACAGATAATGAGATCAAGAACTTCTGGAACTCAAGTTTGAAGAAGAAATTAATAAAGCATGGTATCGACCCAGCAACCCACAAGCCCCTGAACGAAGTAGAAGTGAAAAAAGAACACAACTCTACAGACGACGAATCTTTGAAACTACCACAATCAAAAGGATTGCCATTCATGTCAAGTTTCCCGGGGATAGAACCTGCATATTTTGGTAACGACACAAATTGCTATAGGGGTGGATTGACAGAAGTAGCAAAAGACCAATTCATAACTGGACAAGCTAGCGATCCTTTGTCTTACTTTGAATTGCCGACTGGTTTAGACCCTGTCGGATTACATCCGAGTTTTTCAAGTCAGGCAACTCTTACATCTTTTGATCAAAGTCAAATTGAAACAAGTTCGCACTTTGCATTTACTTCAATGCCAAGCTTAACAAGTTCTCATCATGGGAATATAAGCGGGACAGATTTCTCAGAAAACTCGGCTTCCAGGATGAGTTCTATGTTCTTAAATGATGCAAAGGAAAGCTCCAGCAACAGCTCAAACATCAGCAATTACACAGGATATCAGATAAACAATATCTTGGAGAATGCGGTTTTCTCGTCGGATGCCACCAACAAGTTAGAGTCGATATTTCAGTTTCATGTCAATGGGATCAAGACCGAAGAATGGAAGCCAACTTCATGGCACGAAGGACAGCTTCAAATTGACAGTACAACAGTTTTTAACAGCCATCAGTTGACATCGCTATCAGGAGATCCAACAGCAGAAAATCTTAATGTCTTCCATCAGATATGAACTGTAACATTCATTCTTTCACCATTTTCTCGAGCTTTCTCATTATCCAATCACAAACTAGATGCTGGTAGTACGGAAATGTTTGATGGTCTTTTTTACCCTTTTCTATCTACAAGATTCAGAAAGAAAAAAGAGACGCTAAAGTACTGATCTTTAATTCCTTGAGTTTTAATTGTACTGTTCTTTTTACTTCCATTTTCTTGATTTTTATGTTTTGTCTGTACTTGTTTCCTGTGATAATGATTTGATGTAGTCACAACAGTTTGAAGAGTTAAACTAATTCTTATTGCCTTAAATGACCATCTCTCAGAAATTTCCAACTTAAGTATTATTTTCATTAGTCGTCATATAAGTATATCCTGACACAACTTTTCTTGCTCAAGTTAATGAAGAACCATACAGTGGTAGGGAAAAAGAAAAAAAGTACACAGAAAACCCAAAGAATTCCAGTCTTTTCTGGTTCAACCATTTTGCAAGAGTCAGACCCAAAAGAACATTTTATACAGAAATATTATTTTTTTATTTGTTTATAAAAGGAAAGACTCAAAACTTAATCAAACTAAGCTATCGCATGATTCTTTGGTACACAGCTCTTTGCTTGTCTTGACGAATAAAATCCAGAATTGACAGCAGAGGCTCTTATAGTATATGTATATTTGGGCTGGCTAGGACTACGAGGGCAGTTAAATTATCCGCGCACTGGTATGCACGAAATTGCACCCCTCAATCTCTTTGAAGTAACTTGCGGGTATTTGTTAATAAAAAATTATTTCCATCAATTTCTATAGTGGAAGAGAATAGAAGATTAATGACTTCTGAAAAGTCCACTTCGACCGTAATGTAACGATATCCTAGTGACCAAACTAGGAGGAGGCCTAAATGAACTCTCCGTACATAAACATTATTAGTTTAAATATATTAATGAACTGAACAGATGGGAGTGGGGTATGGTTTTCCTTTCTAAAATTTTTATTTTGGGTGGCAAAGGCTGAGAGTGAGAATAATTAAAAAGGGGACCAGTAGTCATATCCAAGATACTTATTTCCTGCTCGATGAAATGATACATATAGCTGCTATTTCCAGGACCCTCCGTGCATTGAGTGAGTCCCTCCCAGAAGCCTAAAATTGGCTGTCTGGCTGTTATGTCCCCAGCTGAATCTCCATTATTGGAGTGAGCGAGAGAAAGGGAGAGGAAAGGTGAAGCACCACAACTACCACTAACAGTAAAAGCTTCAATAGGGTTCAATCATCTTTGGTTCTCGTGCTTTTGTCTATGTGATGAAGAGAACTCCAGCTATCACCTCCAGAACCCCTCAGGAGTCAGGCTCCATTATTTTGTCATTAACAATAAGAAAAAAAAAAAGAAGCTTTTCTTCATGAAATTTTCATGTCTCTTATGCCTATATCTCCACGTATCAGAAACTGCAGTTAATCTTCTGTACGTTAACAACATGTATATGTGCAAAGAAGATATCTAAACAATAAAAAAGCATAATATTCAGGAAGCAAAATAAGCGGTAAATTATGTTTCACATCGAGGAAAATTTCCGTTAGTCAAGATTTATAATGAGAAACCTTTTTGTAAGACATACTGACACAAAACAAGTGTACGTTAGCTCCAGAAAGCTAGGAAAAATGAGCGTAATTGGGACCAACTTAGGTGCTGTAACCCGTCGTAATGTATTTTCTTTTCAACAGACGTGATCCTAAATTGATTGGTACTAGAAAAATACCTTGAAGGTCACTATCAGGATTGGTTCAGGAGGCATATTTTGTCTTAAAGTCACCTGGCCATTTGTGTTCTATACTGTATCAAAACCCATTTTCTATCCTCTACTGGACATAGCAACTGTACATTGTGCTTATGGTTTGAAAATTGACATGGCAATTCAAGTGCCACTTGCACTACTCTTGTCTAATTTAAAACTAACAAATTAAGTTTTTATTAAATTCCAATAATCTAATACAAACTAATGATCTTTGATTCTATACTTTCTTTCTATTCTGACCGTGTGCAAGATAGACACGGAAGGTAATGCCGACAATTATATATAAAACTAAACATTTAAAGCACGTTTCTAGTGAAATGAAAAGGATACAGTAGAAGGTAGAGTGAAGGCAGTGAAATCGAAGAAGTACAAAGTTAGCAAATGACCTTGATGATGAATTATAGATGCTTTCTTTTCATGGTCAAATAACGGTATCCGACAGTATGCTTTATCCAATGATAGCTCATTGAAAAATCCATCAAAAGAACATTTCAGTGCACCTTACGGACAAGACGGCAGGTTTTATTATATGTTTCTTTTTGAAAGAAGGCTTTATTATGTGTTATTTAACCAAGGATGTCAAAGTCAATACCATGAGTATTGTTCATGAATCTAGTAATTATAACTCAAGGCTATGATGAAGATGAAATCAATGGATGAGAATCTGCTTTTTGTCGGCAATCAATGGAAATCCTAGGGCAAAATCCTGAAAGCAGTATCCGAGAGGGAAAAAGGGTTCACATTGACTAGAGCTTCACGTAAATCCCGAGATAAAAATATTGGAAACAATCTCGAACCAGAAAAAGGGTTAGCTTCACATTCTTTTACATGGAAATTCAGTTCAGGCTCACTTGGATTCATTATGCATGCCGGTGGATCGGCTTTGCCACTAAGAAAAGATAAAAAAGAAGAAGAAAGGTTATGGTAAAGAGAAGGAAGTAGATGCCAAGCACTCATGGTTTTGGTAATCTAATTTGACATTGTAAAATGGTGATGAGGATTTGAAATTCATGCGATTTGTATTTTTTTTTTGTAATGGTTGAATATGTAGTTGCAATTTATAATTATTAAGTCAATAAAATAAAATTAAGTTTTGAGTTTAAATCATTAGATATTAATAATTTCAACGTATATCTTAAAATAAAATTTGGAAATATAATCTTTCAAATATAAGAATCATGTATGTAATAATTCATAAAATATTTATTTTAAAAATATTATTTGACCAACTGTAATTTAGGATTAAGTGACAATCAATATTAAAAAATTCAACATGCACTTTTGATTAGTCATATTGAAAAATCTTTTAAATCACTTGCAGTATCGAGATTCCAACCCTCAAACTTCCAGACGTGGAAGGTTATCAAGAGGGCTACTGCACGCCGGGAACCTTCAACCTTTATATTAGCTCTATGAGTTGAGTTTTGGTATGTGTAATTTCGAGCATGATAAATGTAGTTATAAATATCGTGAATAGTGGGTTGTAATATTTTAAAAACCAATTTAGAAGTTAAACCGGTAAGATAAAATGGTTAACGCTTAAAAGGTTCAATTTGTATTAGACTGCCATAAAACATGCTAAAGTTTAAATAAAATTAAAAAAATTTAAATATGATTGAAAGAGATTGTGGTTATCCACCGTAGAATTTAAAGTTTAATTAAAAAAGAGATTTTAATTAATTTATTTTAGTGTATGAAAAGTTATTCACTTATAAAAAAGGCGGTTCAAGATTTTTATAGAACTAATTGAATTTTTTAGATATTAAATAATTATATATGATCCATTTTTAGTGATTTAATTTGATTCAATCTAGTTTAATTTCAAAATTATCTAATAATAATTAAACAATTGCAGATCACATTTAATTCAAAAAGTAGTCCTTTATATTTCACCGAGATTTCTTAGTGTTATATCTTGTTGATGCAGAAGATTTTGTATTTCAGGTACAAATGTCAAAGGACCTAGTGTGGTTCGCGAGAATATTAAGGTTACAGCTTCTGGGAGTTTGCTTGGACAAGAATTATTGTCGTAGACAAGTATCTGGCTTATTGTCCTTTTCGGTGACGTGAAAACGAATCAAAAGTATGAGTTTTGGTTCGGTCAGGTTTGGTTGGGACTGGACTACGCCATTGTAATCCATGTGTCAATCAGTCGCGGCAATGGATGTACCTGCAAAACAATAAAGACACGCCGGGAATGGATTCCCGGGAA
>JAOSBN010000007.1:28288777-28343946 GCA_027563595.1 Erythroxylum suave
AAACAAAAACATTACAGTTACATTACATATATAGAATTTAACATAAACATCAAATACAAGTAAAATTAAAAGAAGAGAAAAAATAAAAACATGGAATTCAATCGTCAATGGGAGGATACCTGCTAGAACTGCACTGACCCCAATGATCATTTGGTACAAAATTCTCATCATTGAGAGGAGCTTCATCATCATTATCATTCAAATTTAATGCACTAAATGACATGTTAATACTTTCCCATCTAAGATTATCTTCCAAATCTAAATCATTAACATCAACCAAATTGGGTTCTTCAGAAACTTAATCTGCCAAAACATCAATATTATCAATGATAATTGGATCAGTTGAATAACTTATGTAATTAAGACTCCTAGTAAATAATTAAATTCAATTATTAGAAAATTATAAGAAATTATATCGAAATTAAAATGATAATAATGAAAATAACATACCTTTCCCGAAGCTTTAAATTGTAACGAACAAAAACCAGGTTATTCAACCTCTTATGCTCCAATCTATTCCTTTTCTTTGAATGGATAACTTCAAATGTGCTCCAATTTCGTTCACACACAATTGCACTCACATATTGACTTAAAATTTGAATCGCAAACCTTTTCAATTCTGAAACATTATTTCTGAATTGATCCCACCAAGAAACTGCAAGTTATAAGATAACAATAGTAGTATTATAAACAAAATAAAGTGATAATTAATTTTCAACAAATAAGAAATAGGAAATAAGTAATACCTGGAGAAAGTTTTTCTCTTTGTCGAATAACAATCGGCATTCCAGAATTCCCATAAGACAACTTGTAAAGCTCCATTTGCGAGCTTAAAAGATCTTGCATCGCATCATGAGGAACAATTGTTGTAATTGTGAAAAGCATTCCTCTATTAACTTCAGCTTGCTTTGTAAGATCCAGTCTAAAATACACACTAAGATTCAAAAATGCCCCAGCTACAAACAATGGAGAAGAAAGTTGTCTTTCCCTTCTCTCATTAATGATTGAGAGATATGGTGTGCATAAAGAAGGCCTATTTTTCAAATTGGCCTTGATTGCTTCTGTCGCTTTTTCCATAACATAAAAAATATAACCCATTGTTGACTTTTCTTCGCTATCAGCCAGCCGAAGCACTCTGACCAAAGGCTCATAAACTCGGATAACAAATTGATATTGTGACCAAAATTCTCTATCTTCCAGTATAATACTACAAACTTTCACTCCAGCATTAGACCTAGCATGCTGAGATGCAACCCACTTATCACTTGTAAACATTTGCCTTAACTTCTTCTTCAACGAAACAAAAGACTGAAGTGATAAGAAATTTGTTGCAAATCTTGTCACAGTAGGGCGATACAAATTCCTACCATTGGTAAATTCCCTTCTTATCAAATTCAAAACCCATGCACGATTATAAATGAAATTTGTCACCTTTTTAGCCTTCTGCATAGGCTCATCAATAACAGGAAAATACTCATCAATAACAGGAAAATACCTAAGATCCCTTATATTCTCAAGCTCTAAATCAATGCAATGTACAACATAAGGAATCCAAAAAAATGAATTATAGGTATTCTGCAACCTTTTCCCTGCCGCTTTATAAGCGGAATCATTATTAGTAATAAATTCCCTTCTCATCAAATTCAAAACCCATGCACGATTATAAATGAAATTTGTCACCTTTTTAGCCTTCTGCATATTCTCATCAATAACAGGAAAATGACTAGGATCCCCTATATTCTCCAGCACTAAGTCAATGCAATGTGCAACACATGGAGTCCAAAAAAATGAATTATAGGTATTCTGCAACCTTTTCCTTGCTGCTTTATAAGTGGAATCATTTTCAGTAATAAACTGAACAATATTTTCCGACCCTACTTCATTCACAACTTCATCAAATATCTCAAACAAAGTCTCAACATTTCTAATAAGGCTAGATGCATCAATAGATTTAAAAAACATAGAGCCATTTGAAGAATAAACCAAAAAATTTATAATAGGCTTTTGTCTCCTATTTGTCCAATCGTCACACATAATTGAACAACCAAAAGCACCCCAACTCACTCTTCTTTTAGCCAAATAATTTCTAATTTCAGAAACAGCACAACTCAAAAGTTTACCTCTTAAGTCATCAATCGATGGCCTTTTGTATCCTGAACCATAAGAGGCTATTACATCCATCATAGGTTGATAATAAGACTGAGAAGGATTGAATGACGAACTTGTATCATACCACCATCTAGCTACTGCCATATCGACATTGTGAGTCGCATCTCTTGATTACATTGCACTACGAATTGAAGGTTGGGCTCTAGGAGTTGTTCGTGGTGCAAAGAAACCAGTCACCTGTCTTCTTCTCTTCTTCACATCAGATTCTTCATGATCCCTGAGGCTGAGATGGAACACTACCAGTACTAGTACCACTACCACTTCCACCTTCAACATTTTCATAATCACCGCAGAAATCAGAAAACGAACTTCCACTACCAATTTCAAAATTCAAATTTCCCCTTCTATTTTTCTCAAATTGATGTTCGTTAAGTAATGTTTTCATCTACCACTTCACACCATGAATTACTTTTTTACACGCTTCCACATCTCCTTTAATCCTAGCTAAATACCTTTTTAATCGGATGATTCCTCCACCTTTCAAATGCTTGTTACAAAACAAGCAAATGATATGATTCTTTTGACCAGGAACCGTACCAGCGTGAGTCCAAGCTGGATCACTGCATTTTCTTGAAGTAGGTTGATCGGGAGTATTTGAACTTCCTTCTATTTATCTGTACAAAAGTTTCAGGTTTGATCTAGAACGAGAATCTCTAGCCTCTCTTTACGCGAACATTGCATGCAGATAATATCACGTACGTCGCACAACGAGTGTCAACACCCGACGATACCACCGATCGACGATCTCTCCCTTCGTTTGTTCCATCTCATCCCCTTAGATTGACGCGACCATGGAGTCCCTCGAGCAAGAGGGAATCATGGCGAAGCGCAGACGTACGCGGAAGTGAGAAGATGTAGTGCTGAACAACCCACCATTGTCCTATCGTGAGGCGGTTGCCGGTGACACACCAGACATCGACACTCGGGAAGCTGCACCCTGGCCAACAGAGAGCATGATAGAGCTGGAAAAGGGAGACATCGTCTCCATACAGTTGGAACTGGGCGGGAGCCTGCGCCTCTCACCGACGTTTCAAGCTAAATTGGATTGTCAATGGAACCTTACCGTAGTAGTCAAACTCTTGGGATGCCGTATTGGTTTCCAGCTACTCAGCTCACGTCTGCGCACCCTCTAGCAACCTAAAGATCCTATTAAAATTGTTGATCTTGAAGATGAGTTCTACCTGGCTCGTTTCCACCAGAAGGAGGATTATCTCCATGCACTTGCAAACAGGCCATGGCTGATCTTGGCCAAACCCTATCCGTCCAACGGTGGGAGCCCACCTTTCTGTCGTCGACAGGCCAGGTCCACTGCGCGGTAACCTAGCTCCGCCTCCCGGAGCTGCAAATAGCAAGGTATTACCTAGATGTCCTCCATGCCCTTGGTAACCTCATCGGTAAGACGGTTAAAATTGATGCCCCAACCCTGCTCACTCAACGGGGATGTTATGCACGTATCGCAGTTAAGATCGACCTTCGCAAGCCACTAACGACCACGCTAATGCTCGATGGTGAGGCGCTGCACGTCGTCTACGAAGGACTACCCCAACTCTGCTACCGCTGCGGGATCGTGGGCCATGAGTCTTCCGGCTGTCCTTAGCGTCATCGCCCATCTGTGCAACCTTCAGTGACCACGGACGGACACCCTGGAATGGAGGAGGGACCAGTTGTGGGCAGTGACGACGCGATCTCCACACACAGTACGGTGGGAGACTTACCACCGAGGAGCATGGACCAAACACCCAACGGCTACGGACCATGGGTGCAGGTGCAGCGCAAATCTCGACCTGCGGCTCAACGCCGCCCTCAGCCGCCTGCAACCCCAGCTCAGCGCCCTGTCCCTTCGAACAACATCAATCCGTCCAATCAATAGAAGGGCTCACGCTACACAGCCCTAGTAGGAAAAGAGCTTTTGGAGGTTGTAAATGAAAATTTAGTGACCGTCTGGTTAGGGCACAAGGCTTCCCCTGACACAGCTCATGGGCACCACGAAGTACAGGCCTCACCTTCTCTGCGTCAGGCCCAAAATCCAAGCTGAAGAAGGGTCCTCGTAGTCTCAAATCGGGTATCTCCTAGATAACTTGGGGCGAATTGAAAGTTCACGAGCCGGTACAGAATTGAGCCCGCCTTTGGAATCCACACCTCCACTTCAAATTCAACCGACCACTTCGGAAAATAATGTTGCCATTGAAATCTCCTCACATACGGAAATGGTTTGTGACAGCCAAGTCCTAGCCACTCGAGAATTGGGCCGGGAGCAGATTACCCAAACTATAGACGGGATCGAGGGCCCGAAATCGTATGGGAGTACGAGGATCGACCCCTTACCTACGAAACCCCCCGATTTAACGAGCGAACTCGCGCCCATGGCAACCCAGCATTTGAGAGGTAACTCGGAGAATCCGCCGCAACAAATGGTGGACGAGGGATCCCAAGACGTTCCTATGGGAGGTACGCCTTCTTCATAACTTTAATGTCGATTTTTATTTGGAATTGTCAAGGAGCAGGGGGTCGTAGATTTTTAATGATCCTACGTAATTATTTGCGTCTTTATAAACTGGGCATCCTCGCCCCGCTGGAAACCCGAATTAGTGGGAACCGTGCCTCTGAAGCATCCATCGGTTAGGGTTTGATTTTTCGTTCCGAGTCGAGGTTATAGGTTTCTCGGGTGGGATTTGGATCCTATGGCGAGCAGTGTATAAGTTAACTATAGTGTTAGCACACCGCCAATTTATCCATACCACCATTGAACATGAGGAATACTCGTTCCATTTTACTGCAGTGTACACTAGCCCACAAAGTGCCACCCAACAATTTCTCTAGCCAGCACTAGAATGGGTTAGCCGAACCGTGCACAAACTTTGGCTTATTGGTGGAGATTTTAACGCCCAAATTGGTGAGTACGGATAAATGGGGGAGGGGGGTCCAGGAGCACGCAGATCGTGAATCCTCAGTTCCAAAGTTGGGTTCAGGATAGTCGGCTCCACGATCTAGGGTATGTAGGCTCAAAATTTACGTGGAAACGGGGCTTAGTCTAGGCTCAGCTAGACCAAGTCTTTGGATCTATGGAGTGGCTGCAATCTTTCCCACAAACGATGAATTCTCATCTACCATTCCTGGGTTCTAATCATCGACCTATGTGGGTTAGAATCCACCTGACGCGGATTCATGCCATAAGGGTCCCTACCTTTAAATTCCAAAACGTGTGGCTAACTCATCCAGATTTTGACCGAGTTGTAACGGCATCGATCTGCCAAACTCTTACTCACCTATCTCATCAGCTTGCCCACTGGAATCAGGCGGACTTTGGAAATATCTTTCATCAAAAGAAACATCTGTTAGCCCGTTTACAGGGCATCCAATGAGCCACGAATGACCAAAACATGGAAGACCTGATAGCTTTGGAGGAACAGTTGACTGGGGAACTGATGCACGTGCTCAATGAGGAAGAAATTTACTGGCATCAGAAAGCAAGATGTGAATGGATTTCGCAAGGTGACCAGAATACAAAATATTACCACACTCTTACCAATTCCAAACGTCGGAGACTATGGATTGAGCATCTCAAGGATGATTAAGGCAACATAGTAATGGGCACGGAGCCTTTAAGTCACCTCGCCCGAGACTATTTTGTTACACTCTACACTCAAGAGCAAACTACTTCAGCCAACTTCCCGATTTCTAGAACATTCCCAGCTTTTAGTACAGACAATCAGCGCAGTTTAGCTCATCCCATCCATCCCTATGAAATTGAGACAGCAGTTTTTGGTATGAACCCGAACAAAGCCCCGGGAGTCGATGGGTTCAATGCTATGTTCTTCCAAAAATAATGGGGGTGTGTCGGAACTAGTGTGACCGAGTCTATAAAGGTTGCTTTCTGCAAGGAAAGCTGGGACCCGAAGATAAACAAGACCATTCTGGTTCTTATCCCCAAAAACCCCTCTCCGTCTCATATCAATCAGTTCTGCCTAATTAGCCTCTATAATGTGACTTATAAAATTCTTTCCAAAGTCATCGTTAATCGATTGAAGCCTATCCTTGCCGACATAGTCGAAGAAACACAATGCAGTTTTATTCCGAGCCGACATATCATAGACAACATCATCATTGCCCACGAAGCCATCCACTCCATGCAGAAGAAGATAGGTCGGAAGGGTTACTTCGCGATCAAAGTGGACCTCGAAAAAGCTTATGACTGACTATGGTGGGACTTTATCCAACAGACCTTAACTGATGTCGGTCTTCTAGATCACCTCTTCAGGATTATTATGCAGTGTGTTACAACAGTGTCCATGCAGGTGGATTGGCAAGGAACCTTATTGGAATTGTTCCACCCCTCTAGAGGGATTCGTCAAGGCGACCCACTTTCGCCATACTTATTCGTTCTGTGCATGGAACGCTTAGGCCACCTTATCTCGCAAGCAGTGGGTCAGGGCAGATGGCATCCTTTACAATTGAGCTCTACAGGGCCTCCCATCTCCCACCTTTTCTTTGCTGACGACTTGATTTTGTTCGCGGAAGCTTCAAACTCACAAACACAAGTCATTGCCCAGACACTAGAGACTTTCTGTCAGGCCTCGGGCCAAACGATAAACCGGACTAAGACGAAAATTTATTTCTCCAAAAACGTCCCCATGTCAACGACGAGACGTATCAATCACGCTTTACACCTCTCCCGAACGACCAACCTGGGTAAATATTTAGGGGTGCCGTTGATACATGAACGATCCACGAGACACACCTATTAGCATATTCTTGATAACACTCATTAGAAATTGTCTGGATGGCGGGCCAAAAATTTGTCGCTAGCAGGGAGAGTCACGTTAACCCAATCGGTGATATCAGCTCTTCCTATTTTCACCATGCAAACAGTTCGCCTGCTAAGATAGATGTGTCACGATTTGGAGCATATCATGCAAAATTTCATCTGGGGGTCAACTAGTGAGCTTAGGCGCTTATCCCTAGTCAATTGGGACTTAGTATGCACGTCCAAAAATGCAGGGGGATTAGGCCTAAGAAGAATTCGACCAACCAACGATGCCTTACTCACTAAAATGGGATGGACCTTACCTACAAAACCGAACACTCTATGGGTCCACATCTTAAGGGCTAAATACTGTATGACCCCGTACCTCATCCCTTCCTCGATAAAGAAACATGGGGCCTCTAACTTCTGGAGGGGCCTATCGGCAATCTGGCCTTTTGTCTGCCAAGGTATCCAATGGCAATTGGGAAATGGACACCACACCTCCTTCTGGCTAGATAATTGGGTCCCCGAGTGGGGGCCCCTTTTAGCAGTAACAACCGCTCCCATTCTAGCCAATATTCTCCACATTAAAATAGGGTACTTTTTGAATGTGGATGGCAGTTGGAAGTGTTCTTCCTTCCAGCAATATCTCCCTACCACAGCTTATTTGGCTATTGCAACAATTTCAATAAACCCAACGGCTACAGTGGCCGACACCATGTTCTGGGCACATACTGCAAATGGACAATTTTCAGTGGAGTCAGCCTATGATTTCATTCACGGCCATTCAGTGGACCACTCTAGAACCATGTGGGAGATAATTTGGAAATGGGCGGGACCACAAAGGATTCGCTCCTTCCTCTGGCTAATGATAAAAAACAAACTCCTAACTAATCAACAGAGAGTTGCGCGTCACCTCACAACGGATAGTAGTTGTTACATGTGTGGCCAGGAGGAGTTCATTCTACATGTCCTTCGTGATTGCCCACGAGTACGCACCTTTTGGAGTCACTTTCCATCGGAGGTAGTCAATGACCCTTTTTTTCAAACGGGTGTGGAGCATTGGGTGTACTCTAATATAACGATCCACTTTCAGACCTCGTATGGAGAGTGGACCAAGCTCTTTGGTGTCACCTATTGGATGCTTTGGACCTGGCGTAATAAAAGCCTCTTTGAAGCCGGATTTGTTTGGCCAGAGGACAGTTCACAGGTGGTCAAAGACTATGTAGCCTGGATAATCAGGGCGAGAGACGTGCAAAGTTGGGTTTTCACACCACAGGGCCTCCCGGTCGGCAGCCCAGTGCAGTGGACCAAACCCTTGGTAGACTGGGTCAAGGTGAATACAGATGGAGCGGTCAAGCCATGGTCGGCGGTTGCTTCTGCAGGTGGTATAATTCGGACAGTCAACTCCAGCGGTGTGGAGGATTCCTACATCATATAGGCAGATGCTCACCTCTGCTGACAGAACTCTGGGGAGTTTACTCGGGCCTTACCCTGGCTTAGTCCCTGGGGTATTGCCGTATCATACTTGAAGCAAACTCTTTGGAAGCAATTTCTATGATCTCATCCACTTCTACTGAGACTGACGGTAATAACTTTTTATTGACAGGTATCCGCAGCTTTCTCTGAAGAGATTGGGAGGTACAACTCCAGCACGTGCCACATGAAGGGAACCAGTGCGCAGATACTCTGGTAGCACAAGCCAGCAATGTCAACCCCGACATACATATCCTCCGGAGCCCTCCAATACCAGTGATGGAGTTGATAGAGCGTGACCGACTCGATGTCATGTACCATCGAGCTATGCCGTAACGCTTTCTTTTGAATAGTTGAGCGTTTTCCTTTGTATAAAAAAAAAACACATAATTTCAGTACATAATGACAATTTGCATATCTATCTTATATAATATAACTCATTCTGTATGATTACATTATATACAATTCAATTTCAAGGAACACAATTCACTATAAGTCAAAAGCTAACAATTCAAAACATTCAACATATATAATAACACAAAACAAAACATACTCCAACAATCACAAAACATTTATAATTCCATTTTTATTTCTAACAATTTGCAATTTCATCAATTACAAAACAATCATAATTTCATTTCCAACAATTTTCAATCCTAACAATTACAAAACAATCATAATTGGATTCCTATTCCATCCGATTTACAACAATTTTCAATTACAACAATCACAAAACATTCATAACTTCATTTTCATTCCTAACAATTTCCAACAATTTTTAATCCCAACAATCACAAAACAATCATAATTCCATTTCCATTCCATTCCATTTCCATCAATTTCCAATCCTAACATTTACAAAACAATCATAATTGGATTTCCATTCCATTCCATTTACAACAATTTCCAATTACAACAATCATAAAGCATTCATAATTTTATTTCCATTCCTAATAATTTTCAATCCCAACAATCACAAAACAATCATAATTACATTTCCAGCAATTTCTAATTCTAACAATTACGAAACAATCATAATTGGATTTCCATTCCATCCCATTAATAACAATTTCCGATTATAACAATCACAAAACATTCATAATTTCATTTCTATTTCAAACAATTTCCAACAATTTGCAATTTCAACAATTACAAAACAATTATAATTCCATTTCCAACAATTTCCAATCCTAACAATTACAAAACAATCATAATTGGATTTCCATTCTATCCCATTTACAATAATTTCCAATTACAACAATCACTAAACATTCATAATTTCATTTCCATTCCTACAATTTCCAACAATTTTCAATCCCAACAATCACAAAACAATCATAATTCCATTTCCATTTCATTTCATTTCCAACAATTTCCAATCCTAACAATTACAAATCATTCATAATTTTATTTCTAACAAACCATAATATTATATACACCATTTTATATTTCGTTCTTAAATATATATATTGCTTTTACAATTCTTAATTGACATTAATAACTGTAAGTATAAATGATTGGAATCTACAAGTGTACAACATATTCACAAATCACAATTTGATAACAAATAGTTTTTTTGGAAATATTCATTACATCACTACTTTGTAGTTTGTACTTTCACACATTACCAATTTTAAATATTTATGATACCCTACTCGTATATATTGCCATTCCATTAAAGTTCAGCATCTTTTATAGTCAATTAATTATTTACCTAACTAAAACTAATACTCAAATAAGCAAATACTATCATTAACTACAATCGAATTATTATTAATTTCTAATTGCATAGTTTTATACTCAACTAATTATTTACCTAAATTCAATACCCAAATATTAAAAATAAATTACCATTTAATAAATATTAAGAATGTGTCAATTAATGATTTAAGCTTTTTCAATTTTACCAATTTTGATTACCAATTTTACAATTTCACATTTGGTTATCAATTTTACATTTAGGTTTAAATGTTGATTATCAACTTTCAATTTTAAGTTTTAACAATCAATTAATCAACATCAACAATTTAACTTTAAAGTTTAAACACTAGTCCCTCACCCTCACCTCGTCTCACCTCACGACCATAACCAAATTATCATTAAATAAAATACATATACAAATACAATTGAATTCAACATCTCAAATTCTCAACTCAAGCTCAATTGCTCAAATTCAATCTCATTCATCAACAATTCTGATTCAATATCACCATAAATCACAAGCCAAAAAATTTATACATTTGACATTCTATTTCCAAAATCCAAAACCAATTTCAGTTTAACATTCACAAAACCCATTCATGATATTTAACTTCAATATCCATTCTGAGCCAAAATCCAACATCCACGTAAAATTTGTTACCCAAATCCACCATCCAATCCAACGGACCAAAAAAAATTCATCATCCAATCCAACGAACCAACACAAATACACAACACAAATCCATTATTCATTCCAACGGACCAACACAATCAAAGATTCAAAATGAAAATGTAATGGAAAATGAAAAAAATAAAAAAATACACACCCAAATAATCGAGTCTTCGAGTTGACGTCGGAATCGCGTCTTGGTGATGCCTCTGAGGTGCGACGGACAGTGCAGGTGCGGTGTGACTGTGATGAACAGTGACGACGTGCTGCGGAGGAAGGAGTGATGGCTGAGGTCTAAAGAAGAGAGAGAGAGATCGCGAGGAGTAATGGCTGAGGAAGGAGACGGTGACGGCGAGATGGCTGAGGAGGAGACGGCGCGGCGACTTTGCGAGGGAGAGAGAGAGAGAGAAGAGAGGAGTGACCAGAGAGAGGAGCAGATAGAAGAGTCGGGGGGCAGGGGGTAATTTTTTTAGGGTTAAGTTTCAAAAATTACAATTTAGTCCTTGCAATTTCCGAAACTTACGATACCAACCAGAATTTTTTGTTCCGGCTGGTACCGACCAGTGTTTGAGGCTAGGACTGGCATTTACTAATTTCGTACCATTTTCCGATCAGTACAGTACGAAATCCGTAACAGGTTCATAGTGTGTGTGTGTTTTAAGATTCTGCCGTAAAGTTTCCCAGAAAAGTTGCGAAATTCAAATACATATACAGACAAATCAGTATACAAGCCTTCCTTCTGATCACATCTTTGTTATTCTCATTCATCTGGTTGAGCCCTCTGATCATGTCTGGCACACTAGCTGAAGAGAATTGTCGTTTATATTACGGAACTTGAGGACATGAAATGCACCAAATTTGATCTGATCTGAAATGAAGTGAACTGTGATCATATCACAACCACAAGCTGTTTTGTGGGCCTCATTCTCACGCTCTTCAAGTATGGACTCTTCCGGATCTTGCTAGGCTGGCCACATGTGCTAGGATAGGGATTGAACTCCTATTCTTTCTTTTTTTAGGATAGGGATTGAACTCCTATTCTTTCTTTTTTAATTCTTGTACGACAGAACATAACAATAACAAAACATCCTACTGATTCTAACACAAAAAAGGACCAACATTCTACTCTGTATAGGCTCATTTATTGGTATTATACAAGTCTATAAATGCCGAAAGTTTTGTCCATGCGACCACCAGGTTCAGATCAGTCAGCATAACAAAACCAGTTAAAACCAATAGTAAGAACACTCAAAGGTGTATCACAAGTCTGCGGCTGAAACCATCTTATTATCAGCCAAGAATTCCATTATATCAAATCTTACATACACTACAAGTACATTCACTCTCGATTAAATTATGTACCAGTCAAGATGATGAACTTTCACCATGGTCAAAATGTCTGTCTATGAGGATGAGCTCCAACCTGGTAAAGAGTGAGATGGTGTATGGCATTCATGAACAAATCCTTCAAGTCCGGATGTTGAGTTACCACATGACGAGCTGCCCCCTCCAGCGCATTCAAAGCCCGTGCTTGCTCAAGAGCCTTACTGTTGCCAGCATTCAAAGCAAGGTAACAGAGCAAGACCAGTCCTTGCATTTGAGAACGATCACCAGCTCGAAGTAATCTCATCAAATGTTTAACTCCACCAAACTCAATAACCGCTTTTGAATGCTCTGAACAATTGAAATTCTCTGGACAGACAAATTTCCCCAATGCAATGGCAGCTTCTGTTGCCACATCCACATTCCTGTTACCAAGTTGGGAAACCAAAGGCAGAATTATCCGAGTTTCCCTAGCAGGAAACGTTCGAGCCAAGCATCCAATAGATACTATAGAAGGAATCTGCAACTCGGGAAGACTTTCTTCTTGAACCAGTCGCAAAAGTTGATCCAGAACTGCCTTTGCAGCGGGTAAATTAGTCTTAAACGCAGCACGTCTAAGATCTACATTATCCTCTGCCACCAAGGTAATCTCCTTAACAGCCATTAAACAATTAAACTGCAAATCCCCCTTTTCCTTCTCAATTATCTTAGCCAAACACAGCAACCCTCTTGTCTCGGTAATCTTCCGGCTATTCGACAAATTACCTTTTGACAACTTCCATAATGCCTCCGCACAACAAACATTAAGCTTGTGGCGCTCCTCAGGAGTCTCCATCTCCCTCTCTTTCCTATGATGTGAACTCCCATGACTACTACTATCAGAATGACTATTGTTGCTTCCATAACTCTTATAACCTAACTCTTTATTCAACTCAACAATCGAATGAATACTTGTTTTACCAGAATGATTATTGCCAACATCAAAAACTAAACCAGCACATAACGATGACACCAATGGCCTAGTAACATTCTCCCTCGCAAATTCGTCCTGCGCAATCGGATCCAATTCAGCCATTCTTGCCACCAATTTAGCCACCTCAACTTGCACTTTCACAGGAGAATCCCCCAAAACCCCAACAATCATTGGAACCCCATGAGCATCCACAATCAACCTAACTCTCTCCTGGTCATTACCAACGTTATAAAGTGCAGTTGCAGCCGCAATTTGTGCGTCCGGAGAATCACCCTCTTTAAGCAACTTCAACAATGGCAAAACACCACCTTCCTCAAAAATCATCTTCTTGTTCCTATCATTATCCCTAGCTAAAGAAGCAAGCTCATTAGCTGCATCAACACGATCCTTAAGCTGACCCATGTGCATAGTCGATATATAAGACCAAACCCAAGCCAGAATCGGATCATTACTAGCAATTGGCGGGAGAGCGAGATAAGTACCTCCGTCGGACTCAAAAATCGATAACAGCCATTTCATGTCCCCGGTGGATGACTCCAGAAGGTTGGAGACCTTCCGAAAATCGTTGTTGGTGGTGATCGAGAACATTTGTAGGAGAACGCCGGTGTGTTTGCATTTCCGTACGAGGGTCAGGGTTCGCTCGAGGTTTTTCGTGATGTCAGCAACTATACGGCGGAGAGGGCGGTCGTAGAGGGAGGGCGTGGCGTTAGCCAAACGAACGGCGGCACGGAGCATGTGAGAGAGGCCGTCGACTTGGTTGACGAGGTCGGAGAAGAGCTCTTGCTTGGAGGGGCCTACGCCGTTTGCGTACTTGATGACTTGGTCGGCTAGTAGAATTGGAGGAGAGAGTTCATCTTGGAGGGTTTTCTCTTCTTCCCGGGGCGAGACGGCAACTCTTCCCGGGGAGATCGGAGTGTTAGCGACGGCGGCAAATGTTGCTTTCGCCTTCGTTTTCGTTTTCATTTTCATTTTTGGGGATTGTGTGTGTTGTTCCGATGAGTTTGTTGAGAATACAAGGGCTAGTTCTTGGAGGAGAAGAGTCAAGAGTGGAGACCTGAACCTGATCTTGCCAACGCAGAACTTACCTTGGAAGTTAGACACAAACTTATGTCGTTTTAAATGTTTTGAACAATCTAGAAGACTAGAAGATGATGCTGAGAAATAATTTGGTTGGAATTGAGAATTGTGATGAGAAGGTTACATTAACTTTTAAATACGCGTACGAAGGTTACATTAACTTAACTAGCTTGTCTTGTTCCTATCCCAATATATGTATATTTAAATACAATGCACCTTCCATCTTCTTTCATTTTGTAGTCAAAAGCTATTCCGTGTTTAACACACACACATAAGAAGAGTACGATAAGAAGGGATGGAGCTACACGTTTCCTTGAGTTGGGCCCACTAGTTGACCAGTACTTCAACTTCAATGTTCAATTTCAATCCCTCTTAATTTCTGTATTTTATTTTATGAAAATAATAAATCGTTTTTGCTTACCTAATACTTTTTGATTAATTAATTATTTTATATATTAATATGATAATATTATTATTAAAAATTGTAATATCATAAAGGAAATTTTTTCTTTATGATAATTGTAACGGAAAACTGTTTGTAATTTAGCCGGTACAAGAAAGTGTTACTGTCCCCGTAAGCAAAGTTGCACAAGCCCTCAGTTGACCAAACAAAATGAAAGAAAGAGCAAAAAGTCAGGAAAAAAGCACGGACTTTCAGGCTGCCCCATCCACGAAGGTTCAAGAGTGGGAATGGATTCAGCTTCAAGCGTGAAATTGTATAGAAAAAGATCAGGATTAGGAAATACATATCAGAGGGAGTTATGAATTCATTGAAAGAAATATAAATTAGTAACTAATTAAGACATCTTCACAAAGGAAAGCAGCAGCATCTTTTATGAAGACATGCAACTATCACGCACAAGTAAAAAACTTGCTGCAACAACACGCACAGATTTTTATTACTATTTCTTGCATACCGTCATGGTCAATTAAGTACGCCTATCCAACTTGATAACAACAATAAATAGGCTACTAAGAGCAAAAATTTAGAATTGGTTGAGATTTGAGACTCCCGTATCCTTTTTGTTTTTTCTCTCTCAAGAAGAAAAAACTTTGATTTCCTTAAACATCCCTTGCAAGGATTTGTAAGGGATACAATAATGTATCAAATAAGTAAAACAAGAATAAGTTCATCAACAAAATCACATTAATAATTAACAGATTGGACATTTTGCACCTATTTTCTTCAGGACAATAAAATGAACCTGTCCCAAAAATTGTCAAGCTAGGAAAAGTAAGGACAGAAACCGGAGATTTTATTAAAATCACCTGATTACAAGTTTCACTTGGCTTGCAGTCAACGGCCATGTCCGTACGAGCAACAAAAAAGTGCTGATGGATTGGCGCATATAGACCTGGAGCAATAGTTGTTCCATACTTACGAGTCTCTGCAGGTCGCAAGGATCCTAAGCTCAGGATACCTGTAAGTTTAACTTCAGCTTCAATTTTCCCATCCTGTAACAGCAGAGCCCACTTAGATTCCTGAAAAGCCTGTAATTAAAACCTAATCTTTAACCCAGTTATAATAGATATTTTCTAATGGCCGAAAAGAGGAAGTTGAACTTAATGTCTCTTTGAACAAGAATTGGAAATTACGTGAAAAAACTTACATACAATGCAGTAAACTATTCTAGGAAGAGGCTACGCTAGCGGCATGGCACCTAAGAACTAAGACATATATACAAGGTTGGAACATAACCCTGATGACTCTAATTTAAATTTATTTATCATTTGACATGAGGTTCCGGAAAGTAAGCATTAAACTGTTACCAATTCTTGAAACTTTTAGCGAAAAGGGTAATTGAATTCACGAGCCGCAATATCCATAAACTGACACAAGGCAACTTTGTAATACGTAACGCGTCCTTAGTTAAGTACCCCAGATCGAATGTGAAAGAGCAAAAAACAGAGAAATGCGAAAATACCTGATTTGTGGTTCTGAAACTTCAAACGAGCTTTCTGATGTTGAAACGATTCCGAATCTAACGTCGTTTTTACGAGAATCCTTCACAGAGACACAGACTAGGTCTTTCTACAGTTTTCTCAAAACACGAGCTTTCTTAATGAGTCAAAGATTCCTTATGCTCGTGATTGATATGAGCAATTACAGGAGACCTTAACCCATATATATAGCTTCTATATCGGGCTTTCCCATTACAAGGCCAATATGGACTAGGTCCATACTAAAAAGGGTCCATTTTTTATCCAGATTTTGACCCATTAATTTAGATCATTTATTGGGCCACTTTATTACCCTTACCTGGATCAAATTACTTAACTTAATCAATAATTTATTTAAAACCAAAATTACAATTAATAACTGTCCAGTTATAGGAAAAATTACAAAATTGCCCCTAAGGCCTAAATTGTCTTACAATCTCCCATTTGGATAATTATTAATTACAGTTTTAATCAAGTTTAAAAACAGTTCAAAAACTCGGTTAAGCTATGTTGTTGTATTAGTCAACTAAGTTTAAAAACAAAATATTTGATCCAAAGGTAATGAAAGTCCAATATTCCGTCCTATAAGGCTTTCGATACCGAAAAGTATCAGATGCATGTGTCATGTGTGACACAGATTCAATACAATTACAGATACCTAATACCTCACTAGCATGAATGGCAAAATGGAGTGTGGCAAATTACGATGATACCTTTATGATCTAATACGTATCATCTTCATTTGTAGGTCTCGATTTCTCCAACTTTATGCTAAACTGCATTGCTAAACTGCATCAGAGAAATCTTATTTTCTCTCACCATATGCTAAACAGCATTAAAGAAAACTTTTATATTCTCCAACTGAATGCTAAATTGCATTAGAGAACCTTTATGGGAGTAAAAACTTATATCCCCTATGTCATGCGAAACTTTAAGGATATATCCATATAAAACCAAATATGTCTAATGACATAGGATTAAGATCAATCTTCATAAATGCCCAATGACCTTAAAATGCTTAAGACCAATACAAATCTTAAGACTTCTATACGTATTATGACAATGTATGATAACATGTATTACTGAAGATAAACTCAAAGTATGCATTTTGCGATAGGTACGATGAGTGTTAAGATCTGTCCCAGTAAATCTGAATAGAAGATGCTACGTCAAGGTCCTTTATGTGAAAGTTCTTGACCAATCATTGCTTAACTTATACAACATGGTCAAGTAATTTGACGTGAGCAATATATCATCCTCATGCAGTAATAGGAAGATAACTTTGCTCCCTCTGACCTCATATTACAAGCATCTTTTTAACTTTATTTTCCATAAAGCTGAAAGAGGTCATAAACTTATCAACTGTAAGGTATCACTTTCAGGAGTTTGATGTAAATCAAATATTGATATGCATAGCGTGCAAACCATGTCAGTTCCATCAGGATCCTGAGATCCTTCAAGTTGTACCATATAGATCACTTTATAAAGGTCTTTATTCAAGAAAGCAGTTATGACAACCATCTGATATAACTCTTTATCATTATGAGTTTCAATTGCCTTAATTACTCAAAATTTATCCTTCTAGGATATGAGAGAAAAATAACACTAAAGTTAATATTTCTCCCTGAATGAACCATCAGGCAATTGAGCGAGTCCATAAACTATTGAACTTTATCCTGAAATCCTCTAGGTCTTAAACTTCATTTAAAACTGATGGGTTTGCTATTTTGTAGTTATGCTACAAAATCAACTAGCTCCCAGACCTAAATATGCTTCATGGCCGGCATCCCATAAGTCACTGCAACCCTCCATGATTACATTGCGGGTACAGAAACAACTTCTTAAAAGTAACTAGATTCTTAATATGTCAAATATCATAATCCTATTCACCTAATAGACTATGATATTAGATGGGATAACAGGTCATCTCACTCTGGTGGATCTTCATATTGCATTCGATCTTGTACCCAAGGAACCTTTGTGTGCATAGGTATGGGTTCCTATTCCTGTACAGGTAGGGTACTAAAACCTAGATCCATTAGATTTAACTGTATGAGTGACGGTTAATAATAGCTGTAGTATCCACTCTGTTATGATTCGAAGGGTCAAAAGGCCCACCATCTTCATAGACATCGAATTCTAGAAACCTAGCTGTCTATGATTTCATTATTTTGTTCTCTCCTTCTCTACAGTAAAATATGCAGCCTTCAGAGTGGTCAGGATATCTTACTATATAGCAATGAACATAATGAGTACATAATTTTCTTTATAAGGATTATACCACCTTGGTAGGGTAGCCCCACACACGAATGTGTGTAAGACTGGGTTTCTACACATCTAGATAATCAGGTAGATTAGTCTTGTTCTACATTGACTTTTACAAGTTCTTTAGGGTGCGATTATGCCTTTTGGCAATACACCATTTTGCTCAAGACTTCCTGGTATAGTGAATCAAGTCACTATCTCAACTGATTCCATATATTTGACAAACGGACCTTTTCAAGTCCTGAAACACTATGTTTGCCACAATATTCTCCTCCATAGTCAGATCTGACATTTTAAATGAATATTCCCAATTGGTTCTTAACCTTCAATCTTTAAGCAAGAACTCATAGCTGTAATAAGAATAATCAACTTCAAATGTCAAATAAATTTGAAATTGCACAACGCAATTGTATAAGGTCTTCCGATATCTTTATGTATCAGACTCAACAATTCATAAGTATAAGTTGAATTCTATGTCTTTATTAGTCAACTTACCGCTGTAAGAGTCAATACATGTTCGTAGATCATCTTAATCTAGAATTGAGAGAATGCTTTCCTTAATCAATCTCTCAACCCTAGCTCTAGAAATGCGGTTTAAACTATCATGTCGCACCATGTATGACTTTTCATTCATCAGGATTCTTCATTTCATGACTTGTTCAGTAAGACATGAAGAAGCATATATCTAATTTGGGATAAGACACATTCTATGTAAACCATATGACAAGAAAGTTATTCCATTATGTTTTGCATTAAACACAACTGTAAAACAGAAGTATTAAATACAAAACGTCAAATTTCTTTGTTCAAAATTGATCCAAAGATCATATATAAAATGTGTCATGTAAAAACCTAAATAAACTTTGCTACAAGATTCGGTACATACATCCCCTATAAACATTGCTTCCACTTCTTCATTGCTGTCAACTATCAGTTCCTCCTTTCCTTTATTTGGCTTTATCCCAGATATGAACCACAGCACCGTGGAAGTACCTTGATCAGATGCTCCACTAATAGTCACTAAGCACTTAATGCGATTATCGAAAATTAGATTCATAAATTGACAAGCTAAAGAGTTATTTGATAGTCACAATCTTTCATTCTAGGCCTCATATTGCTGGCTACTTTATGTCCTTAGAACCTTCATCAGCAGTGGATCGAACAACATCAACATGTGGAGAAGAATCAATCTTTCTACCTTTAATCTTAGTGTGATTTATCTTTTCCTTCCTTTTAGTTTCATCGAGGGCTGTGGGAGTAACAAGCTTAAGTTTCTCCTCCTCAGCAATGCAATAGGAAATCAAATCATTTAAGCCTCATTCCTCAACCTGTGAATAATATGTCATCACCAGATTACTTAACTCTGGAGGGAGTTTATCCAGAGTCTGATGAACTATAAAGACATCAGGAAGAGAAATGTGCAACATCTTCGGTCTACTATAAAGATGGACGATTCCTGATATGTTCTCCTTTACTCGCCCTTTTCTTGTATACCTTATAGAGAATAATTCTTTATTCAAGGCATTTGTCTCAATACTATTAGGAGACATTTCCAAGAAATTATTTCTCTATGTCTATGTCAGAAAGTTCACTAAGCAGATGGTTAGAAATGGATCTTTTAATGGTCATAAGACATAATCTGCCAGAGCGATCCTGGGCTTTATAGGCTCCTTTATAAGCTTTGGAGCTCATGGACATAGTTGGAGATGGCTTATGAGTTTGTATGGCCATATCTACCTTAGTTCTCTTCTTTGTATTGAAACCGATCAGGGTTTCAAGGCTGACATTGATTTCATTAACTGAAAAGGTGACTCTTTAGTAACTTTGATTAAATGAGCACAAATGTAGGATAACAACGATACTGAAAGCTATTAAACAGTATCTTTCCTGAAAATCCGATCACACATATTATGAAACACCTTTAGGTTGTATACATAATTATGCAATTGGACTTTCAACATAAAAAGTGATCAGAGTACAAACCATCAACTCTCACGACACTACTACCTTTGGGTAAATAGATAATTTAAGCAACATCTTTCCTCTATCTAATGCCTTTATGATCATCTCAAAACATTAGGTAAGGCCAACACATTTCGACAGAATAGCCAAACATAAAATTAGAGACATCCCCCAACATGCGAGTAAAACAATCCAAAATATTGATTTGAAAGGTCACTTTAGTAACCACATTCTCATCAGTATCCCACTAAGTCCACTAACACAAGGGATACAACTTTATGTCATCCTCACATTTTTTATGGGCATATGGTATATGACAATGTAACTTCAATAAATGCAAAAACTCGAATGCACAGTCTCATTGTCACACACCTGTGCTGAAGACATAATCTGAAAACTTCATTATCGTGCATTATCGAATACCGAACCGATCACCTGAGATACGAGAACCTCATGTATCTCCTTTATGGGAAGTTCTTTGTACGAAAATTAATTGAAAAATGGCTTCAGAATGACTTTGTTCCTTTTTCGATTAACGATCATGCAATCCCAAACATTGAATATGGGACTCGAGGCATGAAAACTTCAAAGTATCTCTCTTATGTGATGTCCGAAGCATGAAAATTCACTCGAAATCAGGTCCATAACACTTTAATTCATTTTATGGAGTTAAACTTTAATTTATTACTAATGTAATATATCTAGAAAAATGAAAAAAAATTCACTTTATAAATTTTTTGGACTCGGAAACTAACCTAAAAGGGTACCTTTAGGAGAAATCTGAAATTTTTTGTGTTTTTTTAGTTTTTTAATGTACCGTAGATTACGTCAGCATGCTGACGTCGTCACACGTTAACCGTGCGTCGTGAGCCAGACACGCCCCTGGCACATTGGCGCAAATGCGTGACCTGCACACACAATCCGAGCCGATGCGCGGCTAACGTGTGGCGCCTATACATGCTCACTGACGCATGTGCCCGCCAAGCTTCACACATCAGTTGCGCCATGTGTTAACGCGTGTGATGCACGCGCTTGACACAGTGCACTCCCGTGGCACTGTGCCACATGTACCCGACGGTACGACGCACCTCGCCAAAAAAGGCAATTTTTGGTGAGTTTCGGGTCTATTTTTTGACTTCCCGAGTTCTTTTTCAACCGGTTTCTCAAGGCTAAACATATGTACACTACTTTCATGCAATAAAAGCAAGAAAAAAAATCGAGAAATGGAAACAAAATCTCCCAAAATCTTATGTAGAGAAAAACCAAAAAATCTTTGTTTTTAACCACCCGATCACGTCCCCGCTCTGATACCACGTGTAATATGTAACGGGTCTTTAGTTACGTACCCTGGATTGAATGTGAAAGGGCAAAAAATAGAGAAATGCGAAAATACTTGATTTTTGGTTCTGAAACTTTAAATGATCTTTCCAATGTCGAAATGATCCCAAATCAACCGCCGGGGATCCTTCACCAAGACTTGGGCTAGGTCTTTCTACGGTTTTCTCAACACACGAGCTCTCTTAACGAGTCAGAGATTCCTTATGCTTGTAATTGATATGAGCAACTGTTGAAGACCTTAACCTATATATATAAATATAGCTTCCATATCGAGTTTCCTCATCACAAGGCCGATATGGACCAAGTCTGCATTAAAAAGGATCCATTTTTCGTTTGAACTTTGACCCATTAATTTAAATCATTTATTGGGCCACTTTATTACCGTTACCTAGATCAAATTAGATAACTTAATCGATAATTTATTTAAAACCAAAATTACAATTAATAGCTGTTCGCTTATAGGAAAAATTACAAAATTGCCCATAAGGGCAAAATTGTCTTACAAACTTAAGCAAACAAATTAAGAATTTAGAAGCCCTCAGCTTGCCTGATAAAAATGCTAGAAGACTCCATACTTATAATTGGCCACTATGCACATAAAACACACAGAGAGCTGTCTAGACCTTCTGCCAAACCTGTTCTCTAGTCTTGATGCTTCCAAGGTTGCTATGATCCTCCTCGTGTAAACAAACACAATTTTCAATTATTTCAATACCTCCAGTGAAGTGGGCATCAAAATATGTGATATAGCCCAAACAGTCACATCTCTGTATTTGTAGTTCTCGTTATCAGACAAAAGAAAATGATGAAACTAATTATGAGGGAAAAGGAGCCAAAAAAGAGAGTACAAAATACATATACTCCGGGTTTTTAGTCTGCATACCATTTTAAGGGAGTGTGCATTTTTACCAAGGCCATCTTCCCCTGCATCAAATACATTCTTCCGATGATGTGGTTCATTTGGATCTCCATACGGCACAACCATTTTTGCAAAGCTTAGCCTGTGAGCTATAGGCATTTGTCCCCTATTTCCATCAACATATGCAACGGAATATATAACTAAGCCTTCCCTAGGAGTGAATCCAACTCGAAAGTTCCACTGTAAACCAACAACATGACACATCTCTGCTTATTGTAAATATGTTAACTTGATTAAGCATAAGTTAATATACCGATGTTATATATACCTTCTGCCATTCAACAAAATGTCTAGTGACACGAAAGCTTGGACCTTCTAGTTGAATAATTTGCAAAGGCTTCACATCACTTCGATCAACACCACCTCTTGTTTCAGCTGCTGTATAGTTCCTTAATGGATTTGTTGGAGGTAGAGAAATTAGTTTCCGATCTTCAAACTCTATTACCTCCATGTTTTGAACGTCTACAAGAACATCAATGCCTTCAATTGGGCGGGCATAACCATTTTCCATTAGACAGTCACTTTCAGTTCTGTAGAATATAAGTGGTTTTGCAAGCCTTCTGCTTGGAGCATCAGCATCACCATGATAACCAACACGCCTACATTAATCGTGCAGTCAGACCGTTTATGGCTCATAAGATATTGGTAAATAAATTTTAGATAACATGTAGAGCACACACGAATCACGGTAGTTTATCAGAGATCAATCATCAAAAGGTCCATATCGACAATACCCCTTTTCTTCAGGGCTTCTCTGAATGGAGGGAAGTCCTTTACAACGGATTCACATTCAGCATATTCAACAGCATCCTGAATTTCCAAAGAATAAATGAGAAAATGCAACAACCCGAATTCCAAGTACATACAATTCAGAAGTTCTTTTCAAGTCCCTCTTAATATACTGACAAGCCAAGATTATAGACATTATTTGGATTTTTAGTCCAATCCAATGGGTTAACAGATAATACGGTTATTATTGCAATCATGAATGTACGGTAAGCCAAAATGCAGATTTATCTGTTATGGAGTGGTTGAGGATTTAACACACAACATTCTTTTTTCTCCAACAAACTTTTAATGATGATTATGAGGAACTATCTCCCCTTAACAAAGTGAAATTTTCTATTAGCCGCATATTTTGGAGTAAATATTTGGTGTATATTTATTGTTATCTTATTGGTTTCAATTTTGGTAGTATAGAAGATTCGTAGGAATAAGAATAGGAAGGTAGAGATATATTTGGATTTTCCGTTACTTTAGGATGGTTGTAAACCTGTGTATATATATTCTTCTTTGTGATATATAGAAGGGGAGAAAAGGCAATTTAACCTTTTCAATTTTCATGGTATCAGAGTGAAGTTTAAATTAATTCTTTTTGACAGCCGTGGCCACCACAAAAGAAGAAAAGAAGAGCGACGGAAAGAAGGTGCATGACCCATACGCAATGATATCTATCAATGTGCTTGGAGTTTTGATTACTCAGGTACAATTGAAAGGAGACAACTATGAAGAATGGGCCAGGGCTATGCGTATAACCTTAAGTGCCAAAAGGAAGTACGAGTTTGTTGACAGATCCGTCAAGAAACCTGCAGGTAACTCACCTGATCTGGAGGAGTGGTGGACTGTCAATGTCATACTCGTATCTTGGGCATTCAACACCATTAAACCTATGTTGCGTTCGATGGTGACACAAGTTGAGGAAGTTAAAGACTTGTGGGATGATATTAAACAACGTTTTTCCATTGGAACAAACCTCATGTGCAACAGCTACGGAGCGATTTGGCTAACTGTAAGCAACATGGAAATCCATGATGACTTATTTTGGTCGATTGAATTTCCTGTGGGATGAATTGAGCAATCATGATCATATACCATTGTGTAGTTGTGCTGGGTGCAAGTGTGGAATTTTTGCAAAAATTGGAGAGAAAATGTGAAAAAGAAAAGGTTCATCAATTTTTGATGGGTTTCGATGATGAGGGCTTTGGCACTGTACATTTGAACATCCTGAGTATAGAATAATTGCCCAATCTGAACCGGGTGTATGCGATGGTGATCCAACAAGAATGATTGCACATTGTGACCAAAGGAAAAGAAGAAAACTGGGACCCTGATGAGCTTTGTAGTCAATGCCATGACACGACATGAGAAGTATAAGGCAAAGGATAAATCAATCTGCAAACATTGTGGTAAAACCGGACACAACGATGATGGTTTCTTTTAGCTGATCAGGTGCCCGAATTGGTGGGGTGATAGGCCTCGTAATTAAGGATGTAGCAGTAGTAGAGGCCGCGGCCGTGGCTTTGATTCATCTTGGGGTCGAGGTGGACATGCAAAGGCCAATGTAACTCAGCTAGGCAGTAGTAGTACTGGTGGAGAGGCATCCGTTAGTGATGTAGACAAGGAAGGTATTAGTGGGATCAGTGCTAAGCAATGGAAGGTGATTATAAATATGCTCAACTCTCTACAGTCATCCAATGACAAAAAATTGATAGGTTACATAAAAATTCAGTGGACAATTGGCACCGGGGCATCACATCACATGATTGTTGTTAAAGTTAGAATGAACAACTTATGGGACTTTTCACTGTGTGCTGTAGGTATGCCTAATGGTAAAAGTGTAGCTTGGAGAAAATTTGGTTCTACAGAATGTTTTGTTTATGTTGCAATTGAATTGCAACTTAATTTATATTCCCAGCTGCTAAATGATAAAATTTTTATCATTCAATTCATTCATAAATTTTATGTTATTCAGGACCACACTTCGAGGATGGTGATGGGTATGGGTGAGCAACGCGTGGGGCTTTATTACTTCAAGAAAATGAACAGCATACAGGCGTATCAAATTATAATAATTTCGACAGTTGATTTTTTGCACCAACGTCTTGGACATCCCTCTCTCGAAGTAGTTGAGTTGCTTCCTAACCTTAGTAGCAATAAAAGTAGTGGAAGCTTGAAGAATTTCGAAAAATTTTTAACTCTAAACAATGTCGTGATAAATTTCCCATTTGTAGCTATAAAGTTGAAAATTGTTTTGATTTGACACATTGTGACGTGGGGGGCATATCATCTTCCTTCCTCGTGTAAGGCTCATTATCTCTTAACTATTATAGCTGATCATAGTCGTGCTGTTTGGGTTTACTTGTTAAGAACCAAAGATGAAGTACCCCAGATTCTTAAAGGATTCTTCTCTATAATAAAAAGACAATATGATAAAGAGATTAAAATTGTGAGGAGTGATAATGGAATTGAATTTGCCTATTTACAAGCTTATTTTGCAGAACATGGGATCATGCACGAAACCTCTATTATTGGGATGCCTAAACAAAATGGTTAGGTGGATAGAAAACATTGACACATTCTCAATGTAGCACGAGCTTTACGTTTCCAAGCTCATCTTCCCATTGAATTTTGGGGGGGAGTGAGTTCTAGGAGCTAGGTACTTGGTCAATCGAACTCCATCCGAATTATTGGGGGGTAAGACACCTTATGAGTTGTTATTTAGGGAAAAGCCTAGCTATAACCATATTTGGACTTTTGGGTGTCTATGTTATGCACACAACAAAAATAAAAGGGGTAACAAGTTTGCTAGCGGAAATCAGAAATTTATATTTTTAGGTTATCATGATCTTGAAATTGGGACATCTTTCGTGTCTCGGGATGTGAAATTTGTTGAAATGGAATTTCCTTTTAAGGAAAAATCAAGACCGGATGTTGGAGCCAGTGACCCAGTGTTTGGGTTAGGTGAGGTTAAAGATATAATTGTTGATGAGGATGATAGGGTGATTGTTGAGAGGGGAGATCTGCTGATGAGGGAACCAACAATGTTAAGAGGGAGGGTCATGAGGATGGTGATATAAATATACATTCATCTATCAATGTGGATAACGAGTAGTCAATCCTGGGTTAAGACCAACGTATCAAGTGACCTTCACTTATTTTAATGATTATGTGACTCACACTATTTGTCTTAGCCCCTCCACAAGCTCACCTGTCTAGTCTCGTTCCTTAGGTACTCCTTATCCCTTGACACATTATGTGAATTACGATAAATTTTCTTTACCACATCTGGTGTTCTTGGCAGTTGTTGGTGCAGGGAAAGAACCCCAATCATTTTCTGAGGTAGAGAAGGACACTAGTTGGCTTCAAGCTACGAAGGTCGAGGTTGAAGCATTGGAAGAAAATGGAATGTGGACACTAGAAGATTTGCCTTATGGCAAGAAGGCCATAGGTTCTAGGTGGGTCTACAAGGTGGAGTATAACTTAGACGACATTGTGAAGAGACTGAAAGCACTGTTGGTGATGCTGGGAAATAATCAAGTTGAAGGTCTTGACTACAGTGAAACCTTTGCGCCCACCGCCAAAATGGTTACATTACATGTTTTCTTGGTAGTTGTAGCCATTAAGACTTGGGAACTACATCAGATGGATGTGCACAATGTGTTCCTGCGTGGAGATTTGACCGAAGAAGTGTATATAAAGCTTCCTCCTGGATTCGAATCTAGGAATTCGAGCAAGGTGTGTTGACTTTGGAAGTCGTTGTACGAATTCAAACAGGCACCCAGATTTTGGTTTGAGAAATTGGCGAATTCATTTAACAACTTTGGGTTCCAACAATCTATTTCCGACTACTCATTGTTCACTTACATGAAAATTACAGTGCAAATAAATGTTCTAATTTATGTTGATGATCTTGTTAGTTCTGGGAATGACGATGCTACAATCCAGTTATTGAAAGCCTATCTTCATAAATGTTTCCATATGAAAGATTTGGGCAAGTTAAAATATTTTTTGGTGATTGAGGTAGCTCGCAATTCGGGTGGGTTGTTTTTGTGTCAACGAAAATACGCTTTGGATATCATTGCTGAATCTAGGTTATTAGGGGCAAAACCTTATGTTATTCCTATATTGCAGAATCACCGACTTGCATTGTCAGACAGTGATGTGATGGAGGATCTGTCTCGATATCGACGTTTGGTTAGACGTCTTATCTACTTGACCATCACCAGACCTGAGTTGGCGTATAGTGTACATACCTTGGCTCAGTTTATGGCTGAGCTACAGACTGACCATTGGGACGCCAACTTACATGTTGTCCGTTACTTAAAGATGCATCTAAGACAGCGTTTTTTTTTTTTGTCATCTCAAAATGACTTGCAACTATGTGGTTATTGTGATTCGGATTGGTTTAGTTGTCCGTTCACCAGAAGATCCTTGACCGGGTATTTTGTTATGCTCAGAAGTTCTCCTACTGGAAGATGAAGAAATAAATAATGTGTTGTGTTCATCTGTGGAAGCCGAATATCGTTCAATGGCGGTAACTATTTGTGAGCTTAAGTGGCTGAAAGGACTGTTGTCTTCTCCAAGTATTTCACATCCCCGTCCTATACGCCTATATTGCAACAGTCAAACTGTGCTGCAAATTGCCATAAATCTTGTTTTCACGAGTGGACGAAGCACATAGAGGTAAATTGTCATTTTATCCGAGATGAGATTCAATGCCAGACTGTAATGACTAGCTATATTCATACTTCTCATTAATTGACGGACATTTTTACTAAGGCCCTAGGTTCACAACAATTTGATTATTTACTTAACAAGTTGGGCACTTGAAACCCTCATGCTCCATCTTGAGGGGGCGTATTAGTCGCATATTCTGGAGTAAATATTTGATGTATATTTATTGTTATCTTATTGGTTTCAGTTTTGGTAATATAGAAGATTTGTATAGGAAGGTACATATATAATTGGATTTTCCAATGCTTTAGGATGGTTGTATACTTGTGTATATATATTCTTCTTTGTGATATAAAGAAGGGGCAAAAAAGGAATTTAACCTTTTCAATTTTCATTTTCTAATCTCCTAACTTAGTGTAGATATTTTCATAACTGTTCAACCTGATTAAATAAGCATAGCAGAAGTTCATGTGAAGGATACTGCAATCACGACCCAGTATTGAGGTCAGCCCAGCATTTGCCAAGCCCAGAACGTAGATCATTCTACATATTTTGTATCATGTAATAGCTCCAACTTACACTATTCGTTGTATAACTAACGTAACAAAATTCGTTGTGCTAGATCCATACTTTCCAGGATACGTCATGTGCTTCCCATTTTTGTGGATTACGACTTAATACTTCACTATATATTGTACTGCTCACCAGAGGAATAATCACTGAGATTTGTCCAGTCTATTCTCCATTAATTTTCTTTGCCTCTGCTTTCATCGTCCTCTGTTATTCAATCGTTTGACTTGGTATCAGAGAGGGTTCGAATGGCCACCAGAAGCAACAACGCACACAACTCCTCCGCTTCCAATCAACACACCTCAAATCTTGCACCCAGAATGCACATTCTAACACCACATCAACCTGGCCAAATGATGATGATCAAGCTAAATCATAAGAACTTTCTGCTATGGCAAATCTTTGCCTGGCCTATCATTCGAGGAAATAAACTAGAAGGGTATGTCACAGGGGTAAAAGAAATGCCACCATAATACGTTGAAAACACTATTAAAGGTGCTGCAGAAGTGGAGATTTAGCCAAATCCTGCCTTCGAGGACTGGGTCGTCTAGGATCAAAACACTTATGGGTTTGCTATACAACATGCTGGAAATCAGCGTAGCAACTGAGATGATAGACTGCAGAACCTCACAGGAACTATGGAACGTGTTGAAGGAGCTCTATACTGTGAAAACTGGGGCCAATATTATCTTCTACAAGAGAGAATTCATTAGAATGTAGAAAGGAAGTCTAAAGATGGAGGACTACCTGAAGGCTACAAAGAAGATAGCCGACAACCTGGCTTTACCCGACCACCCCGTAACAACAAAGGATCTCATCTCTCAAACTCTTGCTCGTCTGGATTTGGCTGAGTATAATCCAGTAGTATGTCAGATGGTAGAAAAAGAAAACATTGCCTAGGTGGATCTACAATTAAGGATTCTCAGTTTTACGAAGAGACTCGAAAAACTGAACGAGGCTTCACTCATAGGAAACTCGTTTCAGCCTACAACAAACCTACTAAACAACTGAAGGGCAGCGTACCTTCGTAACAACAACAGAGGAGGTGGAGGCAGAAATTATCATACTTACAGAGGAAGAAGGCAATCTGGACGACGGAACTTTAAGGGAAATCAACTCATTTGCCAAGTCTGTGGCAAAATCGGGCACTCCGCAGCTTACTGCTATTACGGGTTTGATAACAATTACATGGGACTAGTACCTGAAGATACAATCAAAGTTGCAAATATTGCTTTCACTGTTGCCTGCACAAAAGAGAATGAAGATGGCTGTTAGTATGTTGATAGTGGTGCTAACAATCACGTCATAATTGACCTGAGCAAATTTTAGATTAAGACTAACTATGATGGACAAGACTAACTCACCGGTGGAAATGGTAAAAATCTCACTATTTAGTATGTCGGTAAGTCCTTTCTGAACACCTGCAAAAACAGGGAGCTAATACTGCAAAACATTTTATATGTTTCAGAAATTAAGAAAAATCTGCTTAGTGTTTACCAACTCATCAAGAATAATATTGATGTGGTTATCTTTGACAAGTTTGGTTATGTTGTGAAGGCTCATCGGAGCACCTCTGCTGCACGGGAAAATTAAGCAGGGACTCTACTGTTTTGATGTAACCAGCTCACACCAAACTGTTTTAGCCTTGACTGCCTACAAAGCCAAAACACCTCAGTTTGATTACACAAAAGAGTACACAACATGGCATAACCGTCTTGGACACCCTTCTCAGGATACTTTAGTTAAAGTTTTATCTTCTTGTAACAGACATCTCACTTCAAATAAACACTTGTTTTGTGAATCCTGTCAACTAGGTAAATCCCATCGTTTGGCCTTCAACTCATCTTCCTCACATGCTAAAGAACCTTTGGAACTCATCCACTCTGACATCTGGGGCCCTGCTTTACTTCATTCTTCTACTATGTTTCGATACTATATCATTTTTGTGGATGATCATACTCGTTATTCTTGAATTTGTCCATTAAAAACCAAAGCAAAAATAGCACAAACCTTCATAAAATTTAAAGTTCTCGTTGAAAACCAGTTAAACAAAAAGATCAAAATCTTTCAGTTTGACATGGGAGGTGAATTTTTAGCTTTATCCAAATATTTCCAAGAAAACGACATCCACACTATATACTCATGCCCACACACTTCAGCCCAAAATGGACGCGCTGAGCGAAAGCACAGACATGTGGTTGAAACGGGCCTGTGTCTGTTAGTCGAGGCACTTGTTCGTTCCAAATTCTGGCTAGGGATTCGAAACTGCCACGCATCTAATAAATTGACTACCGACACCAGTTTTCAAAGGACCCTCACTATATGAAAAATTCTTCGGCAAACCACCAGATTATTCTTCCTTGAAAACTTTCGGATGTACATGCTACCCTTGCCTTCGACCTTGCCAAAGCCATATGTTAGAATTTCATTTAACTAGGTGCATCTTTCTTGGTTTTAGCCCACACCACAAAGGTTATAAATGCCTAGGCTCAATCGGTCGAATGAATATTGTACGTTATGTAGTATTCAATGAAGAGGATTTCCTTTTCCACTCAAAACTTTCAAATACTCACTCATCTGAAAATCCATTTGTCACATTCAGCTTAACAGCCTACAACGCAAGACTGTTGACACCTCACCTGAACTATACAATTATAACAGTAAGTCTCTGAATGATGAACCCGTGGCATTGGAAAGTCCTGATGAAGCACCTTTAATAGTGACTCCTCAATCAGGTACACCACAATTAGCTGACAACTCACTGAGCTCTGGGCCACAAGCTGATTCTAACCAACCCGAAAATAGTTGTATTGGTTTTGGGCCCACAGCCAGTCTAAACAATGTTAACAACACAACCCAAAGGAGGCTAGAAGGCCTGGTTAATCCACAATGAAGGTGCCATCACACCAAATGATGACATGTGTCGAGGAAGATATTTTCAAACCTAAAAACCTCTCGTGTGATTATTAGCTTTTTGCAGCAACAAGAAGCCAGATCCTGCTAGGGATTTCTTCCTCTGTGTAAATAGCAATGAGGCACCCCATGTGGAAAGAAACTATGGTGGAATAAATGCTTACTCTTAATAGGAACAATACGTGGACCTAGGTTCCATATCAGGAAGGCATGAAAATAGTAGGGATCAAGTGGGTCTACAAGGTGAAAACTCAACTAGACGGAAGCCTCCTAAAGTGCAAAGCAAGACTAGTTGCCAAGGCTTGGAATCGATTATGGCCAAACTTTTAGTCCGGTAATCAAACTTGCTACACTGCAAATTCTGTTGACAATAGCAGTCTCGAAGGAATGGATGATAAGATAACTCGATGTAAATAACGTATTTCTTAATAGGGATTTGCTGGAGACTATATACATGTATTAGACGGACGGATGTGAAAATAGAGAGAAACTGAATGTGGTGTGTCAGCTAAACAAGCATCTGTATGGACTTGAACAGGTGCCAAGAGCCTGGTTTGAAAAACTCAAATCCGCATTGCAAAGTTGGGGGTTCAAAAACTATTACACTGGCTCCTCATTGTTTATTTCTTATGTTTCAGGTTCTGTAATTTTTGTCCTAATATATGTGGACGATATAATTATACAGGTGACAGCCCTCCTGCTATTCATAAACTCACGAAGGATCCTAACTCGCAATTCTCATTAAAAAACATGGGAGATCTCCATTTATTTATGGGGATAGAAGTGGCAGGGGACAACAACGACCTCTATTTGACACAAACAAAGGACGCAGAACAGTTTTAAAGAAACTTGGTATGGAAATGAGTAAACCATATGAGACTCCAGCCACCAGTGTAAATGAATTAACCATATGTGGGGGAAAACCCTAGAAAATCCAACTCTATACAAGCAAGCTATAGGGGCACTATAGTATCTCACACAGACACGCCCAGATATCTCTTTCACTGTTAACAATCTCAGTCAATTCCCGAAGGAACCAACATAACAACACATAAAAGGTCTGAAACGAGTCCTGCGATACATATAGACGTTCGACGAGTGGATATTGTGTATACTTAGGAGATACTCTTGCCTCTTGGAGCTTCAAGAAGCAGAGCATGGTGTCAAGATCAAGTACTGAATCAGAATATAGAGCACTGGCAAAACTTTCCTATGAGATAGCCTGGATACAGTCCCTTCTCGAAGAGATCAAACATCATAACAAAAGCATTCCAATCACCTGGTGTGACAACTTAAGCGCAACTGCTCTTGCCAATAATCCAGTGTTTCATGCAAGAACCAAGCATATAGAGATAGATGTGCACTTTGTGAGAGACAAGGTGCTACAAAGAAAGCTAGGCGTTCGATATATACCTTCATGTGATCAAATAGTTGACTACTTCATAAAGGTCCCAATGCACTCATAGTTCAAATATCTGTGAAATAAATTGGGAATCAAAAAGAAACTAGGAACCATGTTATGCTTGAGGAGGGCTGTGAAGAATACTGCAAACACGATCCAATATTGAGGTCAGCCTAGCATGTGACAAGCCCAAAATGTAGATCATTTTATACACTTTGTATCATGCAACAGCACCAACTTACATTATTAGTTGTACAGCTAACATAACAAAATATTTTGTGCTAGATCCATACTTTTCGGGCTCTGTCATGCCATTCTTATTTTGGTGGATTACGCCTTAACACTTCATTATATATTGTACTGCTCACTAGAGGAATAATCACTGAGATTTGTCCAGTCTATTCTCCCTTAATTTTCTTTGCCTCTACTTTCATCATCCTCTGTTATTCAATCGTTTGAATGTTCAAGTGTACTTGACCATTGTATGGGAAACAACAAAAGATGGTGGGGAAATAGGACAACCATTGGGGGCTGAACATCTGGGATAACTTTTGATGATATTACTCGAGTAACTGCATGTACTTCAAACCAAAGTTGTGAATACTATATCATACCTGCTACCGGATTGGGTTTTGGTATAATGTTGTACTGATACTGGTCAATACCGGGTACTATTTCGGGTAATTTTTTAAATTTATGAAACAGTCCCTGAAATTTTTTAAAACTTGCAAAATAGTTCATTGGTATATTGTACAGCTATATACTGTATACTTTACAAGTTTACGTCAACCCCATTTCCAAAAATCATAATAATCAATAATAATCACAATTAATAATTTAATATGAAATCACAATAATTTTTAAATATTTCATATATAAATAATAACCACAATTAATATGAAAAAGATAATCATCATATTCCAAATATAAAAATAAGAATTACAAATTATTTAAAATATTACAATAACACAATTTCATCATTTAATAAATACTAATTACATCAAAATATCCAATAAAAGAACAATAAATATCCTTAACTATTACAATTTTATCATGACGAGGAAACAATCAAGTTGAAGTTAAACATGAAATAAAAACATTTACAATTACATCACATATATAGAATTTAACATAAATTGATAAATATCAAATATAATTAAAATTAAAAGAAGAGGAAAAATAACCTCAAATGAAATTCAATCGTTAACGGGAGGATACCCACTATAACTGCATTGACTCCAATTATCATTTGGTACAAATCTTCATCATTAAGAGGAGCTTCATCATCATTATCATTCAAATTTAATGCACCAAATGACATGTCAATACTTTCTCATCCAAGATTATCTTCTAATTCCAAGTCGTTGACATCTACCAAATTCTGCTCTTCAAAAACCAATTCGCCAAAACATCGATGTTGTCAATAGAAATTGGATTAGTCGAATTACTTTTTCTATTAAGACTCATAGTAAACAATAAAATTTAATTATTAGAAATTATATCAAAAATAATAATGATAATAACATATCTTTCCCGAAAATTTCCAACAATTCCAAACAATTTTCATTTTCAACAATCACAAGACATTTATATAACAATTTCCATTTCTAACAATTCCCATCAATTCTCATTTCCAACAATTACAAAACATTCATAAAATAATTTCCAATTTTAACAATTCCTAACAATTCTCATTTCCAACAATCACAAAACATTCATAAAACAATTTCCAATTCCAACAATTCCTAACAATTATCATTTCCAACAATCACAAACCATTCATAAAACAATTTCTAATTCCAACAATTCTCATTTCCAACAATCACAAAACATTCATAAAACAAATTTCAATTCCAACAATTCTCATTTCCAATAATCACAAAACATTCATAAAACAATTTCCAATTCCAACAATTCTCATTTCCAACAATCACAAAACATTCATAAAATAATTTCCAATTCCAATAATTCCCAACAATTCTCATTTCCATCAATCACAAAACATTAATAAAAAATTTCCAATTCCAACAATTTTCAACAATTCTCATTTCCAACAATCGCAAAACATTCATAAAATAATTTCCAATTCCAACAATTCCCAACAATTCTCATTTCTAGCAATCACAAAACATTCATAAAATAATTTCCAATTCCAAACAATTCTCATTTCCAACAATCACAAAACATTCATAAAACAAATTCCAATTCCAACAATTCCCATATCCAACAATCACAAAACATTCATAAAACAATTTCCAATTCCTAACAATTCTCATTTCCAACAATCACAAAAAATTAATAAAAAAAATTCCAATTCCAATAATTCCCAACAATTCTCATTTCCAACAATCACAAAACATTCATAAAATAATTTCTAATTCCAACAATTCCCAACAATTCTCATTTCCAACAATCACAAAATACTCATAAAACAAATTCCAATTTCAACAATTCCCAACAATTCTCATTTCCAACAATCCAAAAAAAGTAGGATATAATTTAATTCTTAGAAAATTATAAGAAATTAATTTGAAATTAATAATGATAATAACATACCTTTCCCGAAGCTTTAAATTGTATTGAACAAAAACCAAGTCATTCAACCACTTATGTTCCAATCTATTCCTTTTTTTTGGAGTGGATAAATTCAAATGTGCTCCAGTTTCTTTCACAGCCTGTTGCACTCACACATTGACTTAAAATTTGAATTGCAAACCTTTTCAATTCTGGAACACCATTTCCAAATTGATCCCACCAAGAAACTGTAACTTATAAGATAACAAAAGTAGCGTTATAAACAAAATAAAGTGATGATTAATTTTCAACAAATAAGAAAAAGGAATAACTAATACCTGGAGAAAATTGTCCTCTTTGTCGAATAGCAATCGACATTCCAAAATCCCATAAGACATGTTATAAAGCTCCATTTGTGAGCTTAACAGATCTTGCATTGGGTCAATGTTAACAATTGTTGTAATTGTTAAAAGCATTCCTCGATTAACTTCAGCTTGCTTACTAAGATCCAGTCTAAAATAAATACTTGGATTCAAAAATGCCCTAACTGTAAACAACGGAGAAGAAAGTTGTCTTTTCCTTCTCTCATTAATGATTGAAAGAAATGGCGTGTACAAAGAAGGTCTATGTTTCAGATTAGCCTTGATTGCTTCTGCCGCTCTATTCAAGGCATAAAAAATATAACCTATTGTTGGCTTTTCTTCACTCTCAGCCAACCAAAGCACCCTTACCAAAGGTTCACAAACTCGGATAAAAAATTGACACTGAGATAAAATTCTCTATCTTCTAGTATAATATTACAAACCTCCACTCCAGCATTAGACCTAGCATGCTGAGATGCAATCCACTTATCACTTGTAAACATTTTTCTTAACTCTTTCTTCAGTGAAAGAAAATACTGAAGTGATAAGAAATTTATTGCAAATCTTGTCACAGCAGGGTAACACAAATTCCTACTATTGGTAAATTCCTTTATCATCAAATTCAATACCCATGCACAATTATAAATGAACTTTGTCATCTTTTTAGCTCTCTGCATAGTCTCATCAGTAACAGTAAAATACCTAGGATCCTCTATATTCTCCAGCATTAGGTCAATACAATGTGTAACACAAGGAGTCCATAAAAATGAATTTTATGTATTTTGTAGCCTTTTTCCTGCCGCTTTATAGGCGGAATCATTGTCAGTAATAAATTGAACATTGTTTTCTAATCCTACTTCATTCACAACTTCATTAAATATCCCAAACAAAGTCTCAGTATTTCTAATGAAGCCAAATGCATCAATAGTTTTAAAAAATATAGAGCCATTTATAAAATAAACCAAAAAATTATTAATAGGCTCTTGTCTCCTATTCGTCCAACCATCACACATGACTGAACATCTATAAGTACCCCATTTCACTCTTGTTTAAGCCAAATAACTTCTAATTTCAAAAACAGAACAACTCAAAAATTTACCTCTTAAGTCATCAATCGAAGGACCTTTGTATCCCAAACCATAAGAGACTATTGCATCCATTATAGGTTGATAATAATAAGACTGAGAAGCATTAAATGACGAACCTGTATCATACCACCATCTAGCTACTGCCATATCGACATTGTAAGTTGCATCTCTTGATTGCATTGTACTACGAATTGAAGGTTAGGACCCAGGGGTTGTTCGTGGTGTAAAGAAACTAGTCTGCCTTCTTCTCTTCCTCACATCAAGTTCAGCTACATCTTCTTAATTTTGAGATGGAGCACTACCAGTATCATTACCACCACTACCACTACCACCTTCAATATTTCCATAATCACCATGAAAACTAGAAAATGAACTTCCACTACCAATTTCAAAATTCAACCTTTCCCTTCTATCTCTCTCATGTTGATATTCATCAAGCAATGTTTTCATTTGCCACTTCACATCATGACTTACTTTTTTACAGGGTTCTACATCTCCTTTAACCCCAGCTAAATGCTTCTTCAATCGAGTGATTCCTCCACCTTTCAAATGCTTGTTACAAAACAAGCAAATTGTATGATTTTTCTGCCTTGGGACTAATGCAGCATGAGCCCAAGCTGGATCATTATATCTTCCTGAAGTAGTTTAATTAGGAGTAGTTGAGCTTCCTTCCATTTATCTATAACAAAAATATAAAGATGTTAGTTTTATCAACAAAATTGGTAGTGATATATAAAGAACCTCCAAACTATTAGCACATAGTTCTTTTTACTAATTGTCCTCTTAGGCTCTTATAATAATTAAGATGAACTAAAAAGATTAGAGATAATAAAATATTCCATTGTAAATTTGGATAAAATTATTAGAATAAAATTGAAATTTAACAACTAGCATATACCTTAAACATTGCAATTAATAATGACTTCTTAAACAAATAATACAAATTAATTTAATCATAAATTTAATTCCTCAAACTTTAGATATATATAAAGTGGTCAATTCTAATTGTTGCCTTTCTATATGAATATGATGCCATTTGAACTCTTTCAATTTAGGTTCTTTTTTGTGTATGTTTAAACAAATTATTTTTGGTTCAACTAATGGTAATGTAATTACACTTACAATTACATGTCATTTAGCATAGCATGAAACCATGAACGGATCTTTTTAAGAATATGATGTCATTTAGCAAAGCATGAATCAATCATCTTAATTTTCTCTTTTTATTTTTAATTATGTTTTTATTTTCAAATTTAATGAACCAAACATTTATTGAACCAATTTAAAAAATTCAATGTGAAGTTGTGAACCAATAAACCAAACTAATTCACTTAACCACATCTTTCATTACCAAACAAGTGAACTAAATTCTGTTTACTTTAACCAAACAAGTGAACCAGATTTTCCAATTCCTAAACATTCTGTTCGGCCATAACAATTTCATTACCGAATTGAAATACCACCCAAATCAACCACAACTTTCATTACCAAAATCAAAACCAACCCAACAAAATTCACACCTCCTCCGTCCATATTTACCATAAATCCTTCAAAACCAACCCAACAAAACAATTATGGATTAACAACTCCAAATTTCCAACACTGCAACATCAATTGACCAGAAATCTTCACAATTTTATTCCTCATAAGTCACAAATCACAACAACACAAACAATTAACAGAAGCATTCTAACAAAAATTGGAAAAAACACACACAATAAATACAAATTCATAATCGGTTTCCCTTGAGTCGGGTCCAAATCTGGGTATTATTCCCAGATCTGTCGTCAGATGATGCGATTGTGTTTTGTGGTCATCGGAAGGTGGTGACAGGCGGAGGTGGCGACAGGTGGAGGAGGCGACAGGTGGAGTTGGTGGCTACTAGTGACCTGTAACATCGGAGGGGATGGCGACCCGCGACAGGGGGAGGAGTAGCCAAGCATGCCGAAGAGCACCAAGAATGCTGAGAGTGGAGGAGAGGATGACAAGAGCTATAGAGAGAGTATAGAGGAGAGGAGTTGGTGAGAGAGAGAGAGAGTAAAGAGAACAATGAAAGCAGAGATGAGAGAACAGAGGTCGGGGGGGGGGGTTAAGATAAAATTTTTTGAAAATTTTCGGATTGGTCCTCCAAAAAAAGGTTTTCATGGTACCGGCCTAGTACCATCTAATATAGTGAGTATAAGTCGGTATGAGGTAAAAACGCCTGATACTGGCTGGTACCGAAGACATCAGTATCGTTCCGTTTTTTGGCCAGTATCGACCGGTACGGAACGGTACTCACATCTCTGTTTTAGACAGCTCTATAATCCACAGCTCCATAATCCATATACTAGTCTCATTTGACTTGTTATTGTAAACAACAAGTGTGGCCCTCCTAGAAGGTAGCTTTGATGGAATGATTGGGCAACCTTTTGTCCTAGGAAGCAGTGACGGTTGAAAGGGAGGAAAGAAATATTTATCAGCCAATGCAACAATGTGTTTATCTGGTTCGAGTAGAACCACCTTAACTAATTGCATGCTGTCTTTGATCTCAATTTAGAAAAAATGATCAACAAACCACTTCAAAAGATGAAAGGGTACATAAACTTTAGAACGAAAAAAGCTTTCGCCAACCTCTAGAGTGGCTCTAGCAGTCCTGACTATTGCAATAGCCATAGAAATTTCAGTCGCAGGCAAAGGGTCTAGAGGGTGACTGTCTTGAGCCCTGAGCATAACTGAGACCCTTTATTTGCGACTGAAATTTCAAATAATGAATGGTTATTATTGAAGAACCTATTTATGATGAATACTGTCTTCTGCCTATGATTTTCTTATAAAAATTTCCTCTATATCATCTTTGTGAATTACGTAGTTGAAATCTACTCACGACCATGAAGTTTGATGGGTAGTAGAGTATGCAAGAACATACCATTGATATGACTAATATTGTAGCAAGATTGAAGCCATTAGGTATGGTTGTATATGACTCCTTTCTGGCTCAGTTTATTATGAACTTTCTGCCTCCTAAATATGGTGCTTTTCAAATTAGCTATAACATTATTGAGGAAAATTGGGATGTCAATAAATTGACTAACAAGCTTATTCAAAAGGAAAACAGACTAAAGAACATAGGAAGTCATTCGGTCAACCTCACATTTCAAAAAGCTAGTAAAGCACAAAAGGTAAAAGCAAAAAGTTTTAAGAAAAAGAAAAGGCTTGCTAAAGCACCTCAGGCAATAAAATGATGATAGGTGACAGTTATGTAAGAAAGAAAGACACTATCAGAAAGATTGCATTAAACGTAAGGCATGGTTCGAAAATAAAGGTATATCTAAGACTTTTGTATGTTTCGAATCTAATTGATGCTCCTCATAATACTTTACGGCTTGATTCTGAAGCTACTACTAATGTACTCAATACAATGCAAGGATTCCTTACAATCTAAACCATAAGCTAAACTGAGAATTACCCGTGTACAGGAAATCATAACAAGGCTGAAATTGAAGGTATAGGGATTTATTGTTTGGTCTTAGACACTGGTTATTATTTATACCTATTAAAAAATCTTCATGTACTTTTAATTTTTAGGAATCTTATTTCTGTTTCAAAGTTGGATGATTGTGGTATTAATTTTAATATTGGACATGATTGTTTCAATTTATATAAGAATTTTATCCTTATTGGTTCTGGTAGTTTTGTTTATGGTTTATATGAATTGAAACTTGATGATCAATTTTCTGAACCCCTACTTACTGTGCATCAAAATATTGGAATTAAGTGTAGTATGCTTAATGAAAGTTCAGCTTTTTGTGGCATAAACATTTGGGTCATATATCCAAAGAAAGAAATTTAATAAAGAATGTGATTATATAAAATCCATATTTTACTAATCTTTGTTTATATGTAGACTACATTAAAGGAATGCAAACCAAAGATAGCAAGAAAGGAGCATAAAAAGCACTCAGCTTCTTGAAATTATACACACTGATGTATGTAAACTTTTTGATACTTCATCTTTTGGTGAAGAAAAGTATTTTATCACTTTTATTGATGATTTTTCATATTATGAATATATCTATTTTCTTAAAGAAAAATCTCAAGCAGTGAATGCCTTAGAAGTATACATTATTGAGGTTGAAAGATAATTAGATAAGAAACTAAAAATTGTAAAGTCTGATAAAGGTGGTGAACATTAAGGAAAATATGATCAAACGGGACAATGTCCAGGTCCATTTACTAAATTCTCGAAAGATATGACATATTTGCACAATACACTATGTCATACACAACTTAACAAAATGGTGTGACAGAAAGGTGTAATAGAACGTTAATGGATATCGTTAGGAGCATTATGAGTAATTCATCATTACCCAAATCCTTGTGGATGTATGAGCTAAAAACAACCATGTACTTGTTGAATAGGATTCCTAGTAAGATAGATCCTAAAATTCCTTTTGATTTGTGGGCAAATAGGAAACCTAATTTAAGGCACCTACATGTTTGAGATTGCCCAGCATAAGCAAGAGTTTATAATCCATATGCAAGAGAGTTAGATTCTCAAACTGACAGTGGTTACTTTATTGGTTATCTAGATAAATCTAAATGGTATATATTTTGTTGTCCAAACCATAGTCTAAGAATAGTTGAAACTGTTAACGCAAAATTTTTTTAAAAATGGTGAAGTCAATAGGAGTGAGGAACGACAAACTATGGACATAAAGGAAGTAAAGATAAATGTTTCTTTATCTGTCCTTCAACCATTATTGTTCCAAGTGTTGTTCCAATTGTTAAAGAACATATTGACAACAATGAACAACATTTGAATGATGAAATATCCCTTGAAGAAACTAACTTACACAGATCTGAAGCAAATGAGGTATATGAAATACCTTTGAGAAGATTTCAAAGAATAAGGAAATCAGCTATTCAAGTGACTATAAAGTTCACTTGCAAGAATTAGAACTTGATATTGGAATTAATAAAGATCCAATTTCATTTTCACAAGCCACAGAATGTGTTGAGTCAGAAAAGTAGGTTGATGTCATGAAGGAAGAGTTAAAATCTATGAATGATAACAAAGTATGGGATATCATTGAATTGCCAAAAGGTTCCAAACAAGTTGGGTGTAAATTTTCAAGACCAAACTTGACTCGAATGGCAATATCAAGTGATATAAGGCTATATTTGTTGCTAAAGGATATACTCAAAATGATGAAATTGATTATAAAGATAAATTTTTACTTATCTTAAAGAAAAACTCATTAAGTATTATTATAACACTGGTAGCTCATTTTGATTTAAAGTTACACCAAATGGATGTAGAGACAATCTTTTCTGAATGGAAATCTTGAAGAGGAAGTTTATATGGACCAAACCGAAGGTTTTTCAATTAAAGAAAAAAGTCGTAGTGTGTGTAAACTTAAGAAATCAATATATGGACTCAAATAAACTTCTAGGCAATGATGTATTAAGTTTAATAATACCATCACCTCTTTCGGTTTCAAAAAAAATCTTGTTGATCCTTGTATATACCAAAATATCAGTGGGAGCAAAATTTTATTTTAGTTTTATATGTTGATGATATCTTGCTTGCTACTAATGATTTGGGTATGTTGTATAAGACAAAAGATTCTAAAAGAATTTTGAAATAAAAGATATGGGAGAGGCATCCTGTGTAATAGGAATTGAAATCTTCCATAATAGATCATAAGGAATGTTAGGATTATCTAAAAAAGCCTATATTGAAAGAATTCTAGAGAGATTTAATATGTAAAAATGTTCTTCTGGAACTATTTTGGTTCAAAAAGGAGATAAATTTAGTCTTGTGCAATGTCTAAAGAATGATATAAAATAAAAGCAAATGGAATCAATTTCTTACGTTTTTGTTGTGGGAAGTCTAATGTATGCATAATCCTGTAAAGACTGGATATTAGTTTTAAGGTTGGAATGCTAGGTATGTATCAAAGTAATAATTGGAAAGCAACGAAGAAATTTTTAAGATATCTTTAAGGAATAAAGAATTACATGCTTATATATAGAAGATCTAATCACTTAGAAGCGATTAGCTACCTAAATTCAGATTTTGCTGGATGCATTGACAGTAGAAAGTCATCTTATGGTTTTTTGTTCTTTCTTGCCAAAGGAACAATATCAAGGAAAACTGTTAAATAATCTATCATTGCCTCATCCATCATGGAAGAAGAATTTGTGGCATATTTTAAAGACACAATACATGCATTATGGTTGTGGAACTTTGTTTCAGGACTTGGGGTTGTCGACACCATTACTAAGCTACTGAAAATTTATTGTGATAATTCTGGAAGAGTATTCTTTTCCAAAAAGGACAAACACTCAAGAGTTGCCAAACATATGAAGCTAAAGTATTTTGTCGTTAAAAAGAAGGATAAAAAATAGAGAGTGCCTATTGAGAATATTAGAATAAATCCCATAATAGTAGATTTGTTAACTAAAGATCTACAAAAAAAGATATTTGAAGAACATGTACAAAGAATGAGTCTTGGTTGTCCTTTTGAATGATATATCTAATGAAGTTGGCATTTTGAGCTCATTGATGTGTTTCTAATATACACCATTTATTGTTTCTGGTTATAATATGTACATAATTGTATTCTGACATGTCATAACTTGAATTTATTAGAAACATTACTGTGGACCATCTTAAAATTTATGTGTCAATTATAGGTTTAGTATGGTAAAATACTAGTGTTTGTGGTATATGGAAAGGAGTATGTTATGTAATAAATATACAACTGCCATAACCCACATTTAGTGTTTTATCATATTCAGATACGTATGATATTTTGAGGAAGAGTTTTAGTGCTTAATTGTAAAATCATCATACTTATGTGTTAATTTCATCCAATTTTATGCCAAGTGGGAGAATGTTGGAAGTTGTCGTAAGGCAATTTTTCAAGTGACCTAAAAATTAGGGATTGAGGTTAGTAACTTCCTACTCAGATACACATACTCAAATATGAAATTATTAGGGAAATTATTAATATAAAAAATTCTCATCCGTTAATTAATTACATATTGATACTTGATGGACATATTAGAGTAAAAGAAAGGCACACATAAAATTGGTCCTCTTTTTGCCCTAATTTATATGCTTAAGACAAACTTACGCATCCATCAGAAAAGAGTGTGTAAACAAAAGAAAGGGAGAAGTGGAGAGACACCAATTTTTTTAACACAGAGAAGATAATTATTATCAAGATCAAGTGTCATGTCTTCTTCATCAAATCCAGGTATGTGAAAATTATTGGTTTCAAGATCATTTATAACGTAGGAAAAATCAATTTCTCCTTACATGTGGTATCAGAGTCAGGTTTAGAAACCTATAATTTTGCATCACAAATAGTGAATAATTATTGTTGAAGAACCTATCTACAATGAATATTGTCTTCTACCTATGATTCACTTATGAAAATTTGCCTTTATATCATCTTTGTGAATTACGTGGTTGAAATCTAAAATCACTATCCATAAATGCAATAGGAGAAGGATAGAATTCAACACTTGTAACAGTATGAAGAAGTATGACCACATTGCTATGAATTTTATATGAAGTGATTCTTTCATACTATGTGATTCCCTAGATGTACCCATATCTATATTTCTAATGTGTTGTCATTTTGTCTTATATGCATTTAATATGTGCTATCTTTTGTCTTATATGCATTTAATATGTGTTGTCCTTTTGTCTTATATGCATGTAAATGAAAAAAAATGATATATATGCATGATTTGAAGTCGGAATATATGGTTTGTGATCACCAAATTCACTAAGCTAAAATGATTAAAATATTATGCATAAAATCGTCATTTATTCGTGACACTCACAAAATGCCAATTAAGAAAATTGATGAATAAATGACGTTCATTGATTATTAGAACTTTAGGATTTGTCCAAAGGAAAATCATTTGTTCTATGATCAATGAGCATCATTGAAGAAATTAAATTTCTTAAGTCAAATATATTTTTTTTAATCCAAAGATGACATATGTGTTTGGTTAAGAATTTTAATTTCTTGATAATGATGAAAAGCGGCATTTATTTATGATTGTGTGTTGTAGTATATACCTAAAGGTGTTTTATATTATACTTTAAAGTTTGATACGAATTTATAATAAAATTAATTATAAATATCTATGTTTATTTACAACAATTTTGCTTTATTCATACGCTTCTTCTATTAGCGTATTTACTGGTTTGATCTTCTCTGAATGGAATGAACAAATCAATTTCCACTTGGGTGTATTGGATCTTAACTTGACACTTCTAGAAGAAAAGCCCACTACTATTACTTGTAATAGTTGGTATCCAAAACTACCAAGGGTTAGGGTGTTAGAAGCTTTCATTTACGCATAATCTACAGAGTAACATGAGTTACATCATTAAAGAATTAATTTGGTGCATTTAGGATATGATTTTATGATTTCATTCATATTTATAATATTAGCATGTACACATGAATTATGATTTAGAAATATGAAAATGAAGTGACAAAGATTTTATGTGCACTTAATTGTCATGTTTCGAGGTATAAAAGTAGAAAAATGAAGTTGACATATGAAGATTCGGGATGACTAAGCCTATGCAATGAGTGGCATATGACTTAGAGAATTAAGTGACATATGGCAGTCATAAAGGACATGTGTACCATCTAAAGAGGGGACATGTGTCTTACTTTAATATATGACAAGTGTCCTCCATATGACTTATACATTCCATGACCATTTTCTTTTGTCATTTTTCTGGCCGTATACCATGGATGTGGATACCGTTTCGTACTGGCCAGTACCAACCGGACGGTACTGTACCGGTCAAAACACGGAATGGTACTGACATCTTTGATACCGGGTTTAAATACCGGTCAATACTGGTTGGTCGACTAGTCGGTACCCATAATACCGGCCAAATATCGACCAGTACCGAAAATTTTTAAAAATACAGGGACTTTTTTTCAAACTTTTCAATTTTAAAAAAAACTCTCCCGCCTCTCGCTCTCTCCCTCCCCCTTCTTTTTTTCAAAGTTTTTATAATTAATTATTTAGCTAAATTTTTATTGTGATTTCTTAGATTTAAAATTTTAATAAAATAAATATTTTTATTAGTAATAATAATTATACATTAAATTAAACTTATAAATAAATTATTTTAATATTTTATATAATGTTTATTAATAAATTATTAATAAAAATATTTTATTTTTAAAATAAATAATTTAAAATTATTGTTTATAAACTAATATTTATTTTATATATTTTAATTATTAAATTAAATTTATTTGAAATTTCTATATTTTAAAAATATTTTTAAATTTAATTATATTTATTAATAATTATTAAATTTGATTATATTATAAATTAAATTAAGATATTTATAATTTTAGTAATAATTAATTTTATTTAATTAATTATATAATATATTTAATTCATACTAAATTAAATAATATATTTTTTTGTTTCATGTTTCAATTCTACTTAACTGTTTTCTTATCACGAACTCTTGTTGTAAATTGTAATAATTTGAGAGTTAAGGATATTTATTATTTTTTATTGGATGTTTTGACATTATTATTATCTATTATATAATGAAAATTGTGATTGTAATATTTAAATACTTTATATTGTTTTTAATTTTATATTTGTATGATGATGATTATCTTTTCTTCATAAAAATTGTGGTTATTATTTATATGTGAAATATTTGAAAATTATTTTTATTCCATATTAATTGTGATTATTATTTATTATTATGATTTTAGAGGCAGAGTTAAAGATATATAGTACAACTGTACAATATGACAATGGACTATTTTGCAATTTAAAAAAATTCAGGGACTATTTCATAAATTTAAAAAATTATCTAAAATGGTACCCGATATTGACTGGTACCGATACAGTACTGTACCAAAAACCAATCCGGTATTAAGTTTATATGCTATTCGCAATATTGTTGTATACTCTCCATCTCCTCCCTCTCATTGCCGAACCCAAATTCATGCAAAACCCATCATAAAGATAGCTATAGAGGTAGAACATTGTCACATGTACTGTTGTCTTTTTCTTCCGGTCATGGCCGAACCCATCCCCTCAATGTTCTTGCAAGCAAGTATGGCTAAGCAAGCTTGACATTTGAGGTGGCATTCAATCAAGTAAGTGAAACACTAACCTATTGTGGTATATGATAGCATAATTTTATTATGGCTAATTAGGTATGAATTGAATGGGTTATTAGTGTTAACAATGTGCTGGAAAAAAATGAATGAGGAATGAATTGGTTACTTTTCTGTCCTTGTTTTTGGATGAACAAAAATAGTAGCTTATGGGTTGTTGTATGCATGATTTAAGTTAGGATTTTAAGTATAATTGATGAGAAATTCATGCTAAAGATAGGTGATATAAACGTGTTTCAAATTTGGAAAATTTAGGGTTGTAGGTGTGATTGTAAAAAGTGAATGGTAAAGAAAAAAGTGAGCAGAATTTTGTGAGCCTAAGTGTAAAATGAAGTAACTGTAAAGGATATGAAATTTGGAAAAGTTCAAGTGTTACTGATGTCTCTAAGCTTGTAAAATTCGTGAAGAAGTGAAAGAAGTAAAGTTACACACATTAGTAATGTTGATGACAAATTTTGGAACTTTAGTTTCAACTTTGTGTACATGTCGAACCAGCTGAGAAAATTCAATCTATATTGGTGTATTTGTACTTAATTAAGGCTAGGAATGGGCCTAGATTGTTTCTTGATCAATTGGTTAAGAGCATGATAAGGATATGTACTTAATTGACGACATAAACTAAAGAATGGACTGTTTTGATATGGTTGTATTTAAACCTGGAAATTATGATATGTTAAAGGAAAAAATGTGTTCTTTTAATGCAAATATGATCTTAAGGACATGTGTAATGCGTATAAAGTATGGATGAATGAGCATTGAAGAACATGAGGTAGTTATGAATGAGAATTGGTAAATGTATAAATACATATTGCTAGAAAAAGTTCGGTGAATTAATATATCTAGCTTGCTGAAATTTTTAGATTTAAAGTAACAATTGTGTGTGATATAAAATACTATTTGATCATGAAAATGTACAAGGAGAAGTGTAATGTATGGTTGGTGAATTTGGAGTAAATCAAGCTTACATAAAAGTATAAACCTGATTGCAAAATGATAGTATATAAACAGTAATGTTTGAATGGTCTTAAGGTATATAAGCACACATTAATTTCTATAATGGAGAAATTGATTTACATTGGATATGGTAAAATGTATAGGAGCTTTGTAAGGGTTTATGATACCAAGTTGGTGCTAATTTGATAAGTAAACTCATAATGGATAAAATGTGGAATTGAATAGTCAAGATCTATGCATAAGAATACATATTCGGAATATATATATATATTATGATACCAAGTTAGTGCTAATTTGATAACTCAACTTATAATGGATAAAATTTGGAATTGAATAATCAAGATATATATACAGAGACGTTATATATATATATATAACGTCTCTGTGAGTGTGTATGTGTGTGCATGACTGTATAATTACATGAATAAACAAATTAGTGATTTGTGACCTATGTGTGTATGCATTGCATGACGATAAAGCATAAGGTGATTGTTAACATCCAGACGTTGCTAGAACATCAAGGCAATAACATTTTTGGAGAGTACTGTGAGTCAATTTAGATGCAAACTTGCATATATGTGCTTTTGTATGAATTGTATGTTTTTATGTGAAATGCGCGTATAATTGATTGATAAATGCTAGACTTAGGTTCGAGGAGTTAGTTATATGGCATGAGTACACAAAAATGAAAAGTAATGAACGCATAGCAAATGAAATGATGCATCTTACCATATTGAAATGCTTGATCATATAAAGGAGTTGTGATCAGAGTGACTGATGTGTAAGAAAGAGCCTTGAGCTCAGAATTATGAAAAAGAGCCTTAAGCTCTAATAGAATGGACTTGGTATCCATAAAGGGTATGGGCCAGCCATGGAATTGGTAGCCATAAGGGGTAAGGGATAGAAGATTGCGTTGATAGGCACTTGATCATAACAAAACAAAATGAGAATAAAAACGCATATGCATTTACATTTGCATCCCTACATAGATAATAAGATTGAATTGAGCTGGTTTGAAATAGTGAAATACATCTGAATTCAATGGAGAATGTGATGTGATATGCAACACTGACTTATATGATATATTTATTGAAGTGCAATAAATTATAACGTTGTTTTTCACATCAAAATTACAACGTTGTATTTCAAGTACGGGGGAGTTTTAGCTACCAAAACGGTATAATAGAAGTTTAGTAGACATACATACATACATACATACATACATACATACATACATACATACATATATATCTACATACATATTCATGATTGTATAATTACATGAATAAATAAATTAGTGATTTGTGACCTATGTACGTATGCATTGCATGACGAAAGACGCGCGAGGTGATCATCAACATCCAGCTATTGCCAGAACATTAAGACAATAACATTTTTGGAAATTACTGTGAGTCAACTTAGATGTAAACTCGCGTGTATGTGCTTTTGTATATATATATATATATCATGATTGTATAATTACATGAATAAATAAATTATTGATTTGTGACCTATGTGTGTATGCATTGCATGACGAAAGATGCGCAAGGTGATCGTCAACATCCAGCTATTGCCAGAACATCAAGACAATAGCATTTTTGGAAAGTTCTATGAGTCAACTTAGATGCAGACTCGCATGTATGTGCTTTTGTATGAATTGTACGTTTTTATATGAAATGTGTGTACAATTGATTGATAAATGCCTGGCTTAGGTCCTAGGAGCTAGTTATATGGCATGAGCACACAGAAATGAAAAGTAATGAAAGAATAGCATATGAAATGATGCATCTTACCATTTTGAAATGCTTGATGAGATAAAGGAGTTATGATCAGAGTGATCGACGAGCAGAAAAGAGCCTTGAGCTCAAAATAATGAAAAAGATCCTTAGGCTTTGAAGGCATCGACTCGGTACCCATAAGGTGTACGGGATAACAGATTGCGTTGATAGGCACTTGATTATAACAAAACAAAATGACGCTTGTGCATTTACATTTGAATCCCTACATAGGTAATAAGATTGAATCCAAATGATTAATCGAACTGATTTGAAATAGCGAAATACATCTGAAGTCAATGGATAATGTGATGTGATATGCAACACTGACTTATATGATATATTTGTTGAAGTGTAATAAATGGTGTTATAACTTGTCTTTATGATATGACTTGTGTGAGTGTATCGATAATGGTTTACTCACTGAGTTCGCAAATTTATCAAAATTGCAACATTGTTTTTCAGGTTCAGGGGAGTTCTAGCTACCAAAACAGTATAATAGGAGTTTAGTACTTACATTTTGGGGATGAAAATGGCTTAAAGGTCGGATCAGCTAAATCTGAGGAGTCTAGGTAGTCTTTTGCATTAGCATCCCATATCATGATACACATTTTTGTACTAAGATTAAACTCTAAACTGATGTGAAATGTATATGTTGGATTCTAATTTACAATGGAATTTGTGACCTTTTATGTGTATGAAAGAAATGAGAAGAAATGACATATGGACCTCCTTGAACTATATTTTTCATTAGTGAAATGTCAACATAGATGGAAATTTTAGAATAAACTATGTTAAATAAATCTTTTGAATGCTTATGATATGTTTGATTTCTAAGAGTAATTTTTTTAAAATTTCCTAATGTATCATTTCCATAGAGTATTTTCTTGAATATCCTCTAGTATGTTCAGGAATATGTTCTATTGGAGTGGTATGTCACATTACTAATTTAAGCAGTGAGGAAAAGAAGTCCAAATACAACTACTCAAATATGATATTATTGAGGAAATTATTAATATAGAAAATTCTTATTAATTAATTACATATTGATACTTGGTGGGCATATCAGATTAAAAGAAACGTACGTATAAAATTGGTCTTCTCTTTGCCCTAATTTATACGTTTAAGAAAAAGTTACACAGCCATATAGAAAAGAACCTGTATATAAAAGAAAGGGAGAAGGGGAGAGAAACCAATTTTCTACGCACAAAAAGTAATTGTTATCAAGATTAGACATCATATCTTCTTCCTCAAATCTAGGTATGTGAAAAGCGGTTTGTTTGCATAGGAGAATGACAATAAGAATGAGAATGAATATAGTAAGTAATGGGAATGCATATTATTATTATAATTATGATCGGTGAAGAGGAAGGAATGATTACCATTTCCATTGATAGTGGTTGGTTTGTAAAAAATATTGAGAAATAAAAATTTATTATATTTTAATTATACTGTAATTAATTAATTACACTATATTGCTTAATTATAATATTGCAATTAATTAATTACAATTTTTAATTAATGAAAGAATTAAATTTTAATTACTTATATTGTAACTATTTAGTTAATTATATATTAATTAATTACAATACTTTAATTAATGAATTAATTATATTTTAATTAATTAATTAATAATAATATTTTAATTAATTATATTGTAATTTAATATATTTTAATTAATTATAATATTTTAATTAATGAATAATTATATTTTGATTAATTAATTATAATGCAATTAATTATATTTTAATTAATTAATTACAATATGTTAATTAATGAATGAACTATATTTTAATTAATTCATATTGTAGTTAAATTAAATAATTAGATTAAATTAATTATTTAATTAATTACAATATTTTAATTAATGAATGAATTATATATTGATTAATTATATTGCAATTAATTAATATTTTAACTAATTATAATGCAATTAATTAATTAATAATATTATTTTACTTAATTAAATTGTAATTAATTATTTTTAATTAATTAATATTAAAATTATTTTTAAGAAAAGAGCCACTATTAAGGAATGAGTTTCATTCCTCTACTAAATAGTATGAAGGATTTTCTAAAAGTAGGATATTAAACTATTACCCCTATAATGATAATCAATAACCAATCACTCACAGCCTGTTTGGTACAAGGGAATAGGTATTCTATTCCCACCCTATTCCTAACATATTAATAAACCTGTGTTTGGTTACAAACCAAACACATAATAGAGAATCAGCTGGAATGGCTATTATTAAAATTTGCAGAATATGTAAAACCCATATGTAGCTATCTTTATCTATTCTTTGAATAGAAAATCAAAGACAACTTTTATCTTCTTAAGTTTAACCCTCCCAAAACTCTTTCCTTCTTCAACGTCTTCCACTTCTTTGAGCCTCCCTCTTGAAACTTCTTCTCCAGTATTGTGCGTTAGTTCCTCGATCTTGTAATATTACACATTCTTGTTGTACCTTTCTTTTCCCTAATCTCTGGTTTTTATTTGGATTCTGATCATGGGTTGAGGTTATTGTGCATTTCTATTTTCTGATGCGGATTTCTATTGGGCGTTTTCTCTATTGCAGGTTTTAGTTGATGTTCCTGTTGGGAAAAATTCTTGTTTAAGGAGATCTACATTTAAGGTAAATCCCTTATACCGGTTTGTGCTTTGCAATTTATGTTTTTTCTGTGACGCTTTTCCCTTCTACACATACATGTCATGAAATTTTCTAAGTCTGTGAAGTGAAGAATTCTCTCTTCACTTAAACCTCTCCCAATTCTTCCTTAAACACGCTGGTTACTTTGGACCAGCATTTAAATCCATTTAAAGAGAAATCAAGAGCAATACTTAGTTCTTGAAAAGGGTCTAAAGCCAAGAACTAGAGAGAGAGAGAAGAGGCAAGAGAAGAAAAGTAAAGCTTGAGGGGATATATAGAGATATCTAGACAATACTATGTGAGTGATGGGTCTATATCTATCTCTCCCTAATCCCTTTTCTTTGTTTGATCTTCTTTCGCTTTTAGTCCTTGAAGACCTCACTTCTTTCCGGGCTTCTTCATTCCCTTCTTCTGTTTACTCTTCACCCACACTTGCTCCACTGTCAACTTTCAAGTTCGTTGCTTTTTCCTTTCTGGACTCCTCCCTATTGTCGACCATTAAAGCTGAGGTGGATCTCGACTTCAATAGCTTTTTCGCATCTAGGTGTAATTTGATATGATGCTTATGGTTGATTTTCGTAGTCTGATGGCTTATACTGGTGGGAATTGTCAATACAACACTTTGATTTTTTCCTGACGTATAGTTAAGAGAGAAAAGATAAATCGCTTTGTTTCTGTAGGATATTCTCCTTCCCTTGATCATATTTTTGTCTACCCTTCTAACTTTATTTGATTGACTCATTTTAATTTCTCTATTTCTTTTTTCGTCATCAAGGTGCATCAGGCCGGAGTAGTTACTTCTTAGGAATGCTGTAGAGATTAATTCATTCTAAACAAAGTTGACATGATTGGACACTATCCCTTTTCGCAATTGTTTGAGCACGTATGGTGTTTCTTAGTCTAAAGATTTTTAATTGACCAGATTTCTCAATATGAGCCTATGAAGTTTATTTCTTCACATTTACTTGCGATATTTGAATCTTCCCATGGCTTATACCATTATACTACTCTTTAGCTCCAAATTTCTCACTCAAGACTAAAGTCAACATTATTTTGACTTTTGTCAATTTGAACTTTGATTCTTCTCGTCTGTGAACTCCTAGTTATTCATGACTAAAATCTGTAAAATGTTTGTGCTCAGCACTATAACTAGTAGACTTGTGCTGCTACTGCTGCCCCAACATGTAATTTCTTATCACCGCCAAGATTTCAGTTTTTTGTTCTCTTCAAAACCCCATTACTCTGTTTAATTCATCCTCTCCTCTAGTTGGGTTCAAATCTTGCTGCTTTCATTAGGCTAGAATTGAAGATCATTGATCTTTCCATTCTATAACATTAGGTCATGTTATGGTTAACTCATGCATTTGAGTGAAGTAATTTTCAGGATAGAGCTCTATGGAGAATAGTTTCAGCGTGAAGAGAATGTCACTGCTGATTTTCATATTTCTTAGAGAGCTTTTGATGATCAAATCCCTTACTAAAATTTAATGTTTAAGTCTAGACAAAATATAGGTTGGTTCGATGCTTCTTAAATGACAAGTTACTTTTAAACAGTGGGGCTAAAATTGACCTATCAACATATCTTTTTCCTCTAATACTTGAAGGTAGAAAAGTTCAGTGGGATCTTTATCATACACTTATAAATGCAAACATCTCCAAGTCTGCTAGAGCATGTCCTCTTAGTGGGGAGCGATCACGTAATACTTATAAAAGGAGGAATGATAAAATCTACCCTCATATATTTGAATTTTGAAATATCGCAATCTAAGTCTAACCCCATAGCCTTTTGCCTAAAATTTCATCTCTGCACCAACATAAGAAATGATGACTTGAAAATGTTGAAAATCGACTTTCCCTATCAACTTGTGTCCATTAAACACTCTCGACACCTTGTATTCTTAGGAGGAGATGCTAAAACTATAATTTAGTTTACCAAAGTAAGACATGTTATCTCCAAAAGAAGATATAGCCAAAAAAATGTATCGATTGAAGTAAATAAACTTCAAAGGGAGAGCATTAGGAAGAGGATAGAGAATACAGGAGTTTTCAATAAATTTTATCGAAAAGGTTAAGGTTCCATAGTAAAGGTTGGAAATGTTCGAAAAGGATATTCCAGTGACATTCCAGCATCCTACACAAGTGCTTGATTTTTTGTTGCATTCATGATAATGTATTTTTTGTTGCATTGATGATAATGTATTTTTGTTGCATTGATGATAAATACTGTATTCCATGATACTTAAAGAACATTAGAATTTTTTTTGCAGTCATGGCTCGTTTCAGTTTTAGTTTACGTAGAAATGTGGAAAGAACTAAAAGGATTCTGGTTGTCTTGACTATATGTTTACAATTGTGTAATATTGTTAGTTCACTATTCATTTTGTTGGCATCAGAGGCTTCTTTGTTTAGTTATAAACCAAGGGTTAGAAGATATTTGCACAATTTTTATGCAAATCGAGATTATGTGAGGCGAATTTTGCATGACAATGATTAGTCATGTATTTCAATGGTTAGGATGAATAGGCAAACTTTTTTTAAACTTTGTGAAATGCTAGAAAGTATAGGAGGATTGAAGTCAACAAAAAACATGCTTAGTGATGAACAAGTAGCAATTTTCTTACATATTATTGCTCATCATGTTAAAAATCGAGTTATTAGGAGAAGTATTAGTGTTAAGTCAGAATTTTGACTTCACGTATAAAGAGATTTTGATGACAAACAAAAAGCAGACGAAAGCAAAAAGCAGA
>JAOSBN010000007.1:28346087-28358137 GCA_027563595.1 Erythroxylum suave
GTAACGTTATTACCGACGGAATATTTGGTTATTCCGTCGGTAATGTCCGTCGCTAAACGCCTTCTTTCTTGTAGTGTGACATGGTTTATGTATTATGCAGATCAATATATGGCTTACAGTAGACCTCTCAAAATTGATACCTTACAGTTTGTGAGGTTATTACCTCTTTCAGCTTCATGAAAAATAAAGTTAAAAGATGCTTGTACTATGAGATCAAAGGGAACAAAGTTATCTTCCTATTAGTGCATAACGATGATATTGCTCACGTCAAATTACTTGACCATGTTGTATAAGATTAAGCAACTTTTGGTCAAGAACTTTGACATAAAGGACCTTGACGTGACATCTTTTGTCATAGGTATTTGAATTCACTAAGACAAATCTTAACACTTAGCGTACCTCTCGCAGAGTGCATACATTAAGTAAAGAGAGAGGTTATGAGCAATGTTCCGTATTCTAGTATAGATGGTAGCCTAATGTATGCTTGGCTATGTACTAGGAAGGACATTGCAATTATAATTTGACCGTTTGGTTAGTATCTGGTTAACCTAGATGTAGACCATTGAAATGCAGTGAAGCGAGTGTTGAGACATTAAAGGAAATCAAGGATTATATGTTGATATATAGAAAATTCAATGAACCAAACCTCGTAGGAAATTCATATTCAAATTTAGTTGTGTTTCTGGATGATCAAAAGTTCACTTAAGGTTATGATTTAGATTTTCATATGGTACAATGTTGTGGAAATGTGTTAAGTAGACATAGATAACTTCCCTCAACCATGCATGCAAAGTGCATGCTATAGGGTTGTTTCACAAATAGTTTAGCTCAGAAATTTGATTTATGAGTTGTCTGTGATTAATTTAGTGGCTAAACCTGTACAGGTGTAATTTAATAATTAAGCTTTTGTGTTGTTTAACAACAACATTGAATATCACAGGGTCTTAGCATTTTGAAATCAAAATCTTGATCATAAAGTAGTTGACACGAAAAGGTGACATTAAGGTTTGGAGCATTTAAAGACTGAGGAACTAAAAGTCGATTATTTGACTAAAGGACTTTGCCCATTTATGTTTGAAACACAAATATACAATATGGGTGTTTTGAAGTCCTTAGACACTGTTAGTTAATAGAACGTTATGTTTGCTCCACGTACATTTTTAAGTTTTAATGTATTATGACGATATGATAGTTTATCAATATAGATGATCATAGTTTATCCTCAATAATACATGTTATCATACATTGTTATAATATATATAGAAGCCTTAAGATTTATATTGGTCTTAAGCATTTTAAAGGTCATTAGGCATTTACAAGGATGGACCTTAATCCTCTGTCATTAGACACATACAATTTCATATGGATATATCCTTAAAGTTTTACATGACATAGGGGAAATAAGTTTTTAATCCCATAAAGGTTCTCTAATGCAGTTTAGTATTCAGTTGGAGAACATAAAGGTTTTTTCTAATGCTATTTAACATATAGTGAGAGGAAACAATTTTTCTCTAATGTTGTTTAGCATTCGATGAGAGAAAACAAGATTTCTCTGATGCAGTTTAGTAATGCGGTTTAGCATAAAGCTGGAGAAATCGAGACCTAAAAACGAAGATGATACGTATTAGATCATCAAGAGATCATCGTAGTTTGCCATACCCCATTTTCCCATTCATGTTAGTGAGATATTAGGTATTCGTGATTGTATTGGATCTGTGTCACACATAACACATGCATTTGATACTTTTCGATATTGAAAGCCTTGCAGGACGAAATGTTAGACTTTCATTATCTTTGGATCAAATGTTTCGTTTTTAAACTTAGTCAACTAATACAGTAGCGTAGCTTAATCGAGATTTTAAAACTGTTTTTAAACTTGAGTCAACACTGCAATTAATAATTGTCCAAGGGAGATATTGTAAGACAATTTTGCTCTTAAGGGCAATTTTGTAAATTTGCCTTTAAGTGGATAGTTATTAATTGTAATTTTGGCTTTTAAATAAATTATCAGTTAAGTTATGTAATTTGATCTAGATAAGGGTAATAAAGTGACCCAATAAATGATCTAAATTAATGGGTTGAAGTTCAAATGAAAAATGAATCCTTTTTAGTGTGGACCTAGTCCATATCGACTTTGTGATTGGAAAGCCCAATATGAAAGCTATAGGTTAAGGTCTCCAGCAGTTGTCCATATCAATCACGAGCATAAGAAATCTCTGACTCGTTAAGAGAGCTCGTGTTTTGAGAAAACTGTAGAAAGACCAAGCCCACGTCTCATGAAGGATTCCCGTGAAGACAACGATCGCTTCGGGATCATTTCAGCGTCGAAAAGCTCGTTTGAGGTTTCAGAACCGAAATCAGATACATTCTGCATTTCTCTGTTTTTTTGCCCCTTTTACATTCAATCTGAAGTATATAACTAAGGACTCATTACGTATTATAAATTTTTCATAAAAAATAAAATTTCATGAATCATCCTGATAAAATGAATCTTAAACGTAAAACACGCATCAACTTTATAATTAATATATCCAAACATACTAGTGAGGATGAGTTTCACTATTACGCTAAGTAGGTATGACTTTTTCTATGAGTAACAGTCCTTGTTAGTTGTCTTTAAGCAAGAGTTACCAACGACTCATGCACATTTGAGTTCTAAAGAAAGGAGATATGATTTTTTGTCCAATTTTATAATGTCTTATTTTATTCTATAAATTTCAACTATTTACTTATATGGGTCTCGTATTTATTTCATAAATCTTAACTATTTACTTATATGAGTCTCGTATTTATTTATATAGAGTCTACGTGAGATCTATATAAATAAATAACTGAGATTCAAAAAATAAAATAAGACACCATAAAACTAAACAAAAGATAGAGATTCTAAAGAAAGAACCAGAAAGGTACATGAACAGACGATAACTCCACATCAGAGAAAAAGAAAAGGAAAAAAGAGAGAAGAAATTAAAAGCGAAAGAGAAGAGTCTCGCAGTATTATGCCTTTGGTGGCTTTATTAGAGGAAGTCTCCGGAATGACGACGTGGCGTTCTTTCCAAGTTGATCGTCGCATCGACTATGCGCGGTAGAAGTGAAGTCGTCACAACAAGGAGACGGTGAAAAAGCTGGTTAGACAGTTCCGATTATACATTCATATAGAAATGTATATATTGACAGAAGGAGCGTCGGCATAGAAGCATATATCGTCAATTGTCTAGAACTTTTCTCTTTTCTCTTTCTTTTACTTGGTTTTCGAATGGAATACTTGTGAAATCTTCATAATTGGAACTGATTCTTAAGTTCCCAAGAAGGCCTAATAGATTTATGTTTCATCTCGTTTGTTTCTAGAACTACAGCAATTAATTCCAGTCGGTTCATTGGGATTTTTGGCTACTATGTAAAAGGTATTTGCTATGTAAATATCAAGACGAGAACTTAGAGGACAAAATTTTCTCCAGAATTCATCTTATTCAATCTAAATTCGTGTTTGGACCTCTGACAGGTTCATACACATTCTGGTTTGATATAAAGAAAAAAGGAACAGAATTTTTAAAAAAGTACAGGTTGTTCTAGCTAACTCGCGTAGAATTCAACAAAAAAGCTTGAGATTTCTTTTCGATATAATAGTTACTGGACGAAGAAGTATCAGCCAGGAAGATCATAACTCCATTAACATCGAACCCACTTTTCTGCAGCAGATCCAAAGAATCAAAAAAGGCATCGCCCTGTATACCCCTACCATTCACCTCATAGCTTGGCAACAACTTGTTCTTGTCGAACTGACCAGATCGAAGCCTAAACGCATCTAAGTACGAGGCTGGTTTCGTGATCTTGTCAGCGTAGAACTGGTAGTTAACGTAGTCAATGACTTTCCCATACTTTTGGAAGAGTCCTACGTAGATGTCTGCAGTGTCGTAGTACGGAGCAATAGTTGCAACTGATATAACACTTTGGTTCTTCAGGACGCTGATGAGTTCTCCAACACAGTACGCGAACGTAACGTTCCTTCTGGGAAAATTCTCGTAGTCAACGTCAATCCCATCAAGGTGGTAGGTCTCAACCATGGATTTGATGGAGTTGAAGGCATTGGAGATCCATTTTTCAGGTTCTTTTGGGTTGTACCAGCGTAGGACTTTTTTGCCAATGCTCCAACCTGCGAGACTTGCCAGGATTTTCACTTTTCGATGGCGTTTTTTGATGGCTAGAATTGATTCTTTTGTTAATGTATTGGTCCAGTATGGTGAGAACTTGCCGTTCTGGGACTTACCTCCAAGGTTAGCATCAATGGCGAATCCTAGTATGAAATGGAAATCTATCTTGTCTTCAATTGGAACTGAATCAAATGTCACAGGAGCTCCTGTGGCTCCAATGTACTCCATTATCACCTTCGCAGCTAAAAAGTTAGTAAAAACAGCTCGTTTAACGCATCAAAACAATCACTGAATTAAATTAAATTATATGTAAGAAGATCATTGAACTTCATAGAGGTGAGAAAAATTAAGAAAAACACATCTTCTCTAATCACTCGATTTCTCTCAACTTTCAGATAAACAAGAACCTGCATTTCCCAACTCATATGGACATCTATTAACCATTTTCAAGCTTGTTTGATGAAACTATGTGAGAGCTATGCATATAACACATAAATACATACCGTAGAGATTTTGGCCAAGAACTGCTACTCCTGCAACAAACAGGTGAAACAGATTGAATTTGAAAGAGTTCATATTTTCTTCTTTTCTGATCTTTAAAGTGATGGGAAAGATTTAGCAGACACCAACATTTTTTTATATGGAGAAATTCAGATCAAGTGCTGCATTTTTCTTTCTCTTTTTTTGCTCTTTTGGTGTCCTTTTCAAGGTTTTACAATGATCTCAAAATTCGTAATAGTCTAAACCACAAGAATGACTGAAAGTTCGATGTCAGCTACTAAACTCATGCACGAACAATTGAACATTCGTTACTTAAACAAAAATGAGACAAGACTTGCTTTAACAAGATCCTAGTTCTTGTCCATGTGTAATAATTATCTTTTTGCGTAGTTAATAGACAAGTTATGCGGAAGGTATGACACGTCCAAAGCCCAGGGCGAAAGTTGGGATAAAGTGCTCAAGGGTATCGACAAAACATGAAGGGGCTATTCACTCAATTTGATTCCAATTCAACAATTAAATCAAAATGTCTGAATTTTTATTTTCTATTTTTAGTTTTTTTATTTTAAATAAAAAATGCTTAGTTATTAATGTTAATGTAGTTATAATAATTACATATTAGATAAAACTTAAAAATAAATTATTTTTAATTAGATAATTTTATTTTAATCTCTTATATAATATTTATTATTAATTATTGGTCAATTATCTTATTCTATTAAAATAAATGATTTTAAAATTGTAAATTAATTTTATTTTAAATGTATTTTAATTATTAAATCAAATTTTATTTGAAATTTATATTTTTGATGATATTTTAAATTTAATTATATCTATTAGTAATTATTAGATTAAATTTATTTAATTTAATTACAAAAATTAAATTAAAATATTAATAATTAATTTTACTTAATTAAATATATAGCATTAAATTAAATTATTTATAGTTCTTATTAATAATTAATACATTATTAAATAATAGATATTGAATTAACAGTAAATCAAATTAAGAAAAAATAGAAAATAAAAAAACTGCTTTTTATTGTTTCATAATTTTTGAAAATCGGAAGAAATCAAAACTAAAAACAGACACACAAAAATGCAAACAAGAAAATTTTTATTAAATTTGAAAATGAAAACAAACAAGTTAAAAAATATTATTTGAACTTGAAAACTTGAAAATAATTTTTTTAATCAGACAATTTTATTTTAATCTCTTATATAATATTTGTTATACAAACAAAACAACATTATTTGAACTTGAAAACTAAGATCAAACTCGGAAAAAAGTCTAAAAATCCGAAAAGACACCCTGAAAAAAGTGCAAATGGCAAATACAATGCAATAGAAAGTTTTAGGTATTTTGGACTGCTAACTAGGATGTTTCAAGGGCATGAACGTCTTCAGGTCAAAGTTAACAACTCATGATCTTTGAATTAGACAACTTAAATCTTACTTATACTGAAATTTAGTGCCCTCGGCAATTAGATACCATAGGTTTTGTTAAAAACAAATTCATAGGTTTTATCTATTTATCCTAAATTTCATCAATGTTGTCGTTTTATATATAATAAGCTTGAACTACTTCTAAGTTTAGTAGATTCAAATTTTATGTGTTAAGTTCAAATCTGGTTAAATCAAGTTAATGTCATCTCTATCTAATAATTAATAAAATTAATTATATTAGAGTTTTATGTTATTTAATTATTTTAATTTCAATTCTTATATTTGGAAGATTGTTATTTGCTTTGGGTAACATATAATTCATTTGACTGTATTCCATTAGTTTTCTTATTTATTTATAAATTTTATGTAATATTTAATTTAAATTTAAAATTTTCAATATTACCTGTTTTGAAATAACTAATTTTACTTCAAAATTAGTTCATCAATTAATATACCATTACACTATCAAAACAATTATACCATAATATTTACTAATCAAGTTTATACATATTTAAATTAGTGTTTCAATCTAATAGAGTCAGACCATTCGATATCTCTTTAGTAGAGAGCAAGAGACGTATAGACGCAGAAATAAAACACAATTGGTTTCTGTTTTTTTTTAATCTCCTTATTAAAGAGATCATTTGGTCAATCTCTCATAGAATTTCAGCCAAAACCGACAGAGAGCTGTACAAAATGATTCTACGTTGCGGCTAAAACTGTAACTATAGAATAAGTTTATTATTCTATAGTTATTTACGTCCTAAGTAACTTTCAGTTTATATGGGTAGAATTTAAAGTCATTATTTTTTTGGGGTGCATATAATAATTTACAAAATTATATAATTTAAATAACAAATTAATAACTTAAAATTAAGCGACCGTCTCAATTCATATAATAATTACAAGTTTGAATATGTAAAGTTGACAAATTTTGATCAAGTGTAGACGGATAAGAAGTCAATAAGTCAAATTCAAGTTGATTGATCTTTGAATCCAAATTCTAACCAAAATAACGTTGATATAATGGTCTAAAACAACATTCTCGTTTGTCTCTAGTAATCGGCCTATGCTAACTAGTCACAAGGCCGCAACTTTCTGACACTGTAATTTCTTCAGGAACCTAGACAAGGGTTATGACAGAGACTAACATCAACTATATTCCTATTGTCTTGTACGAAACATATAGATTCCAAGTTGAGAGGGGCGGCCACTTTTTGCCTACCTCACCATTGCCTCTATTTAACCTGGTACTATGTTTTTTATCTTTTCAATCATCAGACCTTGCAGAAACAATGAGATCAACAACAAAGATTCATGTCTTTCTCCGCTACCTCGTCGGAGCTGCATTCCTCTGTCAGGAATTTTGTGGTATGTACTCATGTTTCAGTTTTGTATAGATGGAGGGTTAAGTGCTTGACTCATTACTTGGAACATTAATCTTGATTACGAATGGCAAATTCAGTCCAGTCCTTCTGTTAAGTATTTCGGGCTTAGAGTGAAAGCCTCAGACTCCAAGTCTGAGCTTCATCAAAGTTAATAGTTTGAAATTTGGTCGGGCCTAATTAATATTTTAATTTTTAAAAACTTAAAATGACATTTTAAATAAAAAATTGTGATTTTTCAATCAAACAACTCTAGCTTGAGTCTTACCTAAAGTTTGAAATTTTCAAAGTAAAATATTCAAGTTTGACGTAAGGTTTAATCAATTTAAATTGAACTCGTTAAATTTAGATCAAACTGGATTAGACTTCGAGTCGAATTCAAATATGAGGATTAATGACAACATTTTGGTTTAACTTATCAAAACATTGTCGTTTTGATCCATAAAGTTAATAATTTCACACTAAGATGACATCTTTTTTAAGAAGTTAAGTGAAAATCTGACCCACGTCATTTTAAATGACTTGAACGAATTCAGATTAGGATTGAATTGTTTCTTAAGAGCATTAGATTGAGCCAAGTTAGAACGAGGTTGGTCCAACCCAATTCATTGCCAAGAATAATCTTAATAAAGAAAGTTAAAGATATCATCTTTTGTAAATTTTGAATGTGATAAATCAGTTTTTAAGTATCAGACAAAATTATTAATTGTTTCAATCATTAATTAATATGAAGCAATGTCTCAAATATAAAATGATTCAATAATAAAATTATGTGTTTAAAAATAAATAATTAATGGTTGATTAATAATTATATATCTTCTTTTCTCTTCAATATGAAATTTGACTTTCATCTTGTATATAATATCACAATTCCCTCAATCGTTTAGCTTTTGATATCAATTTATAATTTAAAATCTTTTTTCTTTTTCAATATTTCACCTAATTGAAGTCTAATAAGAAGTGCATATTGCTTAATGGGCAATCGCCCTACTACTAAGAGCACTTTCCCCCTTTTCTTTCCCCCTTTTTTATCCAAAGTCAATATAAATACCATTATAACGCTCCTTGTAAAAGATCATTTTTTCTTGAAATGAAGTTTTATGTAATCTTATTTGGAAAGTGAGTGTTAAATCTTATATCAACAAGAAGATAAGTGATATTTTTTTTTTAAAGATTAAAAAGAAAAGAAGATGAGTGATAATTTTTTTTATAATATTAAAGGGAATAATAGTTAATCAATTCTTAATTATTTATATTTTAGTATATAATTCTTTTAAATTAAAATTAAATTAATTATTAAATCCGAATAAACATAAGAAATTACGTGAGATTATGTTCATTATAAAAGTAAGTATTCCACTTAAGAAAACTCTTTGAGGGTTTAGCTGTAATCTAATTTATAATCGCAATTTATGGTAATTATACTATGTTTCATAATTATATGAGTAGTATCTACAATTATGACATAATTTAAAAGCATGCCTAAATGTCAAATCATATATTAATTGTTTCAAATATTAATTAAACAAGTAAAAACCAATCACATTTTTAATATATATACTTATATTTTTCCATAAAAATAACAGATGCTAAAGTGATGATGGAGTACATCGGAGCAACGGGGGCTCGTGTAAGCTTTAATGAAGTTCCAGTGAAGGACATGATCGACTTCTACTTCATACTTGGCTTCGCCATTGACGCAGACTCCTCCGGTAACCCTCAAAATGGCATATTCTATCCATATTGGGCGAACAGTTTAACACCAGCCTCCGTCGCAACCATTAAAAGTCGCCATGCCAATGTCAAGGTCTTGGCTAGTCTTTCTGGTTGGAGCATCAACGATAAGGTCCTGACGTGGTACACCCCAAAGAACCCTAAACTCTGGATATCCAACGCTTTCAAGTCCCTAAACTCCATTGTCAAGAAGTACCATCTCGATGGTATCGATATCGACTATGAAACATTTCCTAAGAACGACTCCAGCTTTGCTTCCTGTATCGGTGAGCTCATCACCAACTTGAAGAAGCAAAGGGTTATCTCTGTGGCCACCATTGCTCCATTCCATAACACTATTAAACCCTACATGGACCTCTATCAAAAGTTCGGGCTAGTTATCGACTATGTTAACTATCAGTTCTATACGGACAAGATCAGGGTTCCTCCAAAGTTATTGGAAGTGTTCAAGCTGCGCGCGAGCCAGTTTGATAGAAATAAGTTGTTGCCAAGCTATGAGGTCAATGGAAGAGGTATTCAAGGTGATGAATTCTTTGATGCTTTAAGACTGTTGGAGAAAACTGGATTTTCTGTTAAAGGGGTGATGATCTTTTCTGCTGATGCTTCTTCTGCCAATGACTATTATTATGAGAGGAAATCTCAGGATTTCTTGCTAAAGTCCGAGTGATAAGTTGTAATTTGTATCTTTGAGTCTTCCTCACAGTTCTTTTTACACGTTCTTTTTAGAGTTAAGTGCTACATCTCGTATAAATGAAGTAATAAATGTTGGAGTATGATTCAATTTTCCCTCTTATGTATATCAAATTATGTCTATCTATCGTTGTCTTGTTTTTCATCTAACAATCAAGAGCATAATATAAGATATAACTAGCATAATTTGTCCTTTTTGTTGTGTAACAGAAAGTTGTTGTGTAGCTGACACAAATTTGTGTTGGACGTTGTTGTCCCTCTCGGTTTATATATATTTTCTTGTGAGATTTGTTTTAGACATGTGAGTGAATTTTTCAACTTTCTTGAGAGATTATGTAAGAGTTTCTAAAACACCTTGTAACCCCTTCTTTGACCATAGTGAAGTTGTTCTTTGCATAGGTTTTTCTCCTATCATTCGGATTTCTCACGTAATTTTAGTGTTTATGTAGATTTCTCTTATTTTTATTTGTGGCTTCCTTTGATTGTGTTTCTACATTTATTCTCTACCAAAGTTGTTCCTACGAATTGGTATCAGAGCCTCATTAATCTCAATCAAGGAATAGTCTACTATGTCAACTGTCATTAATTCCACATTGAGAAATTTGATGGAAATATTAACTTTGCAATTTGTCATGTCCAAATGAAGGTTGTTCTTACACAACACATGTTGAAGTAAGCCTTGAATAGAAAATCTAAGAAGTTAAACACTATGAGTGATGAACAATGGGAGGATCTCGATGAGAAAGCCCTTTCGACGATCTAGCTATGCCTTTCTCAAGAAGTTCCATACAAGGTGATTAACAAAACTATAATGGCTGGGTTGTGGTTAAAATTGAAATCACTTTACATGACAAAGAACCTCCCCTATAAGCTCCATCTTAAGGAACTTTTTTTCAACATCCGAATGCAAAAAGGTACCTCTATCCAACTGAGTTCAATTCTATCTTGATTGATTTTGAAAATCTTGATTTGAATATTAATGATAATGATAAAGTTGTTTTACTTGTTTGTTCAATTCCCTCTTCATACAGGAATTTTAAAGAAATCATGTTGTGTGACAATCGTGATACTTTGTGCTTTGAGGATGTTAAAACAAACTTCTTGTATAAAGAAAATTTTAACACTAAAATTTTATCAGTGCCTCAAGGTGAAAATTTGTTTGCTAGGGGAATGACTTATGAGAGGAAAAATAACGATAAGAATATAAAGAAAGACATGTTAAAATCTAGGGGCAAAAATTCGAGTAAAACCTGTCGTTCTTGTAAGAAGCAAAGGCATGATATTTTTTAGTGTTATAAGTTGAAAAATAAAAATTAGATAAAAGAGAAGGCCAAAGGTAAGCAACAAGAAAAGTTCGTCAAGGCTAGCATTATTGACATAGATTTTGAGGGTGATGTTCTTTTAGTTACTGACATTGGGCAAAGGTTGAAGAACGAGTGGATAATGGATTCAAGCTGTACATTTCATATGAGTCCTCATAAGGATTTGTTTTCAATCTATGAGCCATGTGATGGTGGTTTTATTTTTATGGGTCAATTCTCAGTACAGGGTTATCGGCAAAGGTATGTCAAGATTAATACACATGATGGTGCGATTTGCACCTTGCTTAAACTTAAACAAATCCCCAATTTAAAAAGGAATTTCATCTCACTCGGCACACTAGAATCTCTTGTTTGTAAGACTTTGCTTAAGGTGGAGTTTTAAAGGTAATTAAAGGAGCTCTTGTGTTGCTGAAAGGTACTTGTTGTGGTAGTCTATACATTTTTTAAGGTTTTACCATTATAGGCTCGACAGTAGTTGTATCCTCTACTCTCCACTTTGATGCAACCAAACTTTGGCACATGCGATTGGGTCACATATGTGACAAAGACATGTCAATTTTAAGCAAGCGTGGTTTGTTGGAGGGTCAAAACACTACTAACATTGATTTTTGTGAACATTGTGTTTTCGAAAAACAAAGAAAATTAGTTTTTTTTTGTAGGTCTTCATAAGACCAAGGGCATACTTGATTACATTCATTCCGATCTTTAGGGTCATTCCAAGATTCCTTCCTTGGGAGGAAAAAGATATCATATGACCATAATTGATGATTTTTCACACAAAGTTTAGGTTTGTTTTTTAAAACATAAGAATGAAGCTTTCA
>JAOSBN010000007.1:28382137-28408396 GCA_027563595.1 Erythroxylum suave
CCAGATTGTTTAAGTCTGCAGTGACGTGATGAGACGCCCCACTGTCCATGAGCCATTGGGTATCATTTGCATATGAGGGCTGCATTTGTGCTGCGAAGTTCACCCGAGGTTGCCACGGATGAGGACCACGTTGTGGACGAGGCACGGTGGTCATTCCAGATCCTTGTTGCTGTTGAAAGAACCAACCAAATTGAGGACAATTCAGGACTTTGTGTCCTTGAGTTCCACTTCCTTGGCAGTAGCCAAGATATGGTCTAGGCGGCGAGCGAGAACCTACAGGTCGTGACTAGGCACGCGACTGCCATGTGTGTGGGAGATGCTATGCCTGGGAGGAATTATGCTGGCGGCTTTTGTTGTGCTTAGAAGAAGCCGAGACATGATGTGATGTGACAGGAAGATGCACCAAGTTTGGAGACATAAGCTGGCGAACAACCAACTCTTTATTCAAGAGTTTTTCATGTAATTCATCCACCGTCGGCGGAGTGTCCCTGGCATTGACTGCTACCACAATCGACTGATATTCTAGGTTGAGGCCATCTAAGATCTTATCCAGCAAGTCTTCATCAGATAGAGGGGCATCAAGTAAGGCGAGCTCATCTACCTTTGTCCGAATTGAGTTGACATATTCGGTGATTGTTTTGGATCCTTGTTCTGGCTTCTTGATGGACGCTCGTAGCTGTTTGATGTGACCACGTGACGATGTCGCAAAGGTAGTAGCAAGGGTTTCCCAGATATCACGTGAGGTCTCAGCACGATTGATCATAGGAGCAACTGTGGCAGTGAGCGATCCTATGAGAGTAAAGAAGATTAGTTGATCCTGTTGAACCCAAGAATCTGAGAAGATTATGTCCTCTCAATAGTGATTAAAACTGCAATCTCCATGTTATATAGTTTGTGGAGTTGAGTTTGACTGTGTTCATCGCCACCGTATTAAGTAAGATAATAGGTGTTTCTGGATCAGTAGGGTGAAACAAAAATGGAGTTGTGTGTGTTGATGATTGTGATGTGGCTGTCATTGAAAAAACGAGACAAAGGCAGGTTGAAAAGAAAACCAAAAAAAAGTGAAGAAAACAAAAAAAAAGTGACTATAGGAGTCTATCCCAATTTTTCTTTTGCTAGGCCTATAGCGAAAAAACCAACTTTCTTACGATTACGAGGTTCATTTGAATATGAAATTCAATCCTGGAAATACAGTATTCCACTTTTTTTTACTACCCAAGGCTTCGATACATTTCGAAATCGAGAAATTTCTACTGGAGCCGGTGCACTTTTTTTTTGTGTGGATCGGAAAGCTCTGATACTATATAGGAGATATCAGTGTAAAGGATACTTTTCATGATACATCTGTTTATATAGTACTACTATACATGGGTAGAGGTACAGAGATAAAGGCTAGAACCTAGGAGATGATTTCTATCGTAAAGTTACAGAGATAAAGGCTAAAACCTAGGAGATGATTTCTATCCATTATGATAATTACAAATTGTATCTAGTACATTAATGATAATATGAGTCAGCATCATTAAGCCTGAGATATGGCTAATACATACTTTATGGGGTTACGACATCCTTTCACTGCAGTCATCATAGCAGAGGTTTTCGTTAAGGAAGTAGTTAAGCTTCATGGTATTCCATAATCAATTATTTCATATCAAGATTGGGTTTTTTTGAGCTTCTTTTGGAAAGAATTGTTCAAGGAACCACCCTTAAAAATAGCACTGTCTAACATTCTCAAACGGATGGACAAACTGAAGTGGTTAATCGATATTTGGAAACATATTTACGTTGTTTCGCGTCAAACAAACCACGATCATGGGCTCGCTGGCTAGCTTGGGCAGAATATTGGTACAACGCCTCCTTTCATTCTTCTACCAAATGCACCCCTTACCGAGCCTTGTATGGAAGAGACCCACTTCCATAGCTGCGGGCTGAAAAGGGAGCAGCTACGGTATCCCTGGTCGAAGAAATCCTAAAAGATAGAGATGCCATCCTAGATGAGCTACGCATGCATCTCATCAGAGCCCAACAGAAAATGAAATTATATGCTAATGGATCTCGATGCCCCAAAAATATGAGGTGGGAGACAGGTTTTCTTGAAATTAAAACCATATCGACAGAGGTCGCTAGCAAAACGAAGGTATGAGAAATTAGTTGCCCGATACTATGGCCCTTTCAAGATATTGCAGTGGGTAGTTAAGGTGGCTTGCAAGCTGGAACTCCCTTCAACAGCAAAAATACAACCCGTTTTTCATGTTTCACAGCTTCGGCGTGCCCAAGGCAAATTCTCTTCTTCACCATTTTTACCGCCACAATTGACAGTCGAACAAGAATTAGTGGTGGAACCAGAACAAGTGCTAGTTGTACGACCTTCGAAACAAGGTAACGGAGTAGACATGGGAGTGTTGCTGAAGTGGAAAGCTCTGCCGGAATTTGAAGCCACCTGGGTAGACTTTCACTCTATTTGCAATCAGTTCCCAAATTTTCACCTTGGCAGTGTGGAAGGGGGCTAATGTTAGGCCACCTATTCGTTATACTTATCACAGGAAGGGTATAATGGGGAACTGATATGCGTGGTTGTTATAACAACCTACAGCAGTGCATGCGAGGGGAGTTGTTACAGAAAATGATTATAGGAATATACCCTATAGTGAGAGAGTCCATCAGGACCTCATACTTGTAAATAAAAAGTGGGGAAATGAGTAGGCAGTAGTAAGTGAGAGAGAGAACGGCCAGCCTCTCGAAGTTGGCCCATTATCCTATCAATTTTTCAGCAATATAATTAGCAAATCAGATTACTATCAAAAACACCTTCCAACTATAATCTGAATATTAGTCAATTTGTCTATATGCCAGATGCATAATAAGATGTTTCTGTCATCATTTTCAGTAACACCTGTCCAACAAAAGAAAAGATGCCAACTTCTTATGTAGTATAATGGAAATTATTATGGAAAGTTTGAAAGTTCTTGATGTCTAGATATCGAAAACGAAGCAGATATCACAGTTTCACATTGTAATTGATCAGCAGTGCGCTTGTCAGTTATTAAGTGGCTTATGGAAATGATGGGCACTTCTGGAAAATTATGACTCCATGTAATCTTGTTATGTCCTAACTATATCAGCTATTCTTCAAGTTTATATAAGCTACCTGCTGGGCGTTGGCTCCATATTAGAAAACTAAACATGGCCAAAACCATTCTTCTTTTCCTTCTCAAAATATTGATGACCATCATATTTTCAGGTTGGATTGTCCTTTGGTTTCTAAAGCCAACCAACATGTGGACAAGAAAATGGAAAGAAACTGAAGCTAGTGTCATATTTACATTCTTTGGCTATTATGGTAATCAGCGACGTAACATTGTTGATCAAGAAAAGATGTTCAAGTGAATCCTGATGTAACTCGTTAGTTTCTCTGCAGGTCTTAACTTTGTTGTGTACTCATTTCCGGTCATTGCCGTAACCATTATTGGACTTGTTTATCTGCATTTCCTATGCACAAAGCCTATAAGAAACAGGTATTATGTTATTAGAATTAAATAATGATTCCAAGCCATTCACAGCTTATGTGATTATGTTTCAATCTGATGGTAGACAAGCAAAGAGATCAACTACTGGTCTGTCAAATCCTCTGGTAATCAACTGCTTTGTGGGGGTATTATCTGGCATAGAGATTCTGGTAGTTTTCTTCTTCATCTTGCTTTTGGCATGGACGTTCTACACCCGAATCTCCAACGACCTCAAGAAGTTGGAGCCTGTCAAATCTCTGAAGCTGAATTTGTGAGCTCACATTCCAGATAAATTTACACTGGACAGGAGTGTTTTATACCTGTTACTGATGTCACATGTTTCTGCAGATGGCAACTTAAGTATTTAAGAGTGGCTACCCGATTCGGTCTCCTAGCAGAAGCATGCTTGGCCATGCTTCTTCTGCCTATTTTAAGGGGCTTGACCTTGTTTCAGGTGCTTGGTATCCAGTTTGAAACTTCTGTAAGATACCATATCTGGCTTGGGACTTCATTGATATTTTTTGCCACCGCACATGGGGCAAGCACCTTGTTCATTTGGGGTGTCAGCCGCCACATTCAAGAAGAGGTAATTCTGTATTTTTCGTCTGGAGATTCGCAGCATATCAATTTGACATATATCTGAATATTCACAGGCTTGGAGGTGGCAAAGAACAGGCAGGATATACTTGGCAGGGGAGATAGCCCTTGTTATAGGAATAGTGATTTGGATCACATCCCTTCCTCAGATAAGAAGGAAAAGATTTGAAATCTTTTACTACATGCACCATCTATACGTAATCTTCTTACTATTCTTCCTGTTTCATGCTGGAGATAGGCATTTCTACATGGTTTTCCCTGGAATATTTTTGTTTGGTCTTGACAAGTTACTCCGCATCATACAATCAAGACCAAGAACTTGCATTCTTTCAGCGAGAGTGTTCCCTGCCAAATCCCTTGAACTTGTTCTGCCAAAGGATCCAAGTAATCCTTCTAGCCATAATTAGTAATTACTTCACTTAAAACTCTTGTACTGAGAACATAATCCTCTGTTAAACCAGTCTTTGTACTAATTTCAGGCTTGAGTTATACACCGACAAGTGCGATATATATGAAGATACCAAAGATATCCAAATTCCAGTGGCATCCCTTCAGCATAACTTCAAGCTCCAAGGTTGACAAGGACAAAATGTCGCTGATACTGAAATGCGAAAGAGGTTGGAGCAGTTCTTTGTACAAAATGATTCAAGAAGAGCTAGATTCAAATGCTGATTCCTTGGGCTGCATGTCTGTAATGATTGAGGGCCCCTATGGACCTGCTTCACTGGATTTCCTAAGGTAAGGCAGCAAAAACAAAACTAAGGGAATTCAGATGTGAAAATTGATCTAACGTTAACCATTTCTGGATCATAAAAACTGTCTGCAGATATGAAAGTCTAGTCTTGATCGCCGGTGGAATCGGGATCACCCCATTTTTGAGCATTTTGAAGGAACTTGGCCAAAGCAGCAGCAAGTATGGATTCCCCAAAAGAATACAACTTATTTATGTAGTGAAGAGTTCTCAAGAGATTTGTCTGTTAAACCCAATCTCTTCTGATCTACTTCTGGACCAAGCATCCCATGATTTGATCTTAACGCTTAAAGTTTTCGTGACCCAAGAAGAGAAAACTAATGTTACAGTGAGAGAATTGTTAAACGATATGTCTCGAGTGCGAACAGTGACGTTTGACACCAAACGCTCAAATCATGCAGTGAATGGACTCGGAAGTCCACTTTTCCTTGCTTCAATGGCTGCATTAGCTTCAACTGCGTTCCTAGTTTCTCTTGTGTGTATGAACCACTTCATTGCTTCCTCTCCAAAGAAGGGTTCCACCGCTGAGACAATGACTGTTTCCAGGGAAAAGAAGGCCACTTATAAGGAGAAGACTTCCTCTACCATTGTTGACTTGCTCCTACTGTTTTCTTTCATCATAGCTATAACATGCACCACCTTTGCAGCAATCATTCTGAGATGGAAAAGGCTCGAGAAAAAGAAGCATCCTCACCACCAAAACCAATGCAAAACTACAGAAAATAGTTCAGCGGAACCTTGGAGTTTGGTCGAGGAACATGAAATCCAATTTGGAGGAAGACCCAACTTCCAAGGTACCTCAAAATACTGTGAACTCCATTTCTTACCCTTGATTAGATATTCTTTGCACATCCCTTCTTATTAATGAATATTGAAAGCAGATATCTTCTCCATGATCACAACTGAGACCTTTGGATCCAATGTTGGAGTCTTGGTGTGTGGACCTGAAGCCATGAAAGAATCTGTAGCATCAATATGCCAGCTCAAGTCTCAAGGCCTCAATATGGGTGCTAAGGGAAACCGGCCATACTTCAACTTCCACTCCCTGAACTTCGCACTCTAGTTTCAATGAAAATTAGCAATCCTGTTCTAGGGTGCTTGCGAGATAATAAGCTCTCAGCTTCTGATGCGACCTTGAAAATTTCCATGGCAATATTGTTATGAAGTTTTGAGTGTAAGCACGCAACTGAAATTGGATTAAACATCATATCCAAGCAAGTTAAATTATATCATTAAATATAATAAAGTCTGATCTTTTTCTATTTTAATCATTATATTTTAAAATTTATCATTTTTATCTATTAACATTGATTAACTATCTTCTCACCATTAAATTTTTATATTTTAAAATAAAAATAACGTAATATTGAAATTATGAAATTCTGATATAATATTATTTTAGAGATATAAATAAAAGAAAAATTAAAAAAATATGATAAAAGTAATTTGTCATTTTCCCTTATTATGATTCCTCTAAATGAGGATTTGTTATACCATCCGGGACTCATAGTCAGGTTATTATTGTAGCCCTTAGAGGTGGTCTAGTTGGTGGAATGAGAGAAGTATAAGGTCCAAAAGTCCTGTGTTTGAATCTTCATATCTATACGGATTCTCTATTCTTGAAAAAAAAAAGTCCATTATTGTCTCTTTACTTTTAAATTACATGTGGGGCTATTTGCTTTTCTCTTTTCTCGTTCAAATATGCTTCCCATTATCATAATCGACGTAAGTAAAGCTGATCTGTTACTGTTATTTAGGGTGCTCTAATTTGACAGATACATAACATGAAAGAATCAGATACCATCTTTGTTGTTCTTCCCCGAAGAGAATCAGCTACTACATGGTTGAGTTTGTCCCAGAATGTAGGGTACTTTTTTCTCATCCTCCAAGCTTTTTGGTAATGACTTCACATCGAATTTCACAAGGTTGTTCAGGATCATCGTAAAAAGCATATTTCTGTCTTGTCCAAGCTCAACTTTTCGTCCGCATTTTGAACTAAATGCTGTGTATAAAGTATAAACTTAACTTTTAAGCGATATTTATTTTTATTTCTATTTTTATTAGTTAGTTTCTTTCGGTTTTTAAAAGTTGAGAAAATCATAAAAGTGATTTTTATCTAACTTGTTATCAACTAAATATATATTATTCAATTATTTAATACATTAATTTTAAATAAAAATTAAAAATAATTTCATTTAATATTTAAATAATTAAAATTAATTATAAATAATTCAAATTTTATAATTAAATTTAAAGTATTTTCAAAAAATAAATATTAATAGATAAATAAAAAGTTAGTATTTAAATTGTTTATTTTAATAAAATAAAATAATTTATTAATAAATATTATATAAGATATTAAAATACATATTTTAATTAAATATAATTTTTTGTCGCATTACATTAACAAAAAAAAACAAGTTTTGTTTTTATTTAAAAATAAAAACTAAAAAACAAAATAGAAAACTCAGAAATAGAACCAAAAGTACCCTATAACTTCATGAGTTTTTTTTTGGTCCTCTTAAGTCTTAAATTTTAATCTCTCGTTTCACTAAAAATAATGGTTTGAATTTGAATTTTTGGTCAATAAGGATATCTAAATATCCACGTATATATTGATTCTAAGTCACTTTGGCTCCGTATATTAAACCCAAAAAAAAAAATGATAATTTAGATTTAAAGTTAAAATTTTATTAGTATAGCCAATTTTAGTTTGTTATAAATTATTGTTAACATTTTGTATGTATTATATAAGAAATTATTTTTATTCAAAAAGATTTTATTTAAGTAAATTATTTCTATATATATAGTTATTATACAATTTATATTTTAGCAATAAATTAGATTGAATCAAAAAGAAAACTCATATTAAGATGAATTATTTTTTGGAATAAAATTAAGTTCTAATTTTAATCTTTCAATTCACTAATAATAATAGTTTGAATTTGAATTTTTGATTATCTAAATTTGCACGTGTAGATTGATTATTCCAAGTCATATATTAAATTAAACCCAAAAATTAAATTATAATTTTAAGAATCAAACCATAAATTGGATTTAAGTTAAAATAACCAAAACAGTTCAACAATGTAAAAGTCTCTTATTATATATAAAGAAACTCTAAAAACATTTCATCAAATTTTCATTTTCTTATTCTTATCCACAAAATTCAATCCGAATTCACAAGCAACCCCCCAAAAAAAGAAAATATCAAAAAAATCAACAGTAAAAGTTAAGAATTAAAAAAAAAAAGAGTTAATCTTAGTTTCACTCACTTGGTAAACGTTGACCTAACGCCGCTTCTGCATCTCCGTTATCGTTACAATGTATGCCACCACCCTCTCGAGCCAGTTCACTCAACAACTCCGCCGGTGGAGTCGCCACTTCCTCTCCGAGCAAAACACCAACTACCTCCTTCATACTGGGCCTTTTCTGAGGATCAGGGTGGCAACAAGCGAGCCCAAGTTTCAAGACCGTCTCCATCTCCTCGGCCGTGTACTGCGCCGCCAATCTGTGGTCTGCCGCCTCCACTAAATTCCCTTCAACGTATAATTCCCTTACCCACTCCATCAGCACCTTATCCTCTTCCGCCTCTGCTCCCATCTCTATCGGCTTCCTACCACAAGCAACCTCCAGTATCACCACTCCAAAACTGTACACGTCACTCAGCGTCGTCGGCACGGCGATGGTTGCAAGCTCCGGAGCTAAGTAACCCAGCGTACCCACAACCCTCGTCGTGTTAGGCACTTCGTTATGGCTGTAGAGTTTGGCGAGGCCGAAGTCTCCAAGACGGCCTCGCATGTCGGAGTCTAGCAGTATGTTGCTTGATTTAATGTCTCTGTGAATTACCACTTGTTCCCATCCGTGGTGGAGATAGTTCAGTCCCTCTGCCACGTCGGCGAGAACTTGTCGGCGTTGCTGCCAGTTCAGGAGCTTTTTGGGGTTCTTGAAAATGTAGCGATCGAGGCTTCCGTTGGGCATGTAGTCGTAGACGAGCATGAGTTGGTTGGATTTCCGACACCAACCTCGCATTTGTACAAGGTTCTTGTGTTGGAGCCTGCCCATGCTGGAGATTTCTGCCATGAACTCTCGGAGTCCTTGTTTGGAGTCGTGGTTCACGCATTTGACTGCGATTTCCGTGGCGTTTGATAGTGTTCCCTTGTACACTTTGCCGAATCCTCCCGAGCCTAGAAGATTATCTTTGGAGAACCCATCTGTGGCTTGGCCTAGTTCCTCGAATGAGAATCTATGAGGCCAGTATTCAAGCTCCCAATCTTCCACGTCATCGTCTTCTTCGTTTTTCAACTTGTTCTTTCTCCAAATCCAGAAGATCCCAAAAGCAGAAACTGTCAAAAAGGCAACAATTCCAATAACTATTCCTGCAATAGCCCCACTGGACAGTTTATTTGAAGAGGATGCTAGCCTAAAAACTGGCAGATTTGTGGTGTTAATGTCTCTTGCAACCCCTGTATCGCTAAAGCTCCAAGCCAAAACCCTCTGTGCCTCGATCCAAGTAGTCTTAGAAGCAGAGAACCCAACAAACATCTCAGCAGAAACATAATTACCAATCACAGGATCTTTAAAACTAAGAGAAGGTAAGCCCGGACGAGAGATCCCAATAGGAGCAACAGTCACATTGATCTCGAAATTCACACCATCGAAATCAATCCACGCATGAACGTTCTGCCCATTTCTCATATCCACAGACACGAATTTCCCAGAAGAATCGTAGTACCCAGCAGGTTGAGTCTTGGCAGACTCAATATAGTTCAAATCAATCCCAATATGATTGGTATCCGGGTCATTGAACTCCGGATTTCGACCCGTATCGAACTCCACTGCCAAAAGCGGAGCTGGGGATCGCACAGTCGCATTGCTAAAAAGTCCAAAGTATTGGCTAGCGAGTGCGTTTGGAGGGTTTGTCCAGTTCGACAGAACAAAAGCGAGACCGAAACCTGGGCTCGAGGCAATCTCTGGGAGTACGGAGAAAACAAACGAAGTCGAAAAAGATGATAAAGTTGTCGAATTTTGGCTTGGCTTGACCCCAATTCTTGTGGGATAAAACGCGCGACCAGAAGAGTACTGGTTGGTGTCGTTGGTGAGTCGGATCGTCGATGAATCGATCCGGGCATCGTCGATGAGAGTAACACCCGGTTTCGAGGCGTTGAAGGAATTGAAGAGGAAATCAAGAGAAAAACACAGGCTGATGCAGAAGGATGAGAAGAACAATAGGTTGAGGAGGATGGGAAGTAGAACCGACGTCATCGTAGAGAAGATTCCGGCGGCCGGGCAGAGATCGGAGGAAGTGAGTGGATCGGATACGAAACCACAATATTTTAGGTGTAGTTTTGAACAATAGTCAACGTCGTCTAGTTGCTGTACGGACCAAGTAGTGGTCTTTCCGTCTTAAGCGACTGTCACTATTTCCCTTGGATATGGATTATGGAGATCTGTTCAATGCTACAGTTTAGTTCCACGGTTGTTTATTAAAGCCTAAAGCCACTTGAAAATTGCTGATTTTGACTGTAATGTGTTATGACCAATCTAGTTCATAATTTTTTTATATTTCTTAAATTTTCAAAATTTAAGTGCACTTTGACTTGATTTTTCTTAAATTAAACTCAAATTTTCATATTGTTATTATTTACTTTTCGTCGACAATAAAATAAATATTCAAAATTAAATTGATAAAAAACAAAATCTAATTAGCACTAATCTAAAAGTGTGACAATAAATTTATTTAAATTTTGTAAAATAATTCAAAAAATTGTTGACTCTAAACTAATTTGTCGACTATAAATAACAAATTAAATCTAGTTTATTCCTAATTTCTCTTTTTATATTACCCACGACTTGACTTGTTCTCGGGGAACTTATGCTCCATAAATGTCAATTGCATGGCAGTTTTTCTTAATGTCAAAGGCTGCCGGTTGATTGAGTCACACCTGGTGACATTCAAGATAAAGAAGGACAAAAAGTTGCCTTCACCCATTTCCCACCAAGCTTGCAAATTGCCTAACAATTAAAGGAGCTTCTAGTTCTGTACTTTTCTTGTCCGCCCATGAATTAGTCAATGCTATTGCTCGTTACAGTGTAAATCAGAGTATGTATTAGAAGACAACTAGGAATGGCTAACTCTTCACTTAAGGCTTTCCCTTATAAGGGATTTCGAGTTTGAGTCATATAAAAGGAGGGAAAATGAGAAATGTTCTTTATCAATGATCCTCTAGCCTCCTGAGTAAAGCTCTTAGATCGGATCAATTACGGACGCCTCGCTTCCAGTGGCAGTGTAACAGTTGAAATTACTAGAGAATTTGAAGGCTGCTAAGAATCTAATGCTGAGCAGGGCTAACGATCAATCAGCAGTTGACTAATCAAGTATGTGACGATTCTTTATGCGCAGAAGTGTACAGGCTATATGAGAACCTGAAGGATCTTGAGGTTTCAGATTTATATCCTCTAAGGTTCTTGGAATGGGGTCTTAGAGGCTTAGGATTAGTCTAACTAAGCTGGGATATTTAATGTAATTAAAAAAAAGAGTATGTATTAAAAGAAAAGCAGATTATTTTACTAAGACAAGTATATGTGTATTTTTAAAATTATGAAAGTTTTAATTTTATAATTAATTTAAATATTTTTAATTATTACTAATAAATATAATTGAAAACATATTCATAATATGTAAAATTTAATAATTAAAAATAAAAATAGGTTCAAGCTTTGTAGTTATGTTTGGAATTTAAATGGGTTCCAGCTTCCTAGATTCTTTTGGAGATGGCCCAATTAGGCCGTGCTACATTATTCTTATTTTAGGCCAATTTAATGATTTATATCTCTCACTGTAGCCTTTGAAATGTATCCAAATGATAGAAATTTAGAAGAAACCTGTCGACAGATAGAATCTTATTGGTTGCAAGTTTGACTCTGGAAACAGGAGTTTTCCGGTAAAGCAAAACAACAAAAGAGATCAGATCAACATCAGAATGAGAACTATCCCGAAGGATTTTTTCCTATCCTATGTCCTAACCCACACATCAAAAATTAGAAAATATATCAATCCGATGAAAACCCCTCAAGAGTCAAGCCTCACCAGCTTCTCCCTCCATGTGTCTCCCAACGTTATCCCCGCCTGAATCACTATGAACCCAACGACATGCTTCACACTCACGCCCAGAGTGTTCACTCGTAGCTGTCTTGTCTTGTCTAGTCACACCACATTATCTCCACCTCGTACTTTGTTTAGTCGGTTAATAGAATCTCTAATCTTTAACCATAACTTGGACATACACTGAACTCTCTCTTGCTATATTGCTTCCACGAGTTCCTCTCCTTCGTCATCTAACCTCCACCTGTCACGATAAGCCTCGAGGAATCCTTCGGAACAAGGGGGAAAAAACGGACTTATGGGAATAGAGGAAAAACAGACTGGGGTTTTCACATTTGTCGATGTCATTTCTCTTATCTAAGTAATTGTTTTTATCTTGAGAATAATCATGAAAATTGATTTAACGTTGATTCTTCTCTAGTTCAGATTAATTAGACTGTATTACTATTAGACCATTCCGCGTGGAACAAGTTTTGGCTGGTAATGGTCTTGTCCTCCCTTTGGCCAAATTAGGATTTAACGTGTAGCGGGAAGAATTAGGAATGCCTAGCACCAGAATTTCTTGGTGATTACCTTCTTAACCGATACGGTTTCAACACGAAATCATCAACTTTATTTAATCATAATGTTAAATTAGGAATTAGACATTAATGTTAGTAAGCTTCCAGGAATAAGACCAAGGTTCTCATAACTGGACTTGAAAACACAAGGGATTGCCCAGAATCCACGGTCACCGCGTGGTCAAAAGTTATTGGTTAGACCTCCTTATTTTTCTGTTTAAGTTTTAAAATTAAAACTCGGAATATCCGAATATCACATTAATATTGTTCAAGACTTCAAGCAACCGGCTTCCTTTCTGTTTCCTATTTTTCTTTTTTTCTCGTTAAAAAAAAGGATCTCCTCTCTTTCCTATGACGTCACCTTTTCCCACGCTCCGCTATATATACCCTCTCTCGCATCGTCTTCTTCGGTTTGAAACACAGAGCCATCTTTTCTCCTTTTTGGGTCAAGATCATTCTCCGCTTCGTCTTTCCTCACTCTTTTAGTACGGTATCATGGTGAGTCACAGCCCCTCGGAGAAAGGATCAACCGCCGGAACTGTGAAATTTCTATGTAGTTATGGCGGCCGGATTCTTCCTCGTTCCGTCGACGGCAAGCTTCGTTACGTAGGCGGAACAACCAGAGTTCTGGCCGTCGATCCTTCTATTTCTTTTGCAGGTTGGGATTCCTTTTATATTTGTTGTTGCTTCATTGTTGGATTCATATATTAGTATGAGAGGTATTGATTGACGCGTCGTTTCGGGTTATATAGAGTTAATGGTGAAGCTTGGAGAATTCTGTGGCTATTCCGTGGAACTGAGGTGTCAGTTACCGGACGGAGACTTGGAGACGTTGATTTCGATAAAATCAGACGAGGAGTTGAAGATGTTAATGCAGGAGTATGATGTATTGTGTCCTGGTTCGAAGATCAAATCCGTCCTCTCTCCTCCTAAATCGCTTAAGACAGTCTCTCCTCCGTCGAGCGTAGACTTAAGTAATTCCCCATCTTTCGCCGCCGGAAACCATCGGCGGGTTCGAACACGGTCGCCGCCGGTTGGATATGGAGTGGGCGTTTACAGAGACGCCGTTACATCACGCTACTATTCACCTAGACTTATCTGTTGTGATCCTCGCTGCTACGCAAACTGGCATTAGGGCTAGAAAGTAGATCAAACCCCCAAATTGTTCGGGTTTTAAGAAAATATTAGAAAGCTATGTCCTTCCTATTTTAGAAGGAAGCAAGTAGTAATTCTGAATCCGCATAGCCTCAAGCACCTATAAAACAACATCGTATGGTTAAACACACAAGGGGACTTTAGCATATACCCTAAAGGAAAGGACAATTAAACCAAAAGTATTGTATGATGCTGAATTTGAGACCTCTTAAAGAAGAGTTTTCGGATTGCTTGACTGATTCACGGTGGTTGCTGACTTTGCCGATCGATACCTATAGGGTCGTTCACCACGTAGGCTGGCTCTATACGTGTCACCATTCGTAGGGTTAATTCCGGTAAGTGTCACTGACTGATGTGTCACGCAACCATGGACACGTGGAATGGAACTAAGACAACAGGTGTGAAAACGTCCGTTGATTGATGGTGAATACTGGTTGTTTATGCTTCATGTTCCTGCACTTGCACGTTTTAATCCATTTTTGGTTCGTGTTTCGCGGGTCAAGAAAAGGGGAGAATCAGAAATCAGTGTATTCTTTTATAACAGTGATTTAATCTTAAAATAATTGAATTTATTAATAATAATGATATAATAAATTCTTAATATAACATGTTGGACGCTCAAAGGAAATGGCTGGCGGATTATGACTAATCGAGGTTTGAATAATAAAAAATAACAATAATAGCATTTTGCGGACAACTTGAGCCAACTAGAATAAGGTCCCGGGAAACAAGCGAGAAATGGTGGAGGAGCACAGGATCATAAAACCTAATAGAACATGGATGGTTTATAGATTAGAGGTTGCAAACTACATGTACTCAAGAAGGTAAGTCAGCTTCTTGTTACTTTTTGCTCAAACTTCTGTGAGTGGACCGAAGCGATATAGTTCGTTATGGGCCTGGAGTTCAAGAAATTGCCCGGTGGTGTGTTATTGATGACATATGACCAATTCAACATGTCACCTGCAATGCATATAAACTGCAACTGCACGAAGAGTGTATTGAGAACCGAGTCCCTTTTTGCAGATTTTTTTTCCCATTTCTTGTCACTCTACCAGATTTTATAAAACGTTAGAAAGTGAGTTGTATGTTAATATATTTTAAAAAGTAATTAATTTGAATATGTCATTTGATTGTTTTATAATTTGTTTTAAATCGTTTAATTATGTAGGATATAATTTAAAATAATAATTAATTTTGAAAGAGAATTATTAAAAAACCTGCCTGATTTAATTTTTTATTTTTAGTTGTGTTTAGTTCTAATTTTCGAAAACTATAAAAATATTTTGGTGTAATTAGTTTGCAGTGCAAGGCTGAACCCATAAATCTATAAAAATGCTAAACAGCTTAGAAGTTGAGCAAATTGAGCCCGTCCTCTCCCAATTCCCACCCAATCCAATGTGTTGGGCTATGGACTTTGGGTCAAAGTTCAAACATTAAAATCATGACAAGTAAACGATACCACATTTCTTTTCGTAATTCTTATTTTAAAAGTATTATTTAATTTATTAAAGGTTTTAGAAAATTTTTAAGCTTTTTTTTGTATAGTTTTAATTTTGTCGCAATATGATTGACTTTTATATAATAATGGTATTTATATACTTGCTAAGTCAAATCAAAATTTATTTATTTATCTTTTTTTGTATTTGGGACTTTCAATTAAAGTAGTAGGATTGAAGTTTGATATGATTTTATTGAGACACGTATGTAAATAAAGTCAAGCATGTGATATTTTTAATTTAACAAATTAGTTAGTATAGAATTGTTTTTATTTTTCACAACTTAAATATAAAGATAATCATTTGATTTTTACTTTTTATTTAATTTGTTCAACTTCAGTTGAGTTGGTTGACAATTAAAAGTTAGATTTTATTTTAATTTTAACTATGTATTCTCAACTATGTTAAATCCATAGTTATGAGTATTGATAAATAGTTAAATTTTAATCTGAAATTAAGTCATGAGATTGATGCTTAATTAATTTACATAATGGGAATTTGTATATGATTTTAACACAAATAGAATTAAATTGAACTTATTAAGTAGCTTAGTATTCTATTATGTTTATCAAATTATAAATAAAGTAAGCATATATAAATTCACCATAACCTACTTAAAGTATCGGCGATGCTAAGCTATTATCCATTTGAAATGGTGACATAACTAAGTAACGAAGAGTATTGTTGACAAAACACTGTACCATTGCGTTAAAGGGTTCGGATTACACTTCGAGTAAACCTTTCATGTTCCATAAAAGTAAAAAGTATGTATTTTAATTTGTTTTCAATATAGGTTATTAAGTACTTGGAAGTGAAAGCTTCTTACTCATGTACATATTGAAGGAGCAGCAAATAATGATTCCGCAAGACTTATCTTTGATAGGACAAGGCTGTGTCATAGAGCACCACTGCTTTGAAAGCAACTTCGGCTTGTCCTCGGTGTAAAACAGTAAAGTCGGTCGCTCTTAAAGGTTAACACAGCAAACCTCCAAAAGCGTACACTTACAATCGAAGGGATAGAAGATGCACAGGTAACTTTTGCCCAAGAAGAGAAGAAGGCAGGAGAGAGCAGACGTTTTTTTTTTCAGATAAAAAATTTGAAAGAAATAGAGATATTCGTTTTTTAGAAGGAAACGAAACGGTTTTGACAAAAATAAAGACTGTCATAAAGAGATACAAGAAAAAAACATATCTGTTAGATAAGTAGGAAAATAAAAGGCCTATGCCAATAAGCCCACGGCCTGCGGCGCGCCCAGCCCAAACCCAACAAGCAAGCGGCGGCGTGTAGTCTTTCATCAAAACCTACTAAAATCTTCAACTATGAAGGCAAAGAATGTTAACAATAATAAACCCTTCAAACTTATATTCCCTTACCAATGTGGGATAACAAGATATAAAAAAAGAAACAAAATTTTTCCTTTACTCCAACACATATAACGTTCAATTATTTGAATTAGCATGCTTTTGGAATGATTGTTGATTTAGGTTGAACTAAATTATAAATCAATTCAAGTATTTAGAGAAAAATAATGCTTTTGGAATCAAGTATTTAGCTGATATTAAGTTTGAAAGGGTCAACGTTCATTTATTTAGACAAAATGATATTATTTTATATAATAGTTAAAGCCCCTAATCATAATATTGATAACGTTTTTTTGGTAGGAAATCATGTAAATTATGGCCAAAAGATCTGATTGTTATACTTGTGTTGTGCTACAGAAAAGGATGTTTCTGATTTTGATTCGATTAGGTCAAGATTATGTCTTTTTGACAACACGCTGAAGTACACGAAGATGCTCCTGAATGACAGGAGGCAACTTGTTGAGAAGGTTCTGAGTTCTGACACGGTTTCCAAAGTACATTGATGCTGGCCTTAACAAGGAAGGTGTGTATGGCTTCATCAAATGATATCCAACCACCTCTTATTATTTGGATTACTGGAGGGCAGGCGTTTCGATCCAACTCATAACTGTTTTGATGTATTCGTTGATTTGTCCTTTTTCAGTTAAGAACAAACGGGAAGCATGTCCTGATAACCACGGAAGCCTCGTCTCTCTTCCAAGTTAATTCTCACATTTGGACTTTCTTGTGCAATGGAAATGTTCAGGGAGCCAATTAGGGAGCGTTTGATTTGAAGGTTTGACAATAAAAAAATTGAATAATCGTAAAAAATAGTATTTATTTTGAAGTTTTTAATTTTAGAGGAATGGATTTATCTTATTAAATTTGAGAATTTATTAAACCCATTAAAAGGGTTGGGTATCGAGTTTTCACACCATTATAAGCTTTTATCACGTTTGTTTTTTACTTTTTTTATCTCGAGCCTTTGTCTTATCATCCTCTTTATTTTCTTATCGTCTCTTAATTCCTTACGATCTCTTATTCTGCCTTATCACGTCTCATCAACAAAAGACTTTTTTGTTCTACGCTTCCAGGCATATTTTCTGAAATCTTAATAAACATATGAAGGGCAAATTATTTTCATTTTTATTGAGGGTAAAAATAATATTATATTATCTTTCATTTTCATTGATGCAATAAACCAAATAATATTATTGGTATTAATACAGAAACTTAAGTTATAAATCAAACATCATTTTTTTTATTTTTCATACCTATCCCTATCTTCTTTTACTATTATACCTATATCCATTGTCAATCCTGTGCTCAAACCAAACGCACAGTGAGAGTAACCATAGGCATTTTCTTCGATAATACATAATTATCAAGGCTAACATATTCTTAATAAAGCAGTGGTTCCAAGGGAAGCTGCGAGGCCCACACGTGTAACAGTACTAAAATTCGACATACTTAACTTGGCTATGAGTTCTGACAATCATTGGCATCTTATTACTGTTATGACATTATTAAATAAATGTAAATGATAAACAAGCGTAACGGTACTAAAATTTAGCGCACTTCAAACAATTATTAAAAATGTTATATAATTGGTTAATATTTTTATTAAACTAAAACGTAAATAATATAAAATTAAATTTATAAAAATAATATATTGTTAAAATGTTTCAATGTAAATTAATATTATGCATATAACAGTAGTGTCTATGTCAAGTGTACAATAATAAACCATTATATAATATGTGTTACAAAATTTGAAAGAAAATAATAATATTAGAAGATTTTTATTAATTAAATATAATTATTTAATAATTAAAAATTACTCAAAATAAGTAAGAGTATTTTATAAAATCATAGTGTAATAGTATTATCTTTAGGGCCTCTTTGGTTGGATGTTAATTAATGAAACGGAATGGAATATAACGAAACGGAATGGAATGGTTTATAATGGAATAGAATGTAATACAGTAAAACGTTGTTTGGGAGGGATGGAAGGGTTCATAATGTAATGTAATGAAATGTTGTTTGAAAGATGAATGGAATGAAATGTAATGTATAATAAATGACTATTATATCCCTTATATTAAAATGATTATTACATGAAGTTATTATTTTATTATTAATTATATACAATTTATTATTAGTTAAATAAAAATATTATTATTAATTATTTAGTAAATTTTATTATATTATATTAAAATTTATTTTATTATATTCTATGTGATTTATATTTAAAAATAATTTATTTATATTTTTATTTATATAGAAATATATACAAATAATTGAAGAATAATTGTTTATATATTTTCTATTTTCATTAATAAAAATTTTATTAAATTTTATTATTAATTATATAAATTTTATTTTTAATTAATTTAATTTAATTTAATTTAATTTATTCTATTCTATGTGATTTATATACGAAAATAATTTATCTATATTTTTATTTATATAGAAATATATACAAACAATTAAAAAATGCTTTTTTCTACTTTTCATTAATAAAAATTATTAAATCTTATTTTATTATTAATTATATACAATTTATTATTAATTATATAAAAATAGTATTATTAATTATTTATTAAATTTTATTCTATTCTATTATATGTGATATATATATAGTGTATTTATATTTTTATTTATGTAGAAATATATACAAACAATTAAAGAATAATTTTTAAATAAATTTTATATTTTTCATTAATAAAAATTTATTAGTTATTATTAATTATATATAATTTATGATTAATTATATAAAAATATTATTATTAATTATTTAATAATTTTTATTATGTTAAATTTTTTATTATATTATATGTGATTTATATTTAAAAATAACTTATTTTTATTTTTATTTATATAGAAATATATACAAACAATTAAAGAATAAATGTTTATATACTTTCTATTTTCATTAATTAAAATTTTTTATTTTATTATTAATTATATACAATTTATTATTACTAAAAGAAAAATAATATTATTAATTATTTAATAAAATTTATTATGTTAAATATTATTCTATTCTATTTAATATATTAATTCTATTTAATATAATATTATGACTTGGTTACAGTTAGTATTACGAAAAATTATTGAGGGTATATTAGGTAGTTTATATTTTTTAATTTACGTTCCATCCTAAACTCCCCAAATCGGAGGTTTCTTATTTTCACTGTTTAGGATGGAATAAAACGTAACCTGAAACCCTCCGCTTCCATCCCATTCTATTTAATTCTATTATAAAACTTCCTTCCAAACGATAGAAATGTGTTATGTTCCATTCTATTCCATCCTTAACCCCTCAACCAAACAGAGCCTTTACTCTTATAAACAATGTTTTAAAAATCGGACCGATGACTGAACCGGAGAAGCAACTGATTCAATAATCAATGGTTCAACCAGAATTCAACCATGATCGAACCGGTGACTAATAAATATATAAATTTTTATTTTATATATTACATATATAAAATAATTTTTAAACATACTATTTAATTATTTATCTAATTGTAAACTTAACTTAAACCTTCAAACTTCAAAATATACAATTTTTTTTTAAGTTCACTAACACATCACAAAATAAAACAATAAAGCTCACTAGTTATATTTCATCAAAAAGATAAAAAAAGATTACTAATCACAATATTCATTCAAGTTGAAATCATCAAAATCAAGACATTTTAAATGTACCGCTTCACCGATTCAGCGGTTTTTATCGGTCTTATTATAAAATGAACGGATCAATCACTCACAAAAAATACCGACTAAATCAGACCGTTTTATACTCCGATTCATTAGTTTTCCAATCCGATCGATCGATTCGGTCTAATTTTCAAAACACCTAAGTAGTTGTTTCTCTTTAGGTATATGTCCACTTCTCCCTGTCAATCAGTCTATAAGGAATGACCAGGCTAGAATAGCAAAACCCCTCTCGCTTAGGTCTTAACGATAGCCTGTACACGTATATATATATATAGACACGCTGCAAGTACAGAGCCCTTCAACGCTTACCTCTCTCACGAACAGACTCCGAACAATGGATCCGAACCCGAAATTCTTCCCAATCCTATCTTACGTCATGGCCCGACTCCCTTCATTCGGACCCAAACCTTCTCCCAACACCGTCGACCAAGCCTTCGACGTCGAGCAACCACCGCTGACCTCTCCTTCCGACTCACAACCCACAATCCTTTCCGAATTGCCCCATTTATCTGACCCGAAGCTCCTGGCCTCAATGACTCGAGCTATCTCGGACGTGTCCCAGACCCGATCCGTTCTTCTGACCCTTGGTCCGCGACCAGACCACGAAACTGTCGACACCGCGAAGCAAAAACTCGCCGAGATCGAATCCACGCTCTCCAAACAGCTCGAAGAGCTCGTTCTCTCCCCACGGCCAGCCGAAGTCGACCGCCTCGAGTGGAGAGCGCACTTAGCCGACAAGGAGCAACAGTGCCGCAAAGTGGCGGAGAAGGAGATGAGCTTGTATAAGACGATACTACAATTGGAGGAGATGCACGGCGCTTACGAGAAGCTTCTGAAGGATGCGGAGAATCGCTTGGTTGAGATTTACGAGAATTCGAAGAAAGAGGACACGGTGGACGATATTACGGAGGCGGAGGAGAAGGAGGCTGTGAATGAGGAGGTGGTGGGAATCCTTCAGCTGGCGAGTGGAACGGGTTTGGAGAGAGTTGATTTGTCAAACCGGCGGTTGAGATTTTTGCCGGAGGCGTTTGGAAAGATTCAGGGACTCAGAGTGCTTCATCTCCACAGTAACCAACTCGAGGTTTGTTTACTTTACACATTTCTTGGTTCTAAATTCTAGTAGTCCTTTTCTTTTCGCTCATTTAATCTTTGATATGGCCTAATTCACTAATTTTAGCTCAATTTTTAGATTACGTAAATGGCTTGTGATAATACAATCCGGTGCTTTCCAACTTGTTTTTTGGATTGGCTATGAATGAATCAGTAAATAAGAAAAAGAGATGGGAGAAGTTTTTCTAAATGAAATCAAAATCCTATTTTATAACAATTAATGCTTCTCTATGAGCAGCATTTGGTGAATGATTTTTGTATCGGCATTGATAGCTGCTTGTATCAACCAACAGCCTGGTTACACCATAACAGGTTCAGAACATGATTCTCTGTGTTGAAAAAAGATTGGAAACCAGAGTCATCAACAGGGTTGGTAACGAGTGGCCTGAGCTTATTTTGACCCAAACCGGTCCAACCCAGCCCTGCCGTTGAAATGCCAACCCGACCAGAGTGAAATCCATTTTGTTAGTCTTAAACACTTGATTTTCTGTGCAAAAAGATGCAACTATTCATCATATATTTATGCTGGGTGCTCGCTATATAATAGTTCCTCCTTTGCAGTAATCTAGTTTAATGTTACAGGCTGCACACGTTCCCCGACATAGGTTACAATGTATAACGTTATCTTACGTCCTTTTGTGGTTACCGGATTTCTGCATAGGATTGAGCTTGTGAAAGTGTGGACATTGTGTAACTGTATTTTTTCAAATTTTCTGAGGAAACAGATGATTCCTGATTCAATTGCTGGTTTAGAGAATCTTGAGGAGCTTAATCTAGCTTCAAATCTATTGGAAAGACTACCAGATTCAATTGGTTTGCTACAGAACTTGAAAATACTAGATGTGTCGGGCAACAAGCTAGAAGCCTTGCCCGATTCTATTTGCCATTGCAGGTAACTCTAGTTTGTAAACTCTATTTTCACTCTCTGATAAAACAAACTATATTCATGTTGTACTTTATAATATTCAGGTCACTGCTGGAGTTAAATGTGAGCTTCAATCGCCTGACGTATTTGCCAACTAATATCGGCCATGAGATGGTGAAGCTTCAGAGGCTTTTTGTCCAGTTAAACAAGCTTCGTTCACTCCCAACTTCTATCGGCGAGATGAGAAGTCTTCGGCAGCTTGATGCTCACTTCAATGAGCTTAATGGTCTTCCCTTGTCATTCGGGAATTTATCAAATCTTGAGAGCCTTAATTTGAGCAATAATTTCAGTGACCTGACGGAGCTTGCAGAGACGTTTGGCGATTTAACAAACCTCAAGGAACTTGATCTTAGTAACAACCAGCTTCATGCATTACCAGACACATTTGGAAGGTTAGACAACTTAATCAAACTCAACTTGGATTCGAATCCTCTTGTGATTCCACCACCCGAAGTTGTGAAGGAAGGGGTGGAAGCTGTTAAGCTGTACATGGCTAAGAGGTGGCTTGAGATTCTGGTGGAGGAAGAAAGAAAGAGCATGCTTGAAGTACAGGAAGAAGCTCAATCTGGGTGGTTGACACGTAGTACCTCATGGTTGAAAAATTATGTTGCAGATGTTTCAAGCACGGTTACAGGATATTTAAGTCCAAAAACTCCAAGAGACCCGTATCTGGACCAGCAGCTATGACATTATAGACTTATAGTTGATAAATTTGATACATTAAGCATGCACGCTGTTTCAGTTTTTCTTTTTGATGGCATGTACATGTGAAAGATGTATGATGAGATGGAAGTTTCTTAAATTTTGTTGCAGTAATTATCTATTGCAGTATTTTAAACAATCATTTTAATATTTAAACTCAAAAAATTGAATATTTTTAACAAATAAAAATCTTTAATGGTTACTTTAGTATCATCTTTAATGGTTATGTGATTCAGTCAAAGTCCACGTAAGATATACGAACGGGAAAGCAGGTGTTTGTGTATTGGTTAACAAGAAACTAGGAGTGGTCCGCCTTATCCAGTAAGAAAGCATGTGAAATAAAGAAAGCAGCTGTTTGTGCATTGGTCAACAAGAAACTACTGTAAGTCAGATTTTCGTTTAGACGTTTAGCTAATTTATTCTTCTGCAATGGCTGTTTAACCTTTTACATTTTGGACTGGGATTTGTATGTTAATCTCTGTTTTTATGATTATGAACTCATTTTGATCTCTATGCTTTAGTACATGGCCAAATTTCTTATTCTCATATTACAAATATTGATTGTATCTACTGGTTTAAATATCATGGTACTCTGAGACGTTTTAATGCTTCTGTCAATGAGGATGGCCAACTGGGTCTTGACATGGTTGGATTGAGGTCAAAGATTCATGGTTTTTTTTTTTTACTTTCCTCCTGGTTCCGATTTTACACTTACATACATTGATGAAGATGGGGACGTTGTGGCGCTTGAAAATGATGAATGACAAAACTTGAAAGTATTGAGGCTTGACGTCTGTCTCACATGCAGTTATAAGGCAGAAAGGTAAACTCGAATGCCTATCAAGAACGTATGACGTGGACCATGCTGTTTGCAGATTATGGCTTGAAATTTGCAGTAGTATTTGCTTAGGAATGGATAATAAGTTAGAAAGGATATTTGCTATTGGATAACGGCAACTCGCTGTTTTGCTCCTTTTTTGTTTAGGGAAGTGGTTCCTTGATGTATTTAAACTCCAGTAATTAGTATCTAATCAATTTCAATCCATAGAAAGCAAGTGTTTTGTGTATTGGTCAACAAGAAACGAGGAGTGTTCTGCCTTATCCAGTAAGAAGATAAAGAAAGCATGTGCTTGTGTATTGGTCAACAAGAAACTTTCGCGAATCAGAACCCGTGCTTATCCCTCACCCCACACAAATGACAGCACACAGATTCACTCTCCCTCTCTGATCGTCTACTAATTGATAAGGTTCTTTTAGTAAAAATGATTTTGGGTTTTAGGCGTACATTTTTGAGTTTAGAAGAAGAAAACACAGAGAATTTAGAGTGGGAAAATATCTGTTATTCGTTAACCGTCCCACGCTCCTCCAACGATTAATAACGGCTAGTATAACCTTTGGAGTTGCACCATCTACAGTAAAACACTTTGTTCTTACAATACGACATCGTTTCTTTAATTCTACATACACTACGTCGTATTATTTACATCCTTTATTATTTCTATCATATTTCGCTACGGCTGCGTTCTGCCTCAGTAATATCCCGCCGTCTTTTTCCCTTGCTGCTGCTCGTACCAGCCATCATCATCGTTATCTTCCTTCATCAACTTCTACTCCTATCAATTCCCTCCCCATCAAGAACCTTGTCCACAAGGTTCACGTTCGGAAACCGCCGTTGGAGGTCATTTGAAAACTCCCAAGAAACATCATTGTCCTTCGAAGAAGACCATTGCACCAAGATTTGAACAGCTGCGCGATGATGACGATTAACTAAGCGCTTGTCTAACATTGCAACAGGAATACGCAACGTGGACGTCAAGGAGGGAGGTAAGATGAAAGAGAATACGTCAGACTCCGAAAGCCGATGTTTCAACTGGGAAACATAAAAGGTAGGATAAAACTCTTCTTTAAAATTCTCTGCCTTCTCTCTACCTTTTCTTTCCAGCCCACTTAACTGATTTTACCTTCATGCCCTTTCTTGCCACCCTTCCCAAACACGACAGGAGACTTTCAAGTTTCAACAGCAGGTGTTGTTCGTAATTTTCCGAAGGCTTAAGAGGGACGACAGGGGGTCCTTCTCCGGCGAGTCTCCTGGAAATGAGTGACCCGTCTTCATTACTGGCTTCATTTCCTCCTCTGTCTCGTGAGCAGCGCGCAAACAAGTAGGTAGGAAATGCGGTCAAGTCGGGGGCAACTGGGGACAGTATTCAGAACAAGCTGGTGGATTGTGGGGCTTGGAGGAACAAGATCAGTGGTCAGCATAATAAGGGTAAGCTTAAATACTACCGGAATGTGATGCAAGATGGCATTTTTTCTCCTCCCTTGGAGTTGCTTTAGGTTGGTGCAAGAGTTTGGCTCAATGCGTTGGTTGGTTTTTTTTGGTCCGAAAGAATGGCTTTCCCAGCAGTAAATGTGTGGGCTATGGCAAGATGGCACAAGAAAGGTCTAAAAAAAGCCATGTTAATGGAGGATGGGTCGATACTCTTCAAGTTCTTTGAAAATTCGAATATAGGTGAGTTAATAGAACAAGGACCTTGGCACACAAGTGATCAGCCCTTGTTTCTTCGGCAATGGAAAACAATAATGGGTTTGGATAGAGGTTCGATAGAGGCTATCATACTATGGGTTCAATTCCATAGTCTTTCGATGGAGTAATGGACATTGGAGGGGCTAAGCCATTTGGTGAGTGCTCTGGGCAAGCCTATTTGTATTGACTCCCAGACGGCAACAATTGACAGAATCGGATATGTGAAAATATGTATAGAAGTTCCTAAAGATGCAGCATTACCAGACTCTTTGCCTATCCTTCGTCTTGGAGAAGCAGGGGAGTTGGTAAGGGATGTCATTTCCATTTCTTATCCTTGGAACCCGTTAAATGTGACTAAGAAATGGGAGCTACTAGAAGGATTCCTAAGTCAGGTTGGCAATCTGATCTTGAGGTTAGCGTAAATAGGTATTCGGATCAGGCAAGTGTAACAGAATCGGGACAACAAATGGAGGTGAATGGGGGTGGGGTAATGGAGACTCCGAAAGTAACTCAGAATGATCTATCTAAGGGGAATAAAGCACATGCAGGGGAGATATAGGAGCTGAGAAGACTCTAATGATATCTTTGGAAACTAGAAAGGGAGTGATTGATTTTCAGATAGGGGCTAATAAGAGTTGAGGGGAGGGGACTGCTGCCAGTGGTAATGGTTATTGTTGGACCCCAAAATTTTAGTGGAAATTAGAAATACTCAAAAATGAATGAGTTGATTGAAATGAAGTTGAAAAGCAAGAAATAAAGAG
>JAOSBN010000007.1:28408496-28428840 GCA_027563595.1 Erythroxylum suave
TGATATTGCTTTTGTTGTTGGTGTACTTAGGAGATACTTGAGCAACCCTGGTGTGGGTCATTGGCAAGCTGTGAAACGAGTTCTGAGGTATCTACGAGTTACTAAAGATCATATGCTCACTTACAGAATGTTTGATCACCTTAAGGTGATAGGTTATTCTGATTCTGTTTATGGTGGCTGCCCTGATGATCACAAATCCACATCAAGATATATCTTTATGCTTGCTAGAGGAGCTGTATCTTGAAAAAGTGTTAAACAAACACTTATAGTAACTTCAACTATGGAGGCAGAGTATGTGGCTTGTTATGAAGCTACTCGACAGGCAATATGGTTGAGGAATTTCATTTATGAGCTTCATCTTGTAGAGAGTGTTTCCAAACCTCTAACCATATATTGTGATAACTCTGCTGTGGTGGGCTTCTCTCAAATATGCAAGAACTCCAAGCGTTCGAAGCATTTTGATACAAAGTATATGTTTGCTAGAGAGAAGGCTAAGGAGTTTCAGACTCATATAGAGCATATACCCACCAATTTTATGGTAGCAGATCCTCTAACCAAAGGCTTGACTGTTAAGGCTTTTGTGAGTTATGTAACTCGTATGGGTCTATTTAGATCTTTTGATGCCTTGGATTAGTGGGAGTCTATCTTTTATGTTAATTTTGATAGCAACATTGTAGTTGACTATTTTGTTATTTAGTCTAAAGACTTTTGCTTATAATTGTTGCTATAATTGTTATTGCCATATACTTTATTGATATACTGCGTAGATACATTTAAATGTTTGTATATATATGGCATTTTGTTGGAGACATTTTGTACCCAGTCTCATCTTGTTGTTCTGAGATATTTTGTTAAATCTCAGTTAGCATCTTGAGTGGTTGCTTAGGCCATTTTGTTTGGAATTGCACAAATGGTTCACCATTTTGTGTGCATTTTCTTATGACACATTCTGTTTAGGTCATTGAGGTATGACCATATGGGTATCTTGCATATATGTTATCAGTACTCCTATCGGGTCTGATTTCTATATTGTTGAGGTATTTGTAACCTTATTTTGGACTTATGATTGAGAGATTTTGGATATACTTTGACATCCTATTGTGGCCACATATTGTTATATATTAATCTGGGGATTTGTTTCTACTGTTCGTTGATGTTAGTTATGCTGTCTAAGTGGGAGAATGATAGAATTTTGTTATTATTTTGTGGACTAGCATAGTAAACATAAATTTGTACAAAACCCGATTAATTTGATTAATTTGATGTCAAGATAATTGAGCTTGTTAATTCTCTCTTTAATGTGTCATTGGGCCTATGTTTATGGGCTTGCTATGATGGGTAAGCTTGGCCCATGTTTTACAGTGCACAGGAGGCCCTACTGCTAGCCAACCTTAAATACAGTCGTCCCATTGAGAACTGTATGTGCTTTTGTTGATTAGGGTTTGGAATAGCAATAGTCGATCCTCTGCAGCTCTGTCAATTCGATTCACAGAAAACCACAATGGATTCAATTACTCCACAATTTCCAGGTATTTATCTATACTATTGTTGAATATAGCATGTTGCAATCTTAGGGTTAATTAATTGTGATGATTAATTATGAGATTAATCTGTAATTTCGTGTTAAATTTCCTTCACTTCAAACCAGAAGCCAATGGCGTGGTTACGTCAATGATACTCGTGTTCTCTGTGGTAATGCAGTCCAAACTAGAAACCATTTGCTACACCTTTTCTATAACAATATGAAGTCGACTCTTACACTTACTCCCCATGCACCACGATTGTTTCCATTGGGACTCTGTTGAATTGGGAGCTTACTCACACGCGTAGGCCCCTACCTAATGTCCTTCTAATCAGAGCTATTGTCACCCTTTCCATCTACTGCATTTATGATGAAAGAATGAAATAATAGAAGATATATAGCAAAATGGGAAGACAAATATCAAGTTACAGATAGGATCATCAATAAGGCTAGAGATATTGGCTAGAAATGCACAACACCTTCTATCTACCGATATGAGAAGTAAATGGCATCTTTAAGGCTTTATTAACTGTTCTTTAGACCAATTGTCTTAATACTTTAGCTTTTTTCTATTTTCTTTTTTGTAGGCTAAAGGTCATGAACTCAATTTACTTCTTGTATTAGTTTCCGCTATAGTAATACTTCATTGAATTTCAAAAAAAACAAAACAAACTCAGTTTAAATCATCATTTCACTATTTAAACCCAAAAGATTCAAGATACTTAACAAAAAAAAAGCGTAATTGAAAAATTCGAAATGATGTAGTTTTGCAAAATTTTTAGTTCAGTCGTAGTTGCTTTAAACTGTATCCGTGGTTGCTCGATATAAAGCAACGACGTCAACAACTGTAATTTTTCTAACACAAATGAAAACAGAAAAATTAAATGCAAATTAAACAAACCAACACCTAAGATTTGGTAATGCAGTTCAACACACCTTGCCTATATCTGCAGGCCCTCACTCAACTTAATTACTTTCACTAAAGAATAAAAATAGTTTTACTCAAGGCATTACAGAGTTGATGCACCTTACCCTTGACACTTTTACTTGTCCTCACAACCTGTGAAAGTAAATCACATCCAATAACTTGACCATCTTTTGCTAACCTCAACGGAGGATTTTCTTAACAATGTTCGATAATAAAAAGAAGAAAATAAAACAACTTAAGTGATTGAAACAGTAAAGGACATAAACAAAGACACTTGAGATAAGAAAAAAAAAACAACTCCCTTAACAATGTAGCTTCTTTAACGAAAGAATGGGAAGTTGTCCACCAAGAAATCTGTTATGAAACTTCGATAATGTCATTGAGATATCTCACACATAGTAACAATAAAACACCTCAAATTAATGAACGTTTCATCACCAAAACATTAACAAAAATATAGTTGCAGCACAACGCCAATACTAGATGTTTTTCATAAAAAAACAATATCTGAACAGTCCAAAAACTTCACGCAATAGTTAGGAAAACAAATTGTGACAACCCACTCCACGGGGCATATAACCGAACATCCTGTAGACATTTGGGTACATGCTTGATGAAATGGCATGTTAAAGCAGTCACTTGTACTTATGGCATCACACGTATAACACACAAATTATCAAAAAGATCAATTCCTCATTTCCATTCATAAAATATAATTTACAATGTAGCTTTTCATTACATAATCCTTATATATAGTATCAAAGACATATCTTAGAGTTTGCTACTCTTTACAACATTCTACATGAAATGAGCAACTATACAAAAGATTCTAACTAAACTCCACAATATCAGCTGACCAATCTTTGAGTCATTTCTTGAATCTAAAAATGCAGTACTAGACTTCTTCTAGAGTGTCTTAGAAGCTAAGTCTCCTCTCACTACCTAAAAATCAATATTGCAATTTTGATGAGTTTTTTGAACTCAATGAGCAAGCCTTCATCGATGTACTCACTTATATCAATCACAAAACAATTCACAATTCAATTTTCGCAATCAAATCGCATCAGACATATTGAATATCATGTCACAATTCATTTCAAACATTCAGATCATACATATCAGTTTGTATGTGCAATGCACATGTGACTCACTTTCATTGTTACTTTGTTGTGACTGAGCGTCTTTTTAACTGTCCTTTATTCGTTGTGGATACTGAGATCATTGATAACTGTCCCATATTCATTGTAGATACTGAGCTCATTTTACTAGTGAGCCTGTGGCTTTTTATACACATTTTCTAAGCTTTAAGCTCTTTTTCACTCACCACTCTGGTCACAGCTTCCTTTATCTAATCATGCATTTCAATGGAATGAGATGTATCAATTCACATTATATGCAGTCAATTTCTTTCATTTAGTATACACATTCACTTTCACATTTTCGTCGGGCCTAAGTCTGGGATTCAACATATTTGATGAGAACACTTATTTCTTTCAAATTTATATTCAATGAAGCACTTTTAATACGATCACAATTATCAAACTCCTCGGACTATTAACGTCTAAAATTCCTACATTCACATAATTACCAGTTCAATAATTGAAAATTTAGCAAACACAATCCTAGTGAGAAACATCTAGGTTACTCATAGTTAGTGATGTCAATGGGCAGGGTTGGGCCGAGCCGAGGGTTTTCATGGGGAGCCGCGGGTCGGCTCGTGGCCCAAGAGGATCAAGATGGGCCAGCCCATGGGCAGGCTACGGGCCACGGGTGGGCCGGGCCAGTCCATTAATTTTTTAAAGAGAAAAGAAACAAAAGGAAGTCGTTTTGGGAAAAATAAGTGGTCCATGTTGGCCCGTGGCCTTCTCAACCCGGGCCAAAACACAGGCCGGGCCAAAATTGACATCCCTACTCATAGTAAGCCCCAAATAGGTATTATCTTGACGTCCCGGCAATGTTTGGATGCTGTCATTCTATTTGCACTTCTAAATCATGAAAAATACACACATTGTACACATTACTAATCGATCATTCACATAAGTATTCAATTATACACATATGCATATGTGTTATGTACAATGCATGTTTGATGACTTTCTTGGGTATATGTCCTTAATCACAACTTATGATCATTCAAACATTATCACTTGGATATGTCTAGTTTACGCTTAGGTTTACACCTCAAAGAACTTGATTATTCTAAGTTCATCAATCAATCATTCACTAACGTTATTCTAGGATTTTATGATCACATAATATCCTATTTCTTATTCATTCTTACTTAATACACATCATTTATCTCCTTTGAATCAGATTAGCATTCATAAGATCATTTTGATTCCTATAACATTTATAATTTTCCAAAATTTGATTCATTGATATCAACCGTCCATGCTTAAGTTATAACCTTAATTATCAATCTAAACTTATCAAACACTTTATCAACTTGTTCAACCTCAAACTAAATTTATTTCAAGCCTCATCAAGCCTAAATACACCATAGGAAAGTACTTAGCATTAGTTGGTTCAAACATCACTTACAAGGCAAAATTTCATGTTTAGGCCTTGCCCATGATCATGGTGGACCTTCCCATAATCGTGACAGAAGCCAGTGCAACAGGCCATGACTGTGGAGACTCTGCCATGATCGTGACAGGACCTAAATGATCAAGCCACGATCATGGGGACTATGCCACGATCATGCTTTACCTTTCTTCCTTCAATTTTTCCATGAATTCCACATATATAGAAACATCATTAACACTCCAAATTTTCCAAAATTTATGTCCATTTATGCAACTTCATTTCATGCAAATCTAACTACCATATAGGATACATTAAATCTCACAAAACTCTACTTAATTGATCCATTAACCCTTCATTTATTCCTATCATACATGCATTCCTAAGTTTTCTAGATTTTATCTCTTTCATAAAACATCAATATATCTTCTCCATAGTTCATCATTTAGACTTCATAAGCTCATCATTTTTACCTCAATTTTAACTCTATATCATTCATAACACAACTCATACCCTTTGGTTCATCAATCATACAAAAACAGAACATGATCACTTTCATTCATCATTAAAATTTATGCATTTATCATATACACAAAAACAGGACATGACTATACCCATGTCTTCATCCACGTTTCAACATAGATTCATCACACTTTTCACGATCACTCCACCTCTTAAACATCATTATATATGTTTCATCTAACAAAGCCATAAAGATCCATATGCTACTTACCTGTTTTACTCAAAGCTTCTCACCATGAAACCTTGGCTTTCTATGTATACACGGTCAACAACATTTAAGGGTGAAATATGTTTTGGTCAATAACAAGAAGAAGATAACTAAAGATGGAAGTAGCAAGGTGCAAATTTTTAGTAAAGCTTAACGTTGACAGTATTGTTGAGAAGAGAGTATTGTGAGTGCAGAAGAGAGAAGAACGAAAATGAAGAAGAAAATGAGAGATGTAATAAATGAAAGACAAAGAAATGAAGACGATCTTTCAATATGGTAAATGTCATGGGTTGACATTAATGCTAATTGGATATTTACTTAAGCTATCACGTGATTCTTTAATAATCAGTTCATTTGTCTCCCAATTTCTATACCAATTGTCATTCAATTTTCTATATCACTTGTCAATAAATCATAGTACGACTTGTCAATTATTTCTGCTACCATGTGTCACTTATATCTACTATCGTAAATCAATTTGTCTTTTCACTTAGCATTTTTCCTAGTCTAAAAATACTCATAATTTCATAAATCTCTCAATTTTCATCAAAAATTCTAAATTAATAATCGAAATTCACCACATAAAAAATTCACGACATAATAATTTGCAATTCACATTATGATCATTTTAAATCATTCATACCCCCTGAAACATGTCAATTAAGTGCATATGCAGTATTTGTAATGTACACGAAAATCAAAATTCACGTATGTGTATGCTTATGGTATGGATGTCAATGTAATGCACTCTCATAATTTTATCATCACTATTTCTCACATATTATGGTCTAGGATCTTATGTCTAAACCTTTAGTATAGAAACGAGATATTATAGCAATTGCCGAAGATTATGGATATATCGTATAATATTTTCCTACCCATAAAGAAAACACAACTTCTTCAAGAAAACATCAATCGAAAATTGAATGTTTCACCACTAAAACATCTAAACAAAAGTAGTTTCACACACACACAATTTCTACACACTTTCCCCTCAAAACTACAACAGTTCAGCTGTCCAAAAATTCACACACAAGCAAAGAAACGCAACTCACATATATAACTTCAGTTGCCACAAAATCTCCTGCCAATTCCGTTACTTTTTTGGTTTTTTGTAGCAGTTTTCATGACAAAATAAACAACTCTTTAAAACCCGTTTGGACGAGTATCGTTGCTATTTGTAGTTTCTGAAAATAATAAAACCACAATAGGTTTATGAAAATGTAAAAAATTCATTTTTCTAATATTTGAAAACAAGTTTTCTTATTTTTAGAATCAGTTTCAGCACTGCACCGACTCTTCTACATCTTCAAGCCTTGCTGCAATTTTTCTAGCCATTATTCCAGGTTTGTTTTTGCTTCTTTTGTTTGTTACTCTGTTATTATGTTCCTTACGTTCCTACGATTTGTCCATGTATTTGTTATCTGTGCTTGCTTTCGTATCTCTCCATTGTTGCGTTCTGCGCTTGCTTTCGTCTCTCTCTATAATTTTGTTATTCTATTTCTGCGACTTCTCCACTACCGCGTCACTGCGTTACTTCACTGCTACGTAACGCATTTCTTTGGTTACTTCACTGCTGTATTACTTCAGGGTGTTGATACTGAGACAAATCGTTCAAGACTTATGCATGGTTATGACGGGCTTCATACAGCAAGGATGTTCGTTCAAGACTTATGCTGTAACCATGTTATACTTGTTTAATTTATTTTTTCTTTTTCTTTTTGATTTTTTAAGCTTCGTCTATAATATTATAGTGGAGCTACTACTCTTATGTAACCTACTCTTTAGTTTCCTTTCCACTCTCAAAGTTTGCATCTTTCTTTGAGCTGGAAAAGAAGGTCGTGTTTTTGATTGTTTCTGGGATTTTGATGGAGATATATAACTGAAGTCTTTGAGCTAAAGAAATGGAAAGAAGGTTGTATGATGGGAAACTAGGGAAGAGTTTTGTTTCTTTGTTATGGTTGCTAGGGATGGAGAGTACTCGTACATGCACTCTAACTCTGGCAAATATGAGAGTTGATGTTGAACTCTCTTCAAATTTTCCTGATCTTCTGTTTACTTAATTTCTTCTGGGTAGGCTGTCTTGTGAACCCAAGTAATAAAATAAGACGAAAACTGAACTTTGGCTTCACATAATTACTGGGTATTATTATGTCATATAGTTTGTCTTTCTTCAAGTTACCATGTTGACTATCCATGTCATTTGGTTTCTTTATTTTCATGCTGAATTTGGTATTGTAAAGTGTATGAATGATTAGGTAAAGGGACATTGAGTATAATTTGGACCTAAGTTTATCATTTAAATAAGAGTCTTGTTCTAAGTTTTTGAGGAATGAGATTTTTTTTCGGCTGAATACCGTTTCGCAACACTAGCATTTGGAATTCTTTATGATGCTTAAACCTTGGGAAATATGGTTCATTATAGAAAGTTGGAACCATAGCATTAAATAGTATGGGAAATTATTTTGAAGGCTTGAGCAATCGCGATATGTTGGTGCAGGACAGTGCAAATGGGTGGTCTTTAGATTTAGAGCAGGTTATTTACTCCACTTTTGTTGATTTAACTTTCCTTAGTAGATTGTCATGAAGATTGTTGGATATCTGTTCATTATGCTAGAAAACGAGTACCAAATTTGATGGTCTTCTATATGTAGCCCTTTTCTGTCGACTTCTGTCTTCCTTAAAGACTAACGTTGGGTGCTATCTTAGCGTTCTTGTATTTCCATTGGAAAATTTCATAGTTATCAAGTCAATGGGAGTGCTGTAAGTAGCAAGTGGTTATCTGTCATTTCTTACCCAATGTTATTCTGTCTACAAAGTTAACAACTGGATATTTATTATACCATAAGATTTCTTTGACGTGAAACTGTTCTGGTACAACCCTTATGTCTTCTGATGATATGTCTGAACAACGTAGGAAAACATTAGCAGTTGAACATGCTAGTAGAATCTGTTGTTCTAGAACTGGTATAATGATGCATTTTCCGTGGTTGATACAGGCGTTATGTTTGCATTTTATGCTTCTTTTTTGCGTACTTTGTAGATAAATAGTTTGTGTTTGGGTTGTGTGTCGTATATCAAGTTTCAACGTGTCAAGTACATCAACGAGTTAATTTACAGTTAACAAAAGGCAAAAAGATGGTGTATGTATCTTCCTTTAGATAAGATATTAAATGGAACTGCAAATCTCCTTCCAAATCTCTTCATTCTGTCATGGGCCCTTATTAGAATTTATGGACAAAGCAATGAATTATTTGATAGTTGTGCTGAAAATGAAGAACAAATTAGGGAAAGTGCAAATGAAGATATAAGTTCTCAAGTAGAGTATAATATCACTCCAGCACAACTTCGAGGTATGTATTGAAAGTGAGATGAAATTACTAGGTAAATGTGGAGTGATTATATTATTTCTAATTGATTTATGTTTCACTTTGTAAATGATAGTACTGTTATGTTATTTTCAAGAATTATAGTATGATGGATATATTTTATTGATTAGAATGACTTAATAATTTTTAATTTATGTAATTTTATTATATACAATTAATGTGTAAGTTTTTAATAATATTTGATTTACATATATTCTAATTTTAGCTACAGTGGTAATTAATTAATTTAAAAATATATTGTATTATATTATAATTATTACACATAAGAGTATAATTACGAAAAAATAGAAATAGGCTGATAAAACCAAACATTTTTTTTTAGTTTTTAATTACAAATTTCAACCAAACAGGTTTTTATTTTTTAGTTTTTATATTACAAATCTTAACCAAACAGGTTTTTATTTTTTAAGAAAAAAACAGAAACCAAAAACAACAACAAGAAAATAGAAGTGGAACCAAACGACCTCTTAAATTTCCAAAATTACAGTTGCCAAAGATAATCCAAGTTCTCCAAAATTACAATTGCCAAGTCATAATGTCCTCATCATTTTCCATCCAAAAACAACAACAATAAAGCCCTAAAAATTCTAGCAAATAGGCAGAGAAACAACTGCCCAATGTAGATAATGTGACCAAAAAATTGACTGCCTTAGATAGATAAAAACTATTGAAATATAAAGCACACAATCCCTGTACCCCTAAACAACATCAATGTACTTAAAAAATATAAAGCACACAGCCCCTGTGCCCCTAAAAAAATTTGAAACCTAGTTTTATTTCTCATCACATTAACTCTGTCATCATATGTTTGGCTGGTTCCTTCCTCATAAGCAATCAATTGGTCTTTTGTTTAAATAATTTAAACTAAAAAAAATTATGATTTTTAACAAATAAAAAACGTATATAGTTACCTTAAAATATTAAACCAATCATACAATTATTTACCTAAAAAGTAAAAATAAGTGTGTTATATATAAAATATTAAATAGTTACATTAAGATCTTAATCTAATCATATAATTATTTATCTAAAAATAAAAATAAGAGTGTTAAAAAAATGATATTATATAAATATAACAATTTATAAATGACCTATTTTGACAAATATTGAACTAATTAAAGTTAGATGACTTCATATCAAGTGATAAAATTCATTTAAATCATCATTTCAATATTTAAACTCAAAAGATTCAATATTTTTAAACTCAAAAGATTCAAGAACATTTCAATATTCTTATTGGTGGACTACCGTACAATATTTTTGAAGTAGATTTATGAACTCAAACTTACATTGTCAAAAATACAAAAAAATTACAAATCCATCAATATGAAAATACAAAAAAATTACAAATTTGCTTGGATCACTATAACCATAGCCAAAACAAAAAACAAAAATCTGGGGTGTGTTTGAGGTGATGATTAGGAATGTAGTTTGGCCCGACTTGACCCGATTTTGGCCAGGGTTGACTAGGCTACAGACAGGCTATGGGTCAAAATTGGTCTACCTGATCGAGCTATAGGTCAAGTACGAACTGGCTTGACCCGACCTATAGCTGAATCGTAACCTAAAAAATGACATTGTTTTTGACTTTTTTTCTAAATATATAAGGTAAGGTGAGTTGGCCCAGCCAGCCAGTGGCTCATCAGACCACGGGTCGGTTAGCCGTAGCCCATTAGGCCACAGGCCACCCACCTCATGTGTTAGGTCGGGTCGAACGACATCTTTATTGATGATCTAGACCTGAGGTGACAGGGATGATGTTTGGAAGGATGAACAATGGAAGCAAAGAAATCTTAAGGAAGATGAACAAAAGAAACAAAGAAATCTCGGGGAAGACGAGCAATAAAGTAAAAAAAGAAAGAATCCAATATCACAACTCTCAAATCTCAATCAATCACAATTCGAGAGATGGAATGTTTTTATAATTTCTTTCTATACGATAAGCTTGGAAAAGTTCAGAATAGACTTTTAGTTGGTAAGATATTTAACCAATCATATAATTATTTATCCAAAAAGTAATAATAAGTGGGTTAAAAATTATATTATATATAAATATTTATGAATTAATTATTTTAATAAATATTCAACTAATTAAAGTTAAATGACTTCAACTAAAGTGATAAACAAATTTTAGATCGTCAATTCAATATTTAAACCAAAAAGATTGAATATATTGAACAAATAAAAATCATAAATAGTTTCCTTAAGATCTTACACCAATCATATAATTATTTATCTAAATACTAAAAATAAGTGTTAAAAAATGATACACATATAAATATTTTTATGAATGACTTATTTTGATAAATATTCGACTAATTAAAGTTAAATTGCTTTAGACCAAGTGATAACCTCATTTTAGATCATCATTTCAATATTTAATCCGAAAAGATTCAAGATCTTTAACAAATAAAAGTCATAAATAGTTACCTTAAGATTTTAAACCAATCATATAATTATTTATCTAAAAAGTAAAAATAAGCATGTTAAAAAATGATATTATATATATACAAAAATTTATATATGAATTATTTAAAAAAAATTGACTAATAAAGTTAGATAACTTCATATCAAGTAATAAACCTAGTTTAGATCTTTATTCAATATTTAAATGCAAAAAATTCAAGATCTTTAACAATTAAAACTCTTAAATAGTTACATTAAGATCTTAAAGTAATCTTATAATTATTTATCTAAAAAATTTAAAAAAAGTTTGTTAAAAATGATATTATATTTAGATATATAACAATTTATGAATGATTTATTTTGATAAATATTCAACTATTAGTTAAAGTTAGATCACTTCAGATCAAGTGATAAACTCATTTAAATCATCATTTCAATATTTAGACTCAAAAGATTCAAGATCTTTAGACTCAAAAGATTCAAGATCATTTCAATATTTTTATTTTCTGATTACCTTACAGTATTTTCGAAGTAGAATTATGGACTCACACTTTGATTGTGAAAAATACCAAAAAAGATACAAATCTATCAATTTGAAAATACAAAAAATTTGCAAATTTATCCTTGTTTCTGTGTTCCAACTCCTATTGTATGTTCGAATTGGATGACAAGCCAAGTCCAATAATAAATTTGCAACCCCTTGTCGCAATGGCTGTGGCAAAGATAGAGTGCCATAGCTCCGATAATCTAATTTCTTTACATTATCATTCAGAACTTTTCTTTGTGTCAATGTCATAGCTCCAGAAAAATCACTATCGTCAATAAGTGTCACCTCATCTCCGTCTTCATCAACATATGTCAATGTAAATTTAGCATGCAAAAGATTTATTAGACTAATTAGAGTAAAAATAAATATTGGACTAATTAAAGTTAGATGACTTCAAATCTAGTAATAAACTCAGTTTTAATCATCATTACAATATTTAAACCTAAAAGATTCAAGATCTTAAAAAAATATAAACAGTTACCTTAAGATCTTAAGTCAATCATATAATTATTTATATAAAAAGTAAATATAAACGTGTTCAAAATGATATTGTATATATATAGATATAAAAATATTTATGAATAACTTATTTGGATAAATATTCGACTAACTAAAGTTAAATGACTTCAGATCAAATGATAAACTTATTGAGATCATCATTTGAATATTTAAAACATAAAAGATTTAAGATCTTTAACAAATAAAAATCATAAATAATTACCTTAAGATTTTAAATCAATCATATAATTATTTATGTAAAAAGTAAAAAAAGTGTGTTAAAAATATTATTATATATATAACAATTTATGAATGAATTATTTTAACAAATATTTGACTAATTAAAGTTAGATAACTTTAGATCAAGCAAAAAATTTAGTTTAGATCTTTATTTTAATAGTTAAACCTAAAAGATTCAAGATTTTAACAAATTAAAATCTTATATAATTACCGTAAAATCTTAAACCAATCAAATATAGATATATATATCTTATTTTGATGAATATTCTTCAATTACTCGTAATGGACCAATAACGAGAAAACCTATAAAAGTATAAGTTGAGCTGAAGAAAACTTAAGTTCAATTTTCTTTTAAACCTTTTTCCCTATAAGTTACTATTTACTCTCAACTTTCGATACTCACACCTTCACCTTCTGATAATCGTTTCCTACGATATAGGGCTCTATCAGGACATTCTACAAAACCCTTAAACTTGTTTCTTCAAAAATGACCCAAATTTGGAGAAATCATGGCTAAAAGTTTTGGTTTTTTTAGGTAAGTCACTAAACTCTTATTTTTAGTCATTTTTGGGCAAAACTAACACTACCTTCATGTCTAATGTCCCTAAAAATGAAAGAAATGAGGAAAACCCAACAACAATTGACCCATTTTATCGGTGAACAGAAATGAGTCACCTTTGAGCTTTAATCCTTCGATTATTGCAAACCAAAAAAATTTTTGACGCAAGACTAGAGCCATTGGCTTCCTAGAGGTGAGCTCATCGTTTCTAGGTGGGCGGTGAAAGTCACCGCCTCTCCAATGCCCACGTATGTGCCCCACGCTCTGGTGACGTGGCAATTTTTTGACTAGTCCAGAAATAGTTAGAAATAATTTTAAAAATTATTAAATATTATTTACATCAATTTTTATAAAATCAATGTATTGAAATTCTTCATAGTTTGTGAGATAAAAATTTGAAAAGGGTTATGTTTTTATAAAAATGCATGAATTCGATTAAATTGAGTCATTATTGGTTAGAATTGAGGTTATCTAGATGTATTGAATATAAATGAGGGTGTATGGGTTGAAAATTGGTATTTTTGAATTATGATTGGATTTATTATGAATTTTTGGATGTAAATGTGGAGTTAATTGGGCATGGACATGTAATTTGAAGGCCCAAATTGAGCTGTGGTATCTGATGGTTATAGAAATGCATTTTCATTGCAAGAATGACCTTTCTTTTAGAAGAGAACATACGTTTTACGGAGGAAACTCTGTTGAATTTTTAATAGGCTCCTCATAAAACATGACATTGTCAAATTTAAATAGAAAATGGAGCTCCTTAGTATTGAGTCATGGTCTTATTCTCAGGGTATCTAAATTTGGTTTAGATTTTAAATCTTAATGATTATTCATACTTTTCTTTCTATAAATCAATCAAGAGTAGAACCCTCCACTTCGAGACACTAAGTTCGGTGCGAAGGAGCGCATTCTACCTGTAAGTTAATATTCATGGTTATGAATATGCATTAGAATTTCATATTCATCATAGAAATCACTATCATTATCATATGCACGCATGACATTCATACATATGGGTTGACACATGTATATATATATATTTGTTCTGCAATATTGTGCTTGTCTTGATATATGATGATATGGAGGATTGTTATGGTATGAGCTACCTGGTAGGTGTCACTAGGCTATGCGTGCAGTGAGTCAATTGGTAGGGTATAGATTTGGGTTAGTATTGGATTTATTGATTGAGATACGACACTATTGGGGCAGTTCCGTCAAGCTTGCTCTCGAACGCCAACTGATATATGATACGTGACGGTGGTGGTTCAGTTGAGTTTGCTCTCAGACGACAATCATGTCATAGTGAGATTCTGGTGGTTCGGTTAAGCTTGCTCTCTAATGACAATCATATCGTAGTGACGTTGTCGCAGTTCGGTTGAGTCTGGCTTTCAAACAGTAGTCCACTACATTGGACTAAGTGACCGTATTGAACAAGAGAATCCCTATGACTATAATACGTGGGTAAGAGGTATGTTATAGGGTCATTCGTCAATCATTCACAATTATTTGTGATTTGTGATTATGATGAATATGTAACATGATATTGATATGAAAAATGCAATTATGTTTACGAACAAAATCATTATATTATGAAATTGCATTTATGTATGCAATACATTATAAATATATACATATATATGTATCATTTGAAATCCTTAGGAGTGCATAACATAACCATAATATTAATTCACTCAGTGAGATCTAACTCCCCTAAACTATTTTTCAGGATCGTCTTTTCAGATATCTTTAATAGGTTACTTCGGCGGTCTTCTTGCTCTCTAACGATTTGATATATGTTTGTTGGTGACCTTTGACTCTAGAGCCGCAATAGTCTTCTATATATTAGATTTCCCTTGTATTGACTATTTCAACATTGTAACACATTGCGTATTGTATATTGTTAGAACTATTTGATTATTATCAACATAAGTTTGACATTTTTTTTGAAATCTCATCTTTATTATGAATATACGAATCTAACAACACTTTAAGTGTGCTAAGAGTCCAATAAACGTTAAGTTTACTGTTCCTTTAGCACAGGTCATGGTCTAAGGTTTAGGTTTTGACAAAAAATTATATTATATTATATTATATTATATATATATATATATATATATATATATATATATTCAATATTTAAATTCAATATCTTTAACAAACAAAAATCTTGAATAGCTACTTAGTATCTTAAACCAATAATATAATTATTTATTTAAAAAGAAAAAGTAATCGGGTGAAAAAAAAAGGTATCTAATGACTTCATATCAAGTGATAAACTCAATTTAGATTCAATATTTAAATTCAAAAGATTCTAACATCTTTAACAAATTAAAATCTGAGTGGTTACCGTAAGATCTTTGAGTAATCTGTAAAACTTATTTTGGTGATATTATTTTCACCGTATTGAAATTTAGGTGTAAAACTAATAATAATCCAATGCACTCAATCCTACCAATGGCATCGAAATAGGCAACCAATGAAACGCGTCCACGTAAGATCGGAGGGAGACCAATTCCTGAACTAAACGAACGGGCCCAGCCATTTGCTTAGCGATAAAGAAAGCAGGTGTTTGTGTATTGGTCAACAAGAAACGAGGAGCACTCTGCCTTATCCAGTAAGTCAGAACGCACCGTATTTATACCTCACCCCACGAATGACAGTACACGCGCACCCGATTCTTCAAACGATAGAGTCACTCTCCCTTCTTCATCTCTGATCGTCTCCCTATTGTGTCGCTATCGTCTCTAGAATTCTTCTTCTGTATTAGGGTTTCTGATTTCTTTCTCTTTAACTTCTTTCTTTCTTCTTCTGGTTTTACTTGTAGCGTGCTGAAGTTATGGAGTTTTCCAATATGGTGATCAAGGTACTATAGGTTTTTTTTCTTACTTGCTACGGTTTTCTTCATTGCTCTTTGGAATTTATTTCTGTTGGTATACTCTGTAGTACTTCTTTTTTATGTCAATTTTGCTCTGCCTTGATTTGGACGACCGTAAGATTTAGATTCTGAATTCTAAGTTGATTAGGGATTACTTTTCTTTTCATGGAATGTACATCGTTGTGATTTTTTTTTTCTTTCATCGGTTTGTGATTCTAAGACGTGGTAGAGGGCGCTATATTTACGTCGTTTGCCATCTGTTTTCGTTTACATGCTTAGCTAATTTATTCTTCTGCAATGGCTGTTTAACTTTTACATTATCGACTGGGATTTGTATATTACTTTGTGTTTTTATGGTTATGAACTCATTTTGGTTGCTATGCTTAACTAAAGTATTTTAGTATTGTTTTACATGAACAAAGTTCTTATTCTCATATTACAAATATTGATTGTATCTGCAGGTTAAGTGTGGTGATGTCCTGAGACGATTTAACACTTCTGTCAACGAGGATGGCCAACTGGGTCTTGACATGGTTGGATTGAGATCAAAGATCCAAGGTCTTTTTAATTTCCCCCCTGGTTCCGATTTTGCACTCACTTACATTGACGAAGACGGGGATGTTGTGACGCTTGTTGATGATGATGATCTTGCTGATGTTATGAGACAAAATCTAAAATTTTTGAGGATTGATGTACTGGTTCGTAATGACAAATGTGGGAAATCATATGCTAGATCCAGTGGTAGTTCTACCCCGAGGAGATCAGGTCAAGCTGAAAACGCCTTATCAAACATTAACTTGTTAAAGTCTGTGCCAGAGCCATTGCGAGAAGGGCTTTCAAAGCTATTCATCGACTTAGCTTCAGTAGCTTTGCCTTCAAATAATGAAGTGACCACCAACCTTATTAAGTGCTTCACCAATATTAGTCAATCACCTGCTGATGCTGATGCGAGTTCAATCTTCCAAACTGGGCCTTCACAAAACCCAAACCCTTCTGCTCCTTTTACTAGTGAAAATGCCTCTAATGATATTAAGATGCCGGATGCATCACCGAAATCCTATTCCACTCCAAAAGCTAGCGGGGAAATGAAAAAGGAAAGCATCACTAGTTGTGTAGGGACATCAAGTACACATGTCTCTTCTGCTGTTGATTTGAATCAACGTCCTCCTGCTGATGCCAATCAATATGGATGCCAGACTTTGACTTCTGAAGCACCTGTGTCATGTGCTGGTGATGTGGTGGCAGGTAGTAAGAGCAAGAATGCCGACCATACAAGTGGTTTTTCAGCAGGGCATCTTGGTGCTGAATGCATGTTTAGTGGAATACCAATGGCAAGTGACTCTTTTGTGCCTTCTTGCGCTGGTCCTGCTATGAGGAGCAACAGTCATAATACTGCCACAGGTGGTATGTTCCATAAGGGCATCAAATGTGATGGTTGTGGGGCTTTTCCAATTACTGGTGTTCGGTACAGGTCCAAAGTGTAAGGAATGCATGGGAAAATCTTTATGCTGTAAGGGAACAGTACTCTTTTAACAGAAATGATGATTTGTTTTCTGTTTGTTTTGCAGAAAAGAAGACTTTGATCTCTGCAGCATCTGCTTTCAACAAATGGGTAATGAATCTGATTACATTAAAATGGAGAGGCCAGTATCATTATCATATTGGCATCCATGGTCTTTCAGGGGATTACATAATGCTGTAAGTAGACTTCCAACCATGCTTAATTTGAGTGTATTTACTTTAACAACTTGGCTGAATTTCTTTTCTCTGCTGATCTGTGATTTATTCTCCTGTTGCTTAAGACAAATTCATGTCCTCTTCCACCTCCCCAACCAACTATGATAACAAGTTGTGTCACCAGGCCGGCACGTGCTAAACTAGACAGTCGTTTCATTAGTGATGTGAATGTATTAGATGGCACTGTGATGGCTCCATCTACTCCTTTCACCAAGATTTGGCGGATGCGCAACAGTGGTAATATTGCTTGGCCCCATGGGTTAAAACTCATGTGGACTGGAGGAAGTAAACTTGGTCGCACTAACATTGCTGATATAGAGGTGAGGTTGTTTAGCTCCTTTACTTTGGGTGTCATAAAGTGCAATATATTACATTTGCTCTGTCTCTCTCTCTCTCTCTCTCTCTCTATATATATATATATATATTCTTTGTTGTTGTTTACACCTCTTTACTGTGTGTTGTTTATAATCTCTTTGCTCTATGTTGTGATGGATTCATTCTAGATTCCTGTGAGTGGCATACCTGTGGGTGGGGAACTGGACATTGCAGTTGATTTTACTTCACCTGAACGGCCAGGCAGATACGTATCATATTGGAAGATGGCATCCCCATCATTTGTAAAGTTTGGGCAACGAATCTGGGTCGAAATAGAGGTGCAAAATTTTTGATGATTTGTAAAGGTGTCTTTTTTATCGGTATTAGAATTTTTGTTAATTGTGCTTTCCCGCACTTACTAGGTTGATTCTTCCCTGAAAGACTCTCAAGTCCTCAACCTGAATTTGCCGCCTGACTTCAATTTAGAAAATTTCCCTGAAATTATGGATGCTAATCCGCCTAAAGGGGATGGATACAAGGAATCTTGCAGTAATCCGGAAGCGGCTGAATCTGTAATGCCTAAGTGTGAGCAAGAGCCTGCAAAGAATCTTGATCTCAACATATCTATAAATGACACCTTACCAGTAAACCAAGATGGTTCAGCCCCTCTTCTTCCTGAGGCCTCATCACCTGTCTCATATCCTATGATAGACTTGTCTGAAGCTGCCCCTTCTGTATCCTCCAATCTGCTTCCTGATGCCAGTGCAGACAATGCTGTGGAGGCCACGCTTCTTAAGGAACTCGAGGAAATGGGATTCAAGCAGGTTGGTTTGAACAAGGAGATATTGCGGTTGAATGAATATAATCTGGAGCAGTCAGTAGATGATCTGTGCGGTGTTTCTGAATGGGATCCAATCCTTGTAGAGTTGCACGAGATGGTGAGTTAACGTCTAGAGTCCAAGTTGAATCTCTTTTGGAGGCTCCAAAATATTTTAGTTTCCCTTAAATTATTATTTTGTGGATTTCTTTTTCGCGATTTGGCTTATATGTCAGCTGAGACTAGAAGTTAATGTGATCCTGCAGGGCTTCCTTGATAAAGAAACAAACAAGAAGCTGTTGAAGAAGAATGAGGGAAGCATCAGTCGTGTGGTCATGGACCTTCTCACTGGTGAGAAAGCGTAATGGGAGCTATATGGCCCCTACTTATTTTATATATACAAAGTGGAAATGAACCAAATAAAGTTATGGTAGTGAGCTTGGTTATGTCGTATGGATTTTAAGAGTATCGTATTTTTGTTTATCATATGGGATTGTTTACTTAAATACGATGCCTACCCATTCATGTTAGTTTTGTAAATTGGGGATGACTGCGTTATAGCAGTTTATATGGTTGGCAAATACTTGTCGTTTTGAATGTTTACATTTGACATAAAATAAATGCAAATTCACAATACAAATAACAAAAGATATTTATAGGAAGTGCAAAAGTTCTTTTGACATATTTCAGTGTATAAATATACATGCTTTGCAGTGATAAAGTCTGTTAAGTTGGTAATGCAAGTATCAATTAATTTGAATCTACAAAAGACAAAAGAGCCGAGAAAAGAAAGAAGATGCAATAGTTAGGGAAGTCCAAATTTGTTAACTTGATCTGCGCAAACAAAAAGGTTTAGGAATTTTAGCTGGGGCTAAATGCGGCTAAAGCTTTTTTGGATTTAATCAATTTAGGGCCAAATTTTTTAAATTAAATTCTAAACGTTCTCAAGTCTATTCAATGTTTAAATTATTTTGGACGGAAATTAGTAAATATCATACATGCTTTGTTATAGGCAGACAAGTTGGTCATTAGATGTCACATTAAAAATGCACGTAAAATTTCAAAAAAGAAAAAAAATTAAATCATTTCGTAACCCTAAATTTATTTCTAATCCCTGGTATATTTACCCTTTATCTACCGAAAGCTCACCCAAATCTTGTCCCGATCAGTCGTCTTGCCTCCTTCCCTCCACTGCTGATCACTCCTCAAGCATCAAACCAAGAGTATTTCTTAATTGTATCCAATGAATTCT
>JAOSBN010000007.1:28448492-28464349 GCA_027563595.1 Erythroxylum suave
TATTATTTATTATTAAGATTTTTGGAAATAAGGTTGATGTAAACTTGTAAACAGTAAACTGTACAGTATATAACTGTGCAATATATCAGTGGACTATTTTTAAAATTTTTAAAATTTCAGGGACTACTTTATAAATATAAAAAATTATCTGGTATGGTACTTAGTATTGACCGGTAACGATATAATATCATACCAGAACTGAATCCGGTACGGTATTCGCAACATTGCTCCCTGCGGATTATATTGTTGTGCAAATATTTTTAAGACTTAAATAAATAATTACAATATTTAATCAATTTTATTATTTGTAAATGTTTAAATTTTCAATATTGTTTCGACTTTACTTCGTACCGTTTTAACAAATGAAGATTTCCCGCCCAAGTTTCAATACGTAAATTAAAAAATAAAAGAAAGCCAACCTCATAGGGTTTGTATTGTGTTTCTTTACCAATTTGCTGATATATTCGTCCGATGATGACAACTCCAATGGAAATCTCGACGCCAATCCAGACAGAGACGGAAGTTTCCCAGCAAAACGCAGATGCACGGCCTCCGCCGTCCTCTCCTGTTCTCACCGATCGCAAATTCCTCGTTTCCGGTAATTTCCGGGTCCATTTCAATTTCCTATATTCAGATCGGTCTCTAAATTAGCTACTTTATTGAGGCATTTTCTTTATTTTTGACTTCTCCTTGCTTTGTGATTTCTACAGTTGAAGTTTGCTTAAAGTCTTCGAGCACAGCTCGCGCTGACGATGTTCGCTCGGCTGTTGAAAGGTAGTTATTTTTCGTTCGATTAGAGATTTATGAATGTTTTGATTCCTTTTCGGGTCCGAACGGAATTGTGGCAGTGGTTAGTCGTTTGATAGGGGTTAGAATTTCATTGCTTGATGTTGTTACTCTTGTGGTTTTGCTACTCTAAGGTGTAATTGTAAACTTGGATTCATCTTTCTTGTTGTGGTGTGTTGGGTGTGGGAGTGTTTCAGAATGCTTGAAGCGAGGAGCTTAAGCTATACAGATGGACCTGTCGCTGTTCCTACTGATGATCTATTTCTCGTAGAAAATGTACAAAGGATTCGTATTTGTGAGACGGGTAGGCATTTGCGTTGAAGATTGTGGAGGGGATTTGAAGACATTTTTCAAATTTCGATTTCTTCTGACGGAATTTATATTATTTTGTTTCGCAGATGAATGCGTGGAAAACCATGATATTCTTTTGTTCTGGCAAGTCAAACCAGTAGTACAGGTGTTTCAGGTAGATGTGCATCAGGGTACAATATCTTTCTGGTGTTTTGATTGTTATTTTTATTGTTGCATGCTCTTTTGGAAGATATGGGTGACCTTTTGTCCTTCTAAATTATGCTGGCTTCTACATTTTCAGCTTAGTGAGGAAGGACCTTCTGAGGAATTTGATGGGGATGGACAGCTTTCCAGCTTTAACGAGTGGATTCTTCCTGCAAAAGAATTTGATGGCATGTGGGAGAGGTTTGTTTGCAGCTTCTATTCTTTACACTATTTCATTGCAATCCAGCAACCAATGACAGGACAATTTGCTTTTACAGCTTGATTTATGAACCTGGTCTCAAGCAAAGGTTATTGAGTTACGCAGCAAGTGCATTGCTCTTCACGGAAAAGGGAGTGGATCCCTTTCTTGTGTCATGGAATCGGTAAGGAATAATATTTCATTTAGTCAGTATTTTGTATCAAATTTGCGTACTCAAAAGATACTATGTAATCACTCAAGTAGTGTGCCATAATGTCTTCAGCATCATTCTTTTGCACGGACCTCCAGGCACTGGGAAGACATCCTTATGCAAAGCACTGGCTCAAAAGTTATCAATTCGATTTAATTCCAGGTCAATCCTTCGTCTGATAAGTGTCTAATCCTTTTATCGAGAAAGTAGGAAAGGGAAAGAGGAGAAGAAAAAAAAGTTAAATAAGTTTGTGCTTTTGGGATTTGTCAGGTATTCACAGTGCCAATTGGTTGAAGTTAATGCCCATTCTTTGTTTAGTAAATGGTTTTCTGAAAGTGGAAAACTGGTAAGTGATCATCTTCTATAAGCAGCGGGAAGCGCTTATGGCTCCTAAAAATGTGCTCTTTCGTATTCTTATGGAATCAATCTACTTAATCTTATTTCCCTGCTTTGTTGCATTAGGTTGCGAAGCTTTTCCAAAAGATTCAAGAAATGGTAGAGGAACAAAACAATCTGGTATTTGTCTTGATTGGTGAGCTATTGTGATGTTGCCTTTTCTAACATTTACCCGTCATCTGATTTTCTTCCATCATGTAATAGCTTAGATTTTTGCTACTGCAGATGAAGTTGAAAGCCTCGCTGCCGCCAGGAAAGCTGCTTTGTCAGGGTCTGAACCTTCAGATTCTATTCGAGTATCTTCACTTTCAACTCTTCTCCAAATAAATTTTGGTATTTGTCTTATGTTAAGAAATGCCAATCATAGAATTTATCTAAGATCCTCCATTGGCGTATATTGATGCCTACTGTACCTTGGGATATCGCAGGTTGTCAATGCACTACTGACCCAGATGGACAAGTTGAAAGCATCTCCAAATGTCATTATAATGACTACATCTAATATAACTGCCGCTATTGGTAAGCCTGTGTATATCTTGGCTCCAACAGCTTTTCTTCAAACCATTGCATGCTTACTTCAGTCCTTGATTTTCCTGTCTCGAAGGACTTGCTAGGAAAACACAATAGCAATAAAAATCGTTGTGGCCAAGGAACATCTGTACAAAATTCAGATTCATCTTGATCCACTTGTTGCTGATCTTAGGAGAATTTCTGCACTTAATGAAACAGAAATATGCATGCACTTGAGTCTTTCAGCTTAAGCAAACATGTATGGAACAGTTTTTTCTCTTGTCGTACTGTCCCATGATATTACATTTGCTCAAAAGGTTCTCATTTTCTTGTACTTCTGTGATAAATGGCAGTTCTCTATCATAATTAATATTGATATACTGTGCATAATGGTCCTATCAAGATTGGGGTCCTAAACACTAACTTCGCGGACACAATTCTGAAATTTTTTGGTGGTAATTTCAAATAAAGTTACTGATTGTTGGATGCAGATATTGCCTTTGTTGACCGAGCTGATATTAAAGCATACGTTGGTCCCCCAACACTTCAAGCTCGTTATGAGATCCTGAGTTCGTGCTTGCAGGAACTTATGCGAACAGGAATCGTATCAAACCTCCAGGTGGGATCTTATCTCAAGCTTCTGCAAGAGATATTTCCACGGAACATTTACTTTTACTAAACATTTGCATGCCTTATTAAATACTCAGAATTGTTTCTGTCTAATGAACTTTCAACATTTATAGGACTCTGACAATCTTGCGTTTCCAAATTTTTCAACCTTAAAAGGGAAACTGAATGCTCCAGATGTTCAGGAATCTCAGACAATGCTTTATTTGTCTAAACAATTGCTTGAAGCTGCAGAAGCTTGTGAGGTATGCTATAGATTGCCTTTCATACCTACATGATCATGTGACGATCGAAGAAAGAAAAGATTCAAGGATTAGCTATAAATAATCTATTTCTCCTTTTCTTTGCAGGGGATGAGTGGTAGATCACTAAGAAAACTTCCATTTTTGACGCACGCAGCTCTTTCAGGTCCATGCACTTGTGACCCCAGCAAATTCTTGTCTGCGATGGTTGACACAGCTCGAAGAGAGCATTCTGAGCTATCCGACAGATAAACTCCAACTAAAGATGTATCAAGAGATTAAAAGAAACCTGTATGTTTTGAAATCGTTGGAGTTTCAGAATCCTGGGGCTAAGACTCTTGTGCATTTACAGTATCAGTCATATACCAGAAGGTGATTAGTTCCACAGGCTTTTTGCTATTGTATCTTTAATTTTTCCTATCTTCATCACTTTTCATCAGTAGATTCTAGCTTCTGGATAGCTAGGCTATAAGATTTAGTTATCTTCTAACATGTCAATGAAATATTTACTTAATGTTCAAAAGCAAGGATCATTCAAAGGAAGTCATTCCTGACAAAGTAAAATAGATTGCATTAACAGTAATGCTCTAGCATTATATCGCCAATTACTATAATGTGTATACATTACAATTTAACATAGGCGAGGATCTGGTACTCCTTTCTCCCAAAGGAGAAACCTAAAGTACATTCGCTATAATATGATGGCTCACAAAGGTAAATGTCCACAACATCAACGAAAACAGGCAAGGAAACATACACAGGTGTTTTTAGATGTTATACCATTTCTTTATGCAGATCCAAGACCGTAGAAAATCAAGTTCTATAATGATTGGTCACAACATCAAAACTAGTTTCATTTTCATACCATGGTTGCCCACAACATCAAATCTTCAAACAAGTTCCTAAAAGTCCAAGGTTGGCAGTTTCTACGCCACATGACTTCACCTTCAAATATGTAATATACATGATATTATAATTCAAATATGCAACATCCATGTTTTTATAATTCCAACAAAGTTGCCCACTTAAAACTAAAAAAGAGAGATTGATGGTGCTTTACCAACTTCATAGAAAAGAAGTTCCAGTTAAAAAAAAAAACCCTGGCCTAAAATTAAGAAATTAAGGGATGGCGGAATCAACTGATAGTCTGGTAGCCTTTACAGAGCCAAAAAGTTTGCAGATTTCATCATGTTTACGAATATGATAAGGACATTTATACAACAAATCTTTAGCCTCAGAATGTCTACCTTCCTGAAAGAAGGATTTGAAAACATGAAGGTAAGCTGTGACTGATGGACATTGCTTTACACTCAATGCCTTCAAGAAACTGTTAGCATCCTCCACCGTCCCAAACTTGGCTAGGTGCTGAACAATTGGCTCGGCAAAAGGTGGGTATCCATGTTTCTTCATCAACTGAAGAAGATTCATGGCTTCTTCAAGTTTCCTTACTTCTATAAGCTTTCCAATGAGAAGTTTATAAGTAGATTGCCAAGGTCTTAATTCAATCTTATTTATCATCTCCACAAGAAATGTATAAGCACTATCAATCCTTTTCTGACCAAGGAAACCATTTAACATGACCTCAGCCAAATCAGCATCAGCAGTATAGTTCCTCTCCATCATCTTCGCAAAAGACATTAATGCCTGGTCAAATTGATTTGAAGCAAAATGCCCCTGAATAAGAACAGTCCAAGTCTTAACATCTGGAATACAACCATCTGCTTCCATGTTGTCCAGAAACTTGCGTGCTTCCTCCAATCTCCTAGCTTTACAAAGTCCAAAAATCAATTGACTGTATGTGATGTTGTCAGGTTCAAACCCTGCATTTCTCATTACCTTAATAATCTCTTCTGCTTTATCAAACTCCCCTGCACTAGTCAGGGATCTATGTATCCCATCATAGACAGCTTTAGTTAAGTCAATCCCAGCTGCTTCACATTTCTTTGCAACTCTGAAAACTAAATCCAAATTTGGGTTATCACCAACTGAAAGGCTCCGTAAGAGAATGCTACAATCTTGAACAGAGGGCTTAAATGGGCCATCCATCATAAATTCGTAAAGCTTTACGGCATTCTCCATCAACCTGCTCTTCTGAAACTGCCTTGAAATCTTTATGTATGCATCAATATCCATGTTGTGACCAGCACTTTTCATCTCTTCAATGATACCCCAAAACTCTTCAATTGAATCACTCCTTCCTAGAATCCTAGCAATGGCATTGTACGTGACAGTATTGTGCTCATAACTTTCACAGCTACCAATCCAGTTAAAAAATTTCAAAGCTTTTAAAGGGAAATGCCTAAGCTCCTTTGTCACCTTTATTACAAAATTATCAGTAAGCACAATACCCATATCCCTAAGTTTTTGCTCAACCTCATTGCTCCACTCCACCTCCAAAATACTATTGACTACATTCTTGACGACACCTTCCATAGCATTTTCTTCAAGCATCCTTTTGTAGAAATGTGACAAAGCAACCGAATCACTAATCATCTTTTCATTTTTTAAAATTCCCAAAATTGTCATATAAGTTTCCTCGTCAATGTAAAATCCTTCCTCTTTCATTTTCGTTAAAGCATTCCAAAATTTCTTCATAGAGTCCTTCCTAACTAAAATCCTGAGCAACAAGCTATACAAATGGGAACTGGCTCTAAACCCATCTCTCTGGGAAGCCCAAGTAAAGAAATCCCATGCCTTTGCTGGGTCTTTATCTAGTTTCTTCAAAACATAAACAACTATCTCGTGGCTCACTGTGGGGCTCAGGTTCTCTAACTCATTCTTGAACTCAGGTGACCACTCATTGATCGACAGGAGGTCAATAACCAAGTTGGGTTTTGAGGAAAAGTAAAACTTTTGATGGATATTCCAAACATAATATCTACCGAATTGATTGGAAACAGAACATGGAGATAGTGGCCAGAAGTGAGGCACCTGAGTGAAGACATGATAAGGAGGTCGTGAAACCTTCGTCGAGAGTCTAAGAAATGCTAAAATTGTCCTCGATCGATTCATTGCTGACCTATTCAGAATCAACCCTTTCGACACAAACAAGTTAAAAGCACATTTCTTGAAGATCCGTCAACAATATTCCCCATGTCAAGGTTTTCAAAATAATACTCCTCTGGTTTGCCTTGTTTAGGATTTAAGACAGGGCTTTGGTTCAGTGCATTTTCGTACTCGGCGGGGTCAGCCCAATTCAAACCCACCTGACTATTTTAGCCCATTAATATGAGATGGTTTTTGTGGGCATTTTGAATATTTATTAAAAAAAGATGGTCGTGAGCCCCACTTTTTGACTGTCTTCCACGCGAGGAAAAGGTCACTCTCCCGTCCCACACTCCCACCCACCACCTTCCGCTCCCACTGACAAGGGGCGTGCAAGGAGGGACCACATTCTTTCTACACATGTCCAATATTTATTGGTCACCAGACAGGGTGGGTCCGTCTTTGCTATTGAAAGAACATGACTTCATAGAACATGGTCACGGTGGTCCTCGGGTTGGAAAGAGCCATCCGATCCGATGACACGAAGAGTCTATTCCACAACGTTGCATCTTCTACTAGTAGTAGCCTAATAATGTCCGTCTAGGTTTAAATTCCGAAACAAATTTTATGATTATAATCTAAATTGTTGAATTAATTACCTTCATTTTTATCTAATAACGGACAAAATATATGAATTGGAGCCAGGTAGTCAGAAACTTTTTGGTGATAACTTGAGATTTTGAATAAGAAGCCCTCCACATCCACATTCCAATCCAACACATATGAGAGAAAAAAGGGCAGTAAAAACTAACCATTTGTCCTTTTTGACAAACCAAACTAAAGACTAAAAAGGAATGAAGAAGAAAGAACCCAAAAGACCCTTTTTTGGCCCAGCTTTGAAGCAACATGCATTAGTCTTTACCATCCATTTGTTCTTTTGGCTTGCCTATGAAACTGTGCCAGCAACTGCACACTAAAGAAAGGATCGTGCATGCGGGCATATAAAAGCTTACCTAAGATGGCTACTCTCTACTGTATTTGCGTGCACCTTATTATCACATTATATACAAGCTTATTATCTTATGCTCATGCATTTTGTTTATTTCTGTGATTGTGTGGAAATATGAATGTTCGTGTCTCTATCACCCTCTCTCCCTCTTCTCTTAACCAAATCAGTTGTATAGATATGAGTCCCCTTCTACATTTCCACAACATGATTGCAGATTTCAACTTTGTACTGGTTCTTATGTTCATTTTGCTTCTCCAACAATGGCAGCTCGCGGACTGGCTTCTCTCCCATTTCCATGGTGCTCTTTTTATCTTCCGTCCGATGAAGCTAGAGGTCTTTCCATGCCATGAATAACAATGTCATGGAGGAATCATCTCCATGGAAGGGGAATGGAGCGTTCCTGGTCCGACTGCCACCGCTACCTATATATATACGCATATGCATACTTTACTGTTATTAGCTCTTATTCTTTATATGTAGTTGTGATGTTGTACAACTGTCATGCATCTTACTGTGTTCCACTCTTTCATTTCCTGCAATCCGTTTCCTCATTTTTCAGATAAGAATTTCCAGTGTTTCCTTCTAGATTTACGATGATGTTTCTTTGTTGACCAATTGGAAAAGAATTTCTGTAATAATGAAAAGAGTGGATGGTAGCCACATATGTTCGTTTTTTGTGTTCAAGCAAACAGCTAAATGTGAGAATGAGTTCATGTAACAATCCAGTCTGCAAGTGTTTGAGGAACTAAAATTTGTCCCTATACTCCAATTGATTCTATATAATAGAGCTATTTGTGTTATTTTCTCTTCGCGTTTCTGCTTATAAACACCTCAAGATTGAAACCAGTCGATCACTGGCAGAAGCTTGAGTTTGTATAGATTCAAATGGTATTACCAGCAACTTGGCTAATTCTTCCACAACCGAAAGCAAATACCAAAAGCAATCTTGCTAGCTAATATTTGATGAGCATGATGACATTCTTTATCAGTTTGTCCTTCTTTACTCATTACTGAATTTATATAGGTTGACTATGTGCTTTAGCTGTGCCTGTTGACTCTTGGGCAGATTCCCCATTTTATTCTCTTTGTTGATTGCAATCATTCTATCTCTTTATGCCTTTTGTAATAACCAAATGATGATAACTAACAGTTAAAGCTACTGTCTGGCCTCAGTTAGGTCTCATGGGGACGAGGGCCTGTGCATAGACATTTCTACTATTATTCTTATTAAACTGTCAACTTTATGGAATAATAAGTCCCATCTTGTCTGAAGGATAATATCTGTTTGCAAAAGGTTCATCTTTAATAGTTCTAGTTTCTAGGGTTTCTCAAAAGGGCTCCGTTGGTCTATATCACACCACACGTTGATTTATCATATTCAGTTTTACTTGGCGATTATACTTTTTTTAGTAAGAGACCATGGACTCGTTATTTTTGGGATATGCATTAGATGACTGACTAGGAATATATTGCATAAATCTTATGGTTTTCGTATTATTCTGTTCGATGTTAGTCAGTATTATATATATGCACCATATATACTAATTGAAAAATGGTAAGAAAAATAAATTACTTTACCGAACTATGGTTTTAAGTCGTACCGGTCCTTTTCAGTTTGTACTTATTAATATATTAAATTTCAGTTAATATTAGGTAGAAAATGAATTTTAAAAATTAATAATTAAATAAAAAATTTGTCCCAATTCTCTCCCGAGTTCCGCTCTCACTCATTGTTTCAATTAATCTCTAATTTGATTTTAGCCATAAAAACAACTCTCACCTTATAACAACACGTACGTGATAGACAAAAATACGATTTTTTTTCTCAATTAAATGAAAGGTTTGCAGTCTGTATAACAAAGATACACAAGATAAGGTTTAGTTATTGAGATAGAGAGTTATATTTACTATAAGAAAATGAGTCTTTAGTGACGAAAATTACTGGTAAAATGTGAAAGTTTTCTATTGGTAAGCGAATTTGCCAACATAATTGCCTACTGCATGAGTCCTTGGAGAAATGAACATGGGTAATCTTTGGTGACGGAATAGAAATACTCACTCGGTAATTTACCAACGAATTATTTTTAAGTCCGTCAGTAAGTTTATTGACGGTTCCGTCAGTAAGTTTATTGACGGAATATTTCTATTATGTTGGCAAATATTTCTGAATGACAAAGTTTTGAAAATATGTCATAACATTTAGTAATGGTAAGTTGTGTCCCTTCGGTAAATTTAGCGACGAATTTTGTATGTGCATTTGTAAATTTAGCGACGGTCAAGATGTTGAAGTTCTGTCAAAAAATTTAGTGACGATAAGTTTTTTCGTCGGAAAATTATTTACCGATAGAATGCTCTTACTATATGGTAAATTTAATACTAAATGTACTGACGGATATTATAATTTTGTCGGTAAATGCACTTATATTGTTTTTTATTTTCATACATTTAAGTTGTAAATTTAATTTTGATTGGTAATCTTATGATTGATATTTAATTTCTACAGTTATCTTGTGATAATATAATGAGTTTTTCTACATTTAATTTATCTAAACAGTAAATTGAACGATTATATAAAGTAAACATTATCTTAATTGATAATAAAAAATTATTATCTACAACAATAAATATGTAATTCATACAAAATTACTTGAGAGTAGTAAAACTAAGCTATGCAATTGGTAAAGGCGGATGGTTTGACTGCTGTGATGAGGTGCTGCTCCTCCCATTCAATTCATCCACCTCATTATAGAGTTGGGCTATGTACTCAATCGGCTGTTGTAATTGAGTTGCTAGCATTTGTACTGTGCTCTCAAGCTAAACGATCCTCTCATTGTATGCCGACCACCAAATAGAAGTAGCTGTACTGAACATGGAGGATTACGAATAGCATGTGTTTGCAAATGAACTTAAGCTAAAAATCCTTCCACAACAGTTTTTACCGCTCACTACATCAAGATATGCCTAACTCTCATCAACAGTTTCAGAGTGTTCAGATTGTGATAGAATGCTTTCTTGTATTTAGTCCTATCAGGAGGTAATGCTTATGTTAATAAGTGATAATTGTTAAGAATTAATATTAAAGTATAAATTTTACATACATTAAGTTCTCTACATCGAGGGTTGATGAAGGTCATACCATCATGCTTCTTAGGATGGGTGTGCAAAAAGGGCTGACAGGATGTGGGCCTCCTGTCTATGGACTTTTCCTATATCAGGATAAAATGTTATAAGTGAGCTATAATTTTTAAAAATTTCGGCAGAGTTTCCTCTATTTTTATGATATTTACCCTTTGTTGAACAAAGAAAGTAACTCAATAATACAACTATATATCGCACCAGACACTATCGCACCAGACACTTATAACATTATCATTATCCATAATACACATATTTTTTCATTCCAAAATTCATATATCAAATTAAATTGAAATAAATTAAAGTAACAAAATCAGAATGTAAATGTAAAGTGCAGATACTTACACATTTCTTTGTATGCTCCTAGTGGGTAATAGATCCTCTAGTGTCTATGGAAAGACTCTCTCACCTGACCCTCCATGTCTGATTGATGAATTGCGCTCTAAAATGGACATTGTCTCGGATGTTGTCCAATATTGCTGCTAACAACTCCATATTCCTTCAGATATATAAGGAGATCTGACACCATTCTTGTGTATCGGACCAAGAAAGCTTCTATAACGTGTACGAGCTTACCTCTCCTATACTTTATAAATTACCATGTTAAATTTGAAATCCTAAAAAAATTCTTTGTGAAAAAAAGAAAAACAAACTATAAGTACTTATAATCTACAATATTTATCTAATTAATATATAAAATTAATTAGATAAGAAGAAAATATAAAAGAATATATATTTTGTACTTCAAACTCCTGATAATAAAAATCCTTTGTCGCCTAAAAGATATTCTTCTATATATATAACCATCAAGATCAATCTTCTCTTTGAACTTGGATGTCATGTTTTTTGAACACGTTTCAAACGAAAACAACATAATATATAAGCAATTCTATATCATTTTCAAATTAAAAACTATAACTTCAATATAAACTTATGATGTTATCATGCATGCATTTTCACTCATAGATTGTTGACAATTGTGATATAAGTTCTTCCACTATTCCCTTAGCTCCAGGCTGGAGGTTGCCTCCTTCATCCACAACGTTTACTCCTGATATATTTGTCGGTATAGGGGTGGTAGATGGTGTAGGGCTGATATAGAAAGTGATGCCTCATCTAACTGTGTAATAGCTGGAGGTACAACACCTGATTCTGTAGCAGTTGTAGAATATAATGATTCGCCTGGAAAGTAACTGACTCCAAATCGTGGTAACCTTAACCTTGGCCGCATCATATCCTATTTTCTCTTTGGTGGTATATTTTTAACTTGAAATTCACATTTTATTGAATATTCAAGTAATAGAACAATATAAATTGAATAAATAGCAATATATTGTTGATGCAATAATATATTTATTCATATAATATTCTATTACAAACACAAATTAATAGCTATCGTTATCACTTAATTGTAAATCAAAATCAAAATCATCATCATTTTATTTTCTAAAGAATTAGAATCGAACTCAGGCTCCTCTTCAGATCTCTCACCCTTTTCATCCTCTCTAGTAAAAATTTCAACATTTTCATTATTTGGATCGTTTAGAGGTTCATTATCCTCATATATAACACATGCATTTATTTCATAAATATCTTCTTGAAGCATTGTTCAATTCTCTTATTTTCTCCTTTTGCATGTAAAAGAAAAAACACCTATAGGTTTTATTTTGCAAAAGACCAATTAATCTGACTTATCTCATCGTAAGTTAGAAAAAAGGACATAACACATCTGGATCGCTTGCATTGCCAACACGAAAGGTTCAGATTGTCTAAATCTTCTTTGCTAGTCGATTTCAACTAGATTGTATCAACTGTGCACTTTTGTACCAACATTAGGAGCTAGATCAAACCGGTTACACTTAAATATCACACTCAATTTCATTGGCAATGCAGGGTACTCAATTTCAAGTATTTCAATAATTTTACCATAGTAATCCATCAATTCTCCCTGTATGCAAACCCCACTATTTACTATTACCATGTTATGACCACGATATTCTGTATGAAATTTGTATCCACTAACAAAATACACCAGATACGATTTAACAATTCACAAAGATCCTTTTGCAAGATCACACATGAATTTATTCTTTATTGGATTTGTTGAAGCCTATAATAAAAGTTATCATATTAAATAGTATAATGTCATTTGAACACTTTGATAGGATATTTCAACCATTTCAATAATTGTAATTGAAAACTTACATATTTCTCGAACCATCGAGGAAGTGTCTTTCAACTTCTTTATTGATATCATCCTATATTTTTTGAGCATTAGCTCGTGTATAATTTAAAGGAATTATTATGTATTTTAATTGTGAACAACACTAACTTGGAAAACTTAAATAATTAATTTAAAAATCAACTTCAACTTACTGCAAGAAAGGTTGAACCTCTTGACAGTTCAATAAAATGTAACCATAGGCAGCCTCTATTTCTTCCTTTGTTAACAATTTTCTTATTGACAGTCCATATGTTCATCAAGGATATACGAAAATAGATAAGTTACCATTATCATCACCCATTCCTCCCCCATCGTCATTACAAAGAACTTTTCCTTCTTTTGCATGTTGCTCAAAATAATGTGAAAAAAATATAATTGCTTCCTCCACTAAATAAGTATTACATATCAAACCTTCAACTCTAGCCTTGTTTTTGACATTTTTCTTCAAGTGTTGCAAATACCTTCATTACAAATAGTTATTGATATACAATTTAGTGATTAAATCATGTTATAACTCCAATTTAAATATTTGCTATAATTACCTCTCAAACGGATACATCCATCGATATTGAACTAGATTAGCAAGTTTAACCTCGTGTGTTAAATAGACAGGAAGATGTTCTATACAATTAAAGAAGCTTGGAGGGAAAATCCCTTTTAATTTGCATAAGATTATTGGAATTTTCCTTTCTAGTTTTTCCATTTCAACTAACTTTATTTTAAATGATGTTAAGCTTTTGAAAAACAAACTTAATTCTGTTATAGCTTCCCAAACTTTATTTGAAGTAACTCCCAAAATGCAATTGGAATTAGCCTTTGCATAAACACATGACAATCATGACTTTTCTTCCCAAATAATTTGTACTTCCTTATGTGCACACATATTGCCAAGTTTGAAAAATATCCATCAGGAAATTTTAGACTTTTTAATCATTCACACAAAAATTTTCTTTTTTTTTTGTCCAAAGTGTAACATGTTTTCAAATATTTACTGGTGAGAAGATCTTTATCTAACTCATTCTTTTTACAAAAGAGCTTCAAATTAGCTTGTAAAATTGCATTGTCCTTTGTTCTCCCTTCAATGTTCAATATAGTATTGAACAGATTATCAAAAGTATTTTTTTCAATATATATCACAACTAGATTATGATGTATTAAGTTAGTTTTTCAATATGGAAAATCCCAAATGATGTTTCATTTTCTCCAACCAAAGTTTTTACTAATGCTTGTAATAACTTCACCAGCTTCAAGTTTTGTAACTTTCAGCAAACCTAATTTATCAATCTCCTTCGATTTCTCTTCACTAGCTTTGTGAGGGAGGGGGTGTACCATCATATTCTTAATGAATATCTGTTTATTGTGTCTAAATGGATGATCTGGAGGAGAAAATTTCCTATGGTTGTCAAACCAAGATGTTTTAACCTCATTTGGAAAATAAAACGCATTAAAATCATTTCCACAATAAAGACAAGCCAATTTCCATGCTATGCTCCATCTAGACAACATAGCATACGCCGAAAAATCACTAATAGTTCACATCAAAGCTGTTCTCAATACAATTTTTTTTAAGAGACACAACATATGGGGTCTCTATACCATATTCCCAAAGATGCAATTCAGATACCAATGGTTGTAAGAATACATCCAATTTATGCTTTGGATTTCTAGGCCTTGGCACAATCACTGGTAAGAACATATATGCCTTATTCACACACATCAATGGATTCAAATTATAAGGAGTAATTATAATTGGCCGTGATGAATATTGTTGGTCGGATTGAACAAAAGGTTAGAATCCATCCGTCGACAATCCCAACCTAACATTTCAATTTTTAATTGCAAATTCATAACGGGTGTTATTGAAATATTTCCATGTCATTACATCCGATGGATGGTTGATTATTTTATCTTCCTGTTCATGTTCAATATGTCATCTCACGTAAGATGTAGTAACATCAGAGGCATATAGTCTTTGAAGTCTCGAAGTTAGCGGGAAATAATACATTCACTTTCAAGGTACTAATTTCTATTTCATAGTACCCTTTCTAGGTTTGAACCTATATTCACCATAAAATTTGCATTCTTGTAATTCCGCATCATCTTCCCAAAATAACATACATCCTAATTTGCAACTTTTTTAACTGGCAAACCAAGACCCTAATAAGTTTCTTTATATTGTAAAAGTTATCAACCATTATATGATCATGAGGCAATGATTCATTATACCAACCAAGAATTTTATCAAAACTTCAATCAGAAATATGTCATTTAAACTTTATGTTCAATATTTGAGAAATTAAAGACAATTGAGTCATTGTTTGACAATTTGGCCATAATTGTAGTAAGTCAAAAAACAGTTTTGCATGTGGGTTTGGTTTTTCTTGAAGATTGTCTATATTTACCTAAAAGGTATAACCAACTGCGTCATAATCCATTTCGATGTAAGAATTTTCAGTTGCATCCACATTATTTGTTCTAAATCCAGTCGTCCCTTCAAACTCATCCATATTTATTGACGAGTTTACTTTATTATCCCTTGAGGTGCTGCAAGTCAATAGCTCTCAATATCGTGTCCACTCAAAATAATTTGAAACAAACTCTTTTCTTAATAAATGGAGATTAACTTCATCAATAGAAAGAAAACAAATATGTTTACACTTGTTACATGGGAATATGATCTTTAGGCCATCCATATATATAGGTTGAAAACATGCATAGTGAATAAAAGCTTCAACTCCCTCAACAATCTCGTGATTAATGAAACCATCAGGTGTTAATCATCTATACATCCAACATCTATTAATATTACTCATTTATGTAAAACTGTTATTTAAAAAAGTGAGAATTATCACATTGAAGTTCAAGTAATCATGTTTAAATTAATCACCTACAAGTTGATTTCCAAAGTTTGATTTTAAATAAGCTGTAGCACCCCCCTTACCGTAGGGTACACACCGGGACGCCCGCAGGTCATTCCGATACATATCCTACGATAAGAGTGGACTACGATCAATCATTACTAACACCTCACATGGCAT
>JAOSBN010000007.1:28471190-28489208 GCA_027563595.1 Erythroxylum suave
AAGTAAATGTAAGTGAAATTTATGATTTAATATTAATATTATGCTTCATAATTATTACTTACTAATATATAAACATTACTTTCTGATAAGACCAAATACAAAAAACTATTGAGCGGCAGTCTCAGCAATCCGAAAATGTTGATGAGACTGACACTTACTTTGAAGCAATTGGTGGTAAGGATCGTCGTGGGAGGATCTTTGGATTAGGATCATTTGCGAATACTTATTATTTGTAATCCTCCACGTCAAGTACAGCAGCATCTGCTAGGCGGTCCAACAACTCTCAAGTGGAGGCGCTTCAGAGTACAGTGCAGACATTGTTGAAACAAATGTAGCAGATACAACAGAAAATAGCTACGCAACAACAGTTGTTGGATCAGATGGCTCAGCTCCATCGGGAGATAGATGAGTTGAAGGCTAGGGGCAAGTCACCGGACCAACCAGACGATCCACTAGCTCCTGATCAATAGTGTATAGGTCATTTACTTTGTATTACAAATATTATTATTTACAATGTAACGTTTTTATTACAAAACAAGATATTTTTATTTTTAATTATTAATCAAAATTTCAATTTAACCAAATTAAATATATATTATAAATTAATTTCTATTATAAATTAAATGTATATATTTAATCATTAACAAATTAAATGTAACGTTTCATCATTAAATATAATGAAAATATATCATTAAAAAATTTAATCAAAAACTTTACCGACGGAAGTAACGAAATTTTGTCAGTAACTTGTTCTAATACATACCGACGAATAGAATAATCCGTCGTTAATGTTTAAGCACATTTACCGACGGTAAACACATTACCGTCGGTAAAGTTGCCGACAGAACGCAAACTTTCCGATGCTAAATTTACATATGGTTAACTAGCGTCGGTCAGAAATTTTAGCGTTGGAAAGCTCTATTCTGTCGGCAATTTACGGACCGAAAAAATGTGATGGTTAGTAAGTTTTCGTTATATTTACTGATGGTAATTGACTTTCCGACGCTAAATATACCGACGGAAATTTAATGTCCGTCGGTAAAGTTAGCTATGATCGAATCAACGGCGTTTTTCCCTGTCGGTATATTCCGTCGGTAATCTTATATACCGTCGGAATATTTACCTATTCCAAAGGTATTTTCCATCGCTAAATGACTATTTTCTTGTAGTGCATCATTATGAGATAATCCAAAGACACATAAGTAATATTCCATCAAGAATTCTTATAATCAGGTCGGTTCAGTGGCTTATTATCTAATAATCACCCACCAATTAGTTTAAATATCTTTATACTTTAATTTATGAGATCAATTACTTTCTGCATAAGAAAGAAATATAATGTATGCTAATTTTATCGTTTCAACAATAAAGAAATATAATGTGTGATAGTTTTACCATTTAAACAATATTCCATCTTGATGAAATTACAATAGGAACATTTAAGAATAATACATAAGTGTAAATTGAATCTCATAGTTATGATCTTATTATAATTTTAATAACATAGTAATTATTCCAAGGATTTTATCTTTAATATTAAAACATAAAATATTAATTAATTAATACATAAAAATGAATAAAACCTTTTTAGTAATTTAAAAATAATATCATCCGATTGGTTAGCTTCAAGGAAATAAACTAACAAGACCTTCAGCGAAATCTATACTGATTTCCTGCCAGCAGCCCCCGGGTGTCAGCAGGGGCTGTAATCGCCCAAGGTACGCCGCATTCTCATGCTTATTTCGTTGGCAATTCATATAGCTAGTTACGTAATTCCTGACGTATAAATTTTGAATTCTTTTGATCGTTGCCGTGACGCCGGAGTGCGGCGTGAGAACGCTATAATCTTCCTTTTGAGCTCCTTATCACACCCTAAAACCATCCTTCCTGTCCATCTTAAAATATTGTTTTTCCAATCATATTTTCCTATCTGGACTTCCTGAGCTTCCAGCATTCTAATTAAATCTCTGATAGTCGCATCATTCCTCCATCCTTCCTTAAGTTTCTTTCAGTAAAGTGGTTTGAACTTGGGACACTGTCACACTGACATAGCGAGAAGTTCATGGCTAGCGACTAGAAAGTGCATCTTCTGCTACATTCTCCTTGCCACTCGGATAGGTGACTTCAAACTCGCAACCCATCAATTTAGGCAACCAATTTTGATGAAATGGCGTTAGAAATTCGTTACTCCAATAAGAATTTAAAGCTTTTGTAATCAGTCGGAACTCTGAAGAATCTCCCATTCAGATAATGATGGCACTCCTACACGACCTTGACGACGACCAAGAATTTCTTCTTGTACGTTTATAGAGCTTGGTGCTTGGGAGCTGGAGCTTTACTAAGGAACGCAATAGGATGTCCCTCCAGTAGAAGAACTGCTCCAATCCCTCTGTCGCGAGCATCCGCCTCCACTGTAAAAACTTTTTGAGAAATCAGGTAACGTGAGAGCTGGAGCGGACACCAATACTTCCTTTAATTTCTCAAATGCATTCTGCTGTTCTTCCTGCCATTTCCACCTTCCCGCGTTTTGAAGTTTATGTTTAATCTGTTACTATCACCACCATGCCTGTGCTATTATGACTCGTGCTTATGGTTTATGCACAGAGAGCCTGACAATGACATTGCTATTAACATTGAATCATTTTTTTTAATTTTATTTTATAGCCGTAGGAAATGTAATCGACATAACTACAATGTGTTTTGAACGCTGGTCTTGTTAAAATCCCAACCGCTCCTTCCTTCCCATAAAGCACGCAAGATTTGCAGTGTCATGACGACTGGTGCTAGAGATCATGGAAGGTAAATTAACTTGTTCTCTTGTTACTTGGTAACCTTCTCCCCTATTTGGATCCTCCTAGCTTCTCTCTCACCGCAAAGTAAATAAATGTTTCAAGAGAATCAAGTGGAAGTCCGAAACACTCCCGTCTCTGTATCACGAAGCTGAAAAAATTTTGATTGGAACTAGTAATATTTTAATAGAGGTCAAGTTCAAGAGTTGAGTATGATAAAGTCTTGATTTGATTACTCGTCCAAAACCTGTCCCTGCTCGAACAAGATTGTAGCTTATCTGGAAAGCAGAATCTCATCAAGCATCACTGTAAAAACCTGTGGGATGAGACAAATGAGACAATATATGGACACAAAACTTTGCTATTTTGCCGTTAATGTGACAGAATTTGCAGCTTGTTTTCAACAAGTGAGGGGGGCGGAGACTAATTAACATTACACGTAAATAGACATTTGATACAGAACAGTATGCATGTAAAGGCAACTCAAATTCAATGTTCACTGCCAACAAGAATGCTAATGTTGTTAAGCATAGTTGCAACTCAACTCCGCTACATAAAATCATTCATGGTATTGATACAGGAGAAAGAAGAAAGGATAACTGATTCCCAGCTCATGCCAAGAAGAGTGAAATCTGTAGACCAATTGAATGGATAGCATTGACGCACATACATGCCACAACACCAAAAAGTGTAGGACAACATAAACTTAACACCCAATTGGCACTCATTCAACACTTTAAATAACAAAGAGAGTGAAAAAAAAACATTGTGCAACAGAAGATATGAAGAGAGGGTCCCAAGAATAGTACACATCTTAGATGAACAAAGAACCATAATACTAGATGGGCAACTTCCTGATGCTGAGAAGATTAAAGCTACACAAACAAGACCATAAAGCATATACAAGAATATACACAGAAAAAGACTGTCTATGACGTAACCAGGCCATGCATTTTGGCGTTACCAACCAGAAGCACCTCCACTGCACCAACCTAGTGCAAGAAGGATACAGAAAAAGCAGAAGATCGTCATTTGAATGGGGATGATCTCGATCTATCATTAAAGAAACTAAACGAAAAAGATTCTATATAGTTGTATTTGGTAATTAGAATTCCAAAAAGTAAGAGAGACTTAAAGAAGTCACAATGAATTATCACAACGATATGATCCAACTAACACAGAGAAATTGAACAAGAAGAAGAACAAAACTGCAAATTATATGACATTGTGTGCAAATAGTTTTGCTTAATTGTGAATCTAATTGCACAAGTTTGAGGATATAAAGTGACACCCAAAAACAATTATCTACTCGATGATGGATTGAATGACACCGGCTCCAACAGTCTTCCCACCTTCTCTGATAGCAAACCTCATACCTTGTTCACAAGCCACAGGCATAATAAGCTCCACAACCATCTTAACACGATCACCGGGCATAACCATCTTTGACTCCTCATCCTTGTCATTCATAATCGAAGCTACTCTCCCAGTAACATCAGTAGTCCTCATGTAAAACTGAGGCCTATAACCGGCAAAGAAAGGCGAATGCCTACCACCCTCTTCCTTCTTCAAAACATACACAATAGCAGTAAACTTGGTATGAGGTGTAATACTCCCAGGTTTTGCCAACACCATCCCTCTCTGAATATCAATTTTTTGAATACCTCTCAACAATAACCCAACATTATCACCAGCCAGAGCCTCGTCCAAAGTCTTCTGAAACATTTCAACACCAGTCACAGTTGTGTTCCTAGTTTCTCTCAACCCCACAAGATCAACAGTCTCACCAACCCTAACAGTTCCCCTCTCAACTCTCCCAGTAGCAACAGTACCACGGCCAGTAATAGAGAAAACATCCTCAACAGCAAGCAGAAAAGGAAGATCAGTCTGTCGTTGGGGAATTGGAATATAACTATCAACAGAATCCATAAGCTCATAAATCTTATCAACCCACGGATTTTCTCCACGTTTAATAGCGGGATTAGCCATCAAGGCCTCCAAAGCCAAAAGGGCAGACCCAGAAATAATTGGAATATCATCACCAGGAAATTCATAAGAAGATAACAATTCACGCACCTCCAATTCTACCAATTGTAAGAGTTCCTCGTCATCGACCTGGTCCTGTTTGTTCAAGAACACAACCATATTAGGAACACCCACTTGTTTGGCCAACAAGATATGTTCTTTAGTCTGTGGCATAGGCCCATCTGCACCGGAGACGACGAGAATGGCACCATCCATCTGGGCAGCGCCGGTAATCATGTTTTTTACGTAATCGGCGTGACCGGGGCAGTCCACGTGGGCATAGTGGCGGTTCTCGGTCTCGTACTCGACGGTGGCGGTGTTAATGGTGATACCTCGAGCACGCTCTTCGGGGGCAGCATCGATTTCGTCGTACTTCTTGGGTGCGCTATTGCCCAGGGCAGCTAAAGCCATGGTCAGAGCAGCAGTAAGAGTGGTTTTACCGTGGTCCACGTGGCCAATTGTGCCAATATTTACATGGGGTTTCTTTCTCTCGAATTTCCCACGAGCGGCGCGAACAGTAAATGCGGTCCGGCGAGTAGTTACGGCGGCGGAGGAAGAGGAGGTAGTGGTGAGAAAGGGGGTGATAAAGGAAGACGAGAGAAGGGATTTGGGGGTGAGTTTGGTGGGTTTGGTGGAGAAAGTAGAAGAGAAGGTAGTGGCTGAAGAAGGTGGGTAGCCTAGTTTAGAGGAGGAGGATGAGGAGACGGTGGCTGAGGCTGAAACTGCCATGAGCTTCGTTGAGTTGCCTCTGTGAGAGAAACAGGAGAGAGGAATTGGTGTTCGTTATCTGTTTGATGAGAGGCTAAAAGGAGCGCTTTTATTTGAGGAGCTCACTCTATCTGTAATCTATCCATTACTTTCTTACAAGCTATTCGGTAACATTGGCTTTTAGCCTTTTACAATTGGAGCTTGTGAATGTGTGGCTAGGTTGTGACAAGTGGATTAACCTTTAAGCTCATGTTGGTGATAAAAACTACAAAACTTTACAATAATTTTATTCATTTTAGTATAATTTATTAAAATTTTTATTGAATTATTTTATTAAAATAATTGATATAAAATAAGTGATTTTAAATATTTTAATATTATAAAATATTTTAAGAGAATAGTTTCTTTTGCTACTAAAATTGTTACTATTTTATTTTTGTTTGAATTTTTAAAATTCTTAAATGTACAATATTAAGAATGAAGATAAATGAACATGCCTTTGCATATTACAATAATGAAAGACAAGGGAGGGGGTTTTGAACGGCAAGTAAAGGGTATGGTTGAAAAGGAAGCCAGAGGAGTAGAATGGTTTATGGTTTGGGTCTCAAAAGTGTTGGTGCTTCTGTAAGTGCCACGTTGATGTCCTCAGGTCCTTCCAAAATTTTAGAGAAAAAAAACACCCTCTCCTCGACCACAAAGCCTAAAACCTTAAACCTTAAACCACCCAATATGATGAGGGAACGGAGAGGCAGAGTAGCTTCTCCCTTGAGAATTGGATGTTGAATTCTGGAGAGTATATCACTCTCCCTTTCACAAAATTGAAACAAGAACACTTGCTACAAATTAAAATGGAAGTGAATGATATATACATATATACACACACAAAATTCCTATGACCAACATGAGGTTGAAGAGATTAAAAGGCCGCACATAATGTTAAGTAATATTGCACAAGTTCAGAACTTCACTTTATATCTCATTCTCATCTCAGCAGCACAAACGGATTAATGTGGTGTGTCTGCCAGCTCTGAGCCTCCCTGGGTTGTTGATCTTTATCATCCCGGACTATGTCTGTGACAATGATTCATCTTTTCGTATCATCCAGAGATGACAGATCAACTTCGACACGGCCTATTAACAGACAAAAACTTTAACGCACATGCAGCAGGGAAACTTTATCCTACCAAGTACTTTAATCACCCTCTATATGATTTCAGGCTAAAAGCATACTTTGATGATCTCAAATGAAGATTTTATTACCATTCTCCACATCAACTTGCTTCTATCTGCCAGCAGGTCTTTGGATGGTAAAAAGCAGGCTGTAGTATGTAAAACGATTAGTTTGTACGATGACGTACCTTGAGCTTACATATATTCAAAACCTCCTGCCGAATTTCAAGACAAACTTCATTCAAAAAGGTTGATATGGCTAATTCATGCTTTCTTTTCAGTTCATCTAGCTCCTCTTGCTGCTTCATCAATAGATTTTCAAGTTTTTCAGCAATTGCCTTAACATTTGAATCAGAGCCTTCAAGTATTTTGCTACTCTTCCCAGCTTGATATGCTTCACTGTCAGCTTCTTCATGTTCCGATGCATCATTTCCCTCACCAAATTGTGAACCTTCAGACCCAGTAACTTCTTTCCATTCACTGTTACAATCATCAGCCTCCAGCTGTTGAGGAGAATCATTTTTATGTGGACCATTGCTATCTATGTGACTACACGGGTTCACCTGTCCAAGTCTGCATGGAGAACTTCCATCAGCAGACTTAGGCAAATCAGACCAGTACTTGCGACCTGATGGCAGTCGTTCCAATGCCAGACTACTAGAAGGAGCAGTAGAATCATTACCAACAGGTGAATGAGCGACAGGTGAAGCCTCATGCTTGCTTTCACAAGCATGCGTTTCTGTGCCTGAAAACTCTTCAATTATATTATCTGGTGATATTTTTGGAGGCATCCAATCTGGGATGAGGGACCGGATTTCTGATTCAATCATTTCTGCAATTGCAGAAACATCTTGATCTGTCAGATCTAATTCCTCGACCATTTCACTAGCTACAGCAGTTGCTGTATCCACCTCAGTGTCAAATGGGAAGTGAATGTTCCGAAAATGACCTAGAGGCATGTGCAATAAATTCAGTTAGCAGTTGGAAACAGTTAACCATTTCAAGTAAAGTAAAATTAATGAACAAAAATGAGGGGAAGTGAGAGAACCTGCCGAATCAGCTATTCTCAGTTTCAAAAATATTGTGTGAAAATCTTTCCTCTGACCTTGTACAGAGAAGTCCCTACTCGTCTCAGGTGCAGAATCATTGGCAAACGCATGAGCCTTGTTTCGATCAGAACTACTCTCTGCAATATTTTTTGGTGTAGAACTATGAGAGGCAAGTTTTCAACATTTCATTTCTGGATAAAAGTAAAGTAAACAAAAAGGGAATAACTGAGAGTAAAAAGCTTGCCCTCTAAAATGTGGAGTTCACGAAAAGGAGCAGAAAAGGTTTATTAGTTTCTCCACAATAATATCATTAATTATATCCTCTTTATGATTTCTAAAAAAATCCCCAAAATTAAAGAATTTACTTCTTTTCCATCCTTTATTCTCCAACTGTTCTTTAATCACATTTTTTTCCAATATTCAGCAAAATGGAAAAGAACAACTTCAAAATCCTATACAATACCATATATTTTCAATTTACCTGCACGAAGCCTTACGGGTTGCAATAAGCGGCCTATTATTTCATTTTCCTCATCAGGACGAAGAAAGGGATCAATCAAAAGTTCCTTTGCTGGCAGACGTTCAGACACTTTTGCAATACATTTTTCAATAAATGCTTTAACTGAGGGATCCTTCACCTTTGCCAATGATGCTGGTTTTATACCCTACCAAGAGAAAAAGACTCAGAATGACAACACACAGTCATGAAGTTCATGAAAGTTCTGACTGCTGATAGCTGTTTTACAATAAGTAAAGTATAAGTACTTGAGATTTATATTGCAAACTAAAAGGAATTTCTTATGGAGAGGATCATAAAAAGACTCGACTTTTTGGGCCCCACATTATTTTGTTATGTTCTTTGTTTTACATTTTCAAATATAAACTAAAATGATTTCCAAACTTCTCTCTGATCTAACAACATATTTTCTATTATGTAGTCACGGTATTTTCTTTAAAGAAATTTTTAGTTTAATATTGACGATCAATTCAATTAGGAATATGTATTATTGAATACTTAAATGATCTCCATGGGCATAAAATTGCCCCATATGTGCTGAGAATCTAGAGTGACCTTTGCTAAGGTATCCTTGGTTTTATACAAATTCCCTGTTATTCTTCTTCCTCCATCAACCCCTTTTACCCCCATTACCAGAGACTATAACATTTTGAACAACAGTCGCACTGAAGACAATTGAATCTTCTCAAACTGTTCCAATTGGGAAATAAAAAGATGCATGAACAAACACTGGATGCATAATAGGTAGTCATAAATGATAAAGGAATTCGTGCATTGGGTCAGAAGGAAGTGAATAAATTTTAAAAAATCTTGTGACATGACTGGAAACACTGTAAAACACTCAGGTAAAAATATTCTTGTCAGAAAAAAAAAATCCCAAATGCACACAAATTTCCCTCTGTTAACACCCAAGTTACATCTTCGTCAAATAATTCAGTAGGAAAGGATGCATTCTTTCTTTTGAATGATTAAAATTCAGAAAGAAGTGTCTAGAGGGTAATATTTAATGTTTCCTAGTGGCCTAGCCACACTTCAATTCATTAAAACCAGATTCACATTATCAGGTAACTTACAAGAATTTTCAGCTACTATGGAGTTCAACCAACCAACATGGTATGTTGCATAGGCGATAATAAAATTTATGAATCATCACTTTCAGTTGAAATAATAAAATATCACATACCCATAAGTTCTTTGGCCACCAATTGAACTAGTTTCCGTATCAATATGAAGAGAAGAAAGTCTCTTAGACATCAAAGTCAGTCAGGACGGCATAGGGTCCCAGACATTTGATAGTGTATAACACCATACACAAGTGGATCGAGATTAGACACAATTCAACGCTTAATGAATTAAATATTCAGCAATAGGTCGAAATTAACCCCCCAATCATGTATAAGGTCATAATTTTCTTGAAAAATGGGAAGAACATAATAATGATATTGATGATACAGCGCAGCAAGAAATATTGGCACTGTAATACATACATAATTAGCCCAAGTATGGATCTAATTACGGAGGATGGATGAAGTTGAATTCTTACAGATGACACCTTCTTGTATATTTGAGCAGCATTGGTACATTCAATATACGGGTACTCGAAAGTTACCAGCTCTAGCAAGCACATGCCAAAGGCATAAATGTCAACCAGCTCATTGTATTCCTCTTCATAAAGCTCTGGTGCCATGAACTCTGGGGTTCCTATGTTGACATGGGCAATAAGTTTAATAAATCAGAAGAAAAAGAGACTAAAAGCTTATAATTTCCTAAAATTACTCAAATCTTCATAGCATGCTCCTCACCAATGACACTATGAGCTGCACGAGCTTGCTGAAGAATTGCAGCCAAACCTAAGTCACCAATTTTCACTTCACCTTGGTTCCCGTTAACAAAGATGTTATCACATTTCAAATCCCTATGAATGACTGGAGGATCGTGACTGTGAAGATATAGAAGGCCTTCTAGGATCTGCCTGGACCATTTCTTCAATGCTCTCAAATCAACATGCTTATGTTTCTTCCGGTACCTACATCACGATTCCAAAAGCTGTTTAATGATGAAAGCACAAACCAAGTTTGCGTTGAAAAAAAAATTAGGTGTAATGGTCAAGAGCATACTGCCGCAATGTCCCAGAAGTGAAAATCTCAGTGATGAAATTGATTTTCACATTTTTGGTGTCGACCCACGAATTGTAGAACTTGATGATATTTTTGTGCTTCAAAGTCTTGAGCAAATGGACTTCTGAATATAGACGCTCCAAATCCACGGAATTGCGCAGTAGATCTGCAACCTGAACTTGATTCCAAGCTACTTCTATTCCTTCCAATTCATCAAATGCCCTATATCTAAGTTCTCCAAAAAAATAAAGGATAAACACGAGCAATACACACAATTAACAAATATTACTGACATTAAAGGTTACGTCTTTGTCTAAAACAGCAAGCTGATAATACTGTTCAAAATCGTGCAAAAAAGGATACACCTTCTTGTAAGCACCTTTCCCTAGAATCTCCTTGTACTGCAACGAACAAACACAAGAGAGGGGCGGACAACGTTAAGCAACAAAATTAAGCTAATTTCTCACAAGGGCCAACCTAATATTTAATCAAACTAAAGCGAAAATAAAAACAGATAGCAAAACATTAAAAATGAAAGAAGGGGGGAAATGTAAGAAAATACAGACCCGACCATAGCGACCAGTGGGATCAATCTCGACGAACTCGACTTCCGCATCGTCCGGGTCTTGATCGGACGACGATTCCTGCGGCATCCTGGTCTCTGAAGGCACAAATCCAAAACCCAAGAAGGGGGGAAGAAAAAGCTGCTTCTTTTTCAATATACAAGATGAAGAGATCAAACTGTAGACCTGAGAATCGAATTCCAACAATATCAATTCCTGACCCTGAAAAGTAAGAGTCACCCACGAACAGGGAACATGAGAAGAGATGAAGAACCCAAATGACGAAAAATGAAAATGACGAGTAGAGAGAGAGAGGGAGACGGAGAGAGAGAGAGAGAGAGATGGAGAAACAGAGAAGAAGGAAAGCTGAAACGTGGAAGGTAAGCGTAGCAGCAGACGAAAATCTTGAAATATATTTATATACATTATAAATGGAGAAAAAGCCAAAATAGAGATTTACCCGAATCGGCTGAGCTGAAGCTGTTACTTCTTGGCTCCTCAGTCACTGTAACATACTAACATTTTTTAATTAATTAATAATTAATTAAGAAAAAGAGACAAAAAAACAAATAAATAAAAAGAAATTTCTATCTTAATTCTGTTGTTTAAAATTTTAAATGTTAAACACACTTAAAATTTTTCATTAAATTTAATATTTTTAAAATGGTAAAATCATGTATGTTTTGGCTGCAGCTCGAAATGTCAATCTAAAAAGGCATATCTAGCTGCTGTTCAAAACGATAACGACATGACAACTGCTGGTCAAAAGTTGAGAGCCATTAGGATTTGACTGCTGATATAGCGACAATATGAGCAACGCCTTGGGGTTCAAATCACTTTGTTCCCTTATTATGTGATATTAGGTGCTTATTCTATTCTATAACCATATCTATAAGATAAAACACAGAGTAACGAAAACGTATCAGCTTTGGAAAGTTTTTCTCATTCTTTAGAAGGTTAAACAGGGACTTCCGTTATTTCCTTGTGCAATAAAGGCAACTATCTGTCCCGATCTCTCAAAAGTTTCAGCTTTTACTGTACTAAGTGCTAAAATCAAATGTCCACTTTCACCCTGTGACCCAGAAAAGGTTTTGTTTCCCTGTGACCCAGAAAGGCTTAAGCTACATTACATAAGAGATTGTTATAACAGAAAAGAAATAGAGGAGGTTTGTTAATTCTAAAATGAATATGAACGAAAGCTTGAAGTTCCTAGCAAGCAGCAGCTCACATGAGAAGTTTTGAAAGTATTCTCCAATGTAATTATGAGACTTTTGGCCACCTTGTAGCTTTCCAGATCATCAACCAACCACAACATCCTGAACTTTAGTAAAGAATATGGTTGACTCCAAAGAGCAATAGAATAATCTCAACAGGCAGAATTTTCTTCACAGATGGTTATCTGTGATGATTGCAGGAAACTGCTAGTGAGTTCCCTTATAATGAAAGAGTCTACAGCAGGCATTTCAGTCTCCGCAACATAGATTAGGAAAATTTTGCCAAACCCACTGGTTCTGCAACTCCATGAATGTGAATTAGTACTCATGCACCCATCTAGTGCAGTATCCAACATACTGTGCCCAGTGTGCATAAAGGATATGATACGCTGTGATGCACTATGACGTAAAAAAGGAATGTATGGATAGACCTGGAGCCAAATATGTACTTGTACAATTCCTCATGATGGTTGCGCTGCAATGTCTACTGACAAATCTAAGACTGATTGGAGACAGGCTGTGAATGCCAAAAAGGGAAGCACCAGTGTGCATACATCTTATAATCTAAGAATCCATGATTTATATCTCAAAGATATTGAGAGAAAAAGAAACATACAACTATAATTTGAAATTGCTCTCCCCAATTTATCTGGCCCAACCATCTTTATATTGAAATGAAAATTTGATCCAAAAATGTGTTCTTCTTATCCTTTAAATTTTTTTTCCTAGATTTAAGAAAATTTTCAGTAAATGACATGGCCCAGCTACTTCCAGAATGGCACGAACAGTTCATCTCTGTGGATGTTTCTTGCTTATCCTCAACTTTTCTTCAGCGCATTCATCTTTTCCCTAAGATAGTAAAGCTTGGCCCTTCTCACCTTCTTCTTGTCCAGCACTTTTATCTCCTTTATGTTAGGTGAGTACCTGTTTTCATAAACTAATCTTAGGGTACCATGAAGAAATTAAAAGCAAATAGAAAAGAAACAAGGACAAGGACAATCCTTTCTGGTAACAAACTGTAAACGAAAATTATTCATAATCCCAACTGCAAGAAACTTTAGTCTGGATAATGTCCTAAATATCAATAACAAAGGGTTAGTTTGATGTCCAAATAGGAAACAGAGTAAGCACCAGGGTCAAATTACTACAAACTCTTATATCATATAAGGGATACCCGATACGAGGTAATGTTGTTGTGCCAGTATTCCAACTCCCAACCTTCTAAATTAGGGTGTAAGTTACCACTCTCTGATTAGAGTGTTTCCGTGACTCTGAAATTTAGTTAACTGATACTATGCATATACCGATAGTTCAATTCCAAACTTCAAAAAAATGAGAAACAGAAAACTTAAAAGCATATAAACTTCTCTTTATTTATTCACTTAACTTTTCTGCCAAGAGTTACCTTCTCCTTGATTTTGATTTTTGTCATTGACAAAGATGTAGTTTTCATGTAAGATCAGTGAGTGTTGAATTCAGCCTTCTAGCGATCTACGAAGTTCACGCTGAAAATATTGATCTAACCCAATACAATTACAGATCTAGAACTAGAAAAGATCCTTTAACCAGTCATGAATTCATAAAGCACAATATGTTGTTTTTCTTGCATGACCCATTCAATGATTCAGAACAGAAAGGAAGATGATTTATTAATGGAGCATATATTTATTGTGATTTTTCTTGCAAGATCCAATCAATGATTCAGAATAGAAGAGAAGCTGATTAAGTGGAGCATAGATTATCAAATCAGATGCTCTTCCAAGCCACCCACGAGAAGAAAACAGCAAGATACAGAGTGAATTTCTGTATGTTAGAATTCAGTGATAGGCAGCACCACATAGGTAATACATACCAATGAAACTACAGCTAGATCAAAATGAACAAGGCTGTTGAGGCTTACAGTGGATATAGAGATTCAACACCAATTCCCTTTTCCACTATCCTCCTCAATCTAAATGTAGTATTTAGGCCAGCATTACGTCTTGCTATAACAATACCTCTCACAATAGAAACACGTCTCTTATTCTCAGGTACTTCCTGCACACCATAAAAAGGAGACTAGCATTAGTACAAAATAACTTATAATACTTTCTTGTCACACATCTCGCAGACTGAATCAGGAAATAACTTGTCATACCACTTTGAGTTCTACAATATAACCCGGCTTTATATCAGGAACCTCCCTGTGTGATCTTACTTCCTCCACTGCTTCCTTATCCAGAATCTGTCGGTAAAAGTAAAGATGCTAATTGTAGTGAAGAATTAAAACGTCACAGTTATGCTATCCTAAATTACAATTATAAGGAGATGAATACGCATGCCTGCATTATGTGCTTGGCAGTTTTATCAAGTCTCTTAAATTTGATTCGAGGAGCAACATCAGACATGGGTGTCGAACAACCCTGCAAACTTGATTCCACTGAATTTCCCTCAGTAGCTATGCTCCTAATGGGGCAATGAGGCCTGAGTGCTGCCCAGTATGATCGATCAAGGCTAGGAATTCTACTATTACCGACAGAAAACAGGAACATGTCTGTTTGATGATACAACTTCGACTGCCAAAATATTTTCAAATCTATTAAGCTCTGGATAAAGAAACTTTCTAAACACCTAGTAGTTAAATGGCAGATCGATTCACAAGTAATCCCCACAAGCAAAACATTCAACTTATTCTATAACCACAATTTCCATTCAAAAGAAAATTTAACAAAGTTGGTATCTGCACTAATATCCCAGCAACATATACGAATAAAATTGCCAACTCAAGTTAAACCTAAGCTGTATCCCAATCAATAAAGAACTAAAAACCCAATTAACTAAAAAATTATCCCATCAAAATAATGAAGCACGAGTTGGGAAATAGAGAAAGGTGCGCATTCAAAATTTACCGGAGGGCTAGAAGCGAACTGGTGAAATGACCGTAAAAATCGATTCTCTGAGGCCGAAATTGTATGTGGAACTGAAGGATCGGACTTTAAAACAGCCAATTCATGAACATTATTTCCTCCACCACCAGCTAAATACCCTGTACTACATTTCAAATGAGCAATACTAGAACTATTCAGGATTCGTCTCCGAATTAAGCTCCCGCACAGAGAGTGCATTTCTCCTTTAAAACAGAACCTAAAATTCATTTCAAGAAACAGAAAAGATAGGACTGTTAACACTGTTTGGCTGACAAGAAAACGAGGGAAAGTATGGAAAAACGGAAAAATGATTTCGACTTTCTTACTTGCTCGAAGGATTGGCTCCAGGGACAAATTGAAAAACCCTGCTTGTTCCAGCTGATTTCTTTTTGGTGGAATTTGGGGTTTATGATCCAAAAATATTACATTGACCATCTTGCCCCTACTCTAAGGGCCTAACATTGAGCCATAATTTATTGGGCTAAATCAATTACATAGTAGTGATTCTGAATTTTGTCATTATTTAAAAAAATGCAATAAAAATTATGAATCTATCAAAAATTAAATATTATTCCAAGCCTGAAATATTGATTTTAAGCAGATCATCCTCTAGGGTAATTGAACTAATCTTGATTTAAGGGGATTATCCTTTTAAGTTAAATAAGAAGTAGATATAAGAAGTTAAACTGATAAGACAACATATTTAAAATTTAGAAGGTTCATTAGACTATTATTACTCGTCAAAAAATTAAAAGTTTAATTAAAAAAAATTTCACCGCTCGTTCCAAATTTTAAAATTTAATTAAAAAAAGACCTTTAAATGAAATTAGTTGATTTATTTTAGTTTGTACAAATTGATTGGTTTATGAAAATCGAGTAATTAATTACCAAACTAATCAATTTTTAACAACAAGAGTTGTTAAAGTAAATCATAAATATTTTTTTAGGGTTGTAATTAGTTCATGCAATCCACTTATGAATAAATCTTTACACTATATATTCATTTATGTATTTCTAAGAATTTATATATTCACAAATTAATGAGAAGTTTTATTGGTTTATGAAAATTTCCGAAGGATTTAGTAGTTTCACAAAATTTCTGATTTGACTGCAATCGTTTCTAGTACCAATCTAAAACTAGAAAAATTAAACACACAAATATAAATTAACACCGAAATTTAGTAACGCAGTTTGACACATCTTGCATATATTTATGGAGCTCTCACCCAGCTTAATTACTTTTACCTGTGATACAATAATAGCTTTATTCAAGGCATTACAAAACTGACTTACCCTACTCTTGACATTATCCCTCGTCCTCACTATCCATGAAAGTAAATCACACCTAATAGTATTATCGTCGTATACTAACCTCAAAAGAGGATTTTCTCAACAATATTTAATAATGATGATACGAAATAAACAACTAAAGTGATTGAATAATAACTAACATAAACAAAGACAACATTTGATATAAAAAGCAATTCCTCTAAATATGTTGTTTCATCAATAAAAGAACGAGAAGTTGTCAACTAAGAAATCTGCTATAAAGCTTCGATATAATCACTAGAACATCCCATGCACAGCAATTACAAAACGTATCTAATCAACAAATGTTTCATTACTGAAACATTAACCCAATAGAGTTGCAACAACTATGACAATTGTTGAAGTTTTTCATACAAGACCAACAACAACAACAACATATATAACCCTACATATGGTTACTGTCTCTGTTGGTGGAGACAGATGACAAAACAAAAAAAATCCTGTGCCTCGTAATGTTTGCTTACTGACCATAATAATTTTTGTTTTGACTTTAGATAGTAGAAATATAAATTTTTTGTTCCTTCTGAGAAATAAAAAATCTTGTCCCTGTGACAGAAACAAAACACATAAATAACTTCCAAAATACCCCTCCCCTACGACGTCGTATGAGCATAAACAAAACCAATCCAAAACAACCCTCCTCTCCAACCACTCCTCTCTCGCACGTCTCCCTTCTTCCGCTCCTTGCCGACTTCTCCTCTGGTTGGTCTCTCTTCTTCCCTTTGGTTGGTTCCTCTGGTTGGTCTCTCTTCTCGTCCTCTTGTTAAATCAATTTCTTTAAATGCAAAGGAAGAGCCAAAGCTCATTAATTTCTTTAAATGCCACTTATTTAAAATTGATAGCCTTCTCGTCCTCTTGTTAAATCAGAGTCTCAGATATAGGTTAGCTGCGTATGGTCTTTAAGGAAGCTAATGCTAACTTGAACAACTGCATTAACTGTATATTTCAATTGTTGGACGTGCTTAGCTAGTCGTTGGAGTTGTTGGAGCTGTTCCGAAAGACTTGGTCCAGGTTCGTTAATAAGTTCCTATATTTAAGGAACTAGCTAGATTTGTTCTTCGTGTTTTCACTTTATGTTCAGTTTTAAGTTTGTTTTATCCCAAGATCTTAGGATCTAGAGAATCTTGGATGCAGTTGCTTCAAACCTATTTAAACACTTGAATGTATTCATGAATAAAGTATGAGTAAGAGCGTTTCTTGCTTGAGAATATATTGCAGTAAAAGAACGATTCTTTGTTCACATTTGGTATCAGAGCCTTCACACGAGGCTTGCTCTAAAGTGGTGCAACACTTATCTTTCTTTTCTAACGTAGAACATGACGTCTGAGAGTAATTTCGTACAGCCAGCTATTCCCAAGCTGGATGGACATTATGATCACTGGAGTATGCTCATGGAGAATTTTTTACGCTCCAAGGAATACTGGGACTTGGTGGAGAACGGAATTCCTGAGGAAGCAGGAGCTGATGTGAGTGATTCACAAAAGAAGAAGCTGGCAGAGTTGCAACTCAAGGATATGAAGGCCAAGAACTATTTGTTTCAGGCCATCGATCGCGCTACACTGGAAACGATCCTAAAGAAGGACACAGCCAAAGAGATATGGGACTCCTTGAAACAAAAATACCAAGGAACA
>JAOSBN010000007.1:28498403-28531085 GCA_027563595.1 Erythroxylum suave
AAAATCTCCTCCAAACATTTCTTCTCCTTTCCCACCAAAGGATTTTGTTAACCAAGTTGTCCTAGAAGAACAAGAGGAAAATCAAATTAGTTGAGGATACAATAGCAAGGAGAGGATAGATTGCCAAAGAAAAGGATTCAAAAGCAAAGGCTTTGGATACAAGAAGAAGGAGAGGATAGCGCAGTGAGAAATTAAAGTTGTAGCAAAAGAGTCGATAATATCACTATCGTGTTTATGTTTATTATTATCCTTATACCATATCATGTATAGATTGGCATGATAGTTTGGATATATTGCTTCCGCTGCAAATAAGATTTCTAAAAAGTTTTGAAATCAACCGGTTCTCCAAATATAACATGCTTTCTTTTTCCGATCCAACAATAATATGTATGAATTTTATTATTTAATAAATTAAAATATCTATATTTATAGTATTATACAGATACGATATATAGTAGTTATGTACTAAAAATATTAATTTGATGTGACTGTTTATGTTCAAAAACTTAATATTATGGTATTTTTAAATGTAAACTAATATTATAAAACTAAATAAAGATTAAAAATTTTAATTAACCCCTTTATTATATTCTTCCAAACTTCACAACGATAAAAAAAGCCAATTTTGAAAACACACAGAGAAAAAGTAGAGAGTAAAGTATAGGGTACTACTGTAATTAGGCAAATAGTTAACTCCAAAAACTCTTTTATAGACCTTTTAGAAATCAGCTTATTGGAGTTAAATAAACTAACCAATAAGCCATTCACCAAACACATCAATAATTTTTTAAGATGTTCAAAAAGCTAATTATTAGTCAATAAGCTAAAAAACAGCTAATAAGATGTTTGCCAAACACCTCCATAATCACTAAAAATCCCAGCCACATAAGTTACATAAAAATCAGCAAAGATAGAATCATATCTTAACCCAACAAATATCAAGTTAAATTTCCAGAAGATAACCATTATCAAATCTCATCATAAGTAGGATTTGAAACTTATCAAACTTGTCTTGGAAGAGTCCCACTTAAACTTAGTTAAGTCCAATTATCAAATAATGTCCAAAATTAAATAGTTAAGATATTGTAATCTATATCTTAACAATTTATTATTATAAAAAAATAAGATTAAGAATAATAATTTTATTGTTGATAGGATAACTCAAATAGACACCATTTTATTTAAATTTAATATTAATGCTTTATTTAAATTCAAACAAAAAGTTAAATAGATCCTTAAACTTTTGAGAGCTAGTACAATGTTTTCCTCTCATACCTCAGAAAGTAGAAGTTTAACCATCCATAAATTCACTAATAATACTATCTTTCTTTATTTGAAACGATATGTAAGACCATTAGCTATCAAGCTTATAAGGACTCTTTACGTCTGTATGTAAAATTATATACTCCAATTGTCGAGGAGCCATGGGTCTATGCATCTCATAAATGGCTATGTAGTAGAAGTATTATAATCAAAATTCCAACACCAAGACATCCTAGAAAATTCAAAATCTATGTGCAAGTATAAACAGAATGTAAGAACATGAAATTACAACATTGTAGCAAACACCAAACACCAAACACCAAACACTTCAAGATCACTCCTCTCAATCTCCAGAACTCTTCTGGACCTTAGCCTCTCAATTGGGTGTGTTTTAACTTAATTTCGTGTGTACATAAGTGAAGACCTCACTTATGTACCACCGGTCATAAAGTGGGTCACGATTGTGACTTGCTTAAAATGATAGCCATGCACACTTTGTATTTCATCCAATCTTTTATATGTATGACCCTTAAGTTTCTAGTTATTTTAGGCACTTGAATTAACTCTTAATCCAAGCATATTATGAATGGTTTCATGAAACTCTTAATCCAAACAAATCATGAAGAGTTTCAAGATGCTTATTTATCGGAACATAAGTGAATTAACATACGAACTATTCGATAGTTAATTATTCAAACTATAAATCTTTCCATAAAAAATTACCATGCAATTTGTCCCTTCACCATCCTATTCCCCACTTGGTATGGAATATGGGCTATGTATCAACTCCAAATAGGCTGACCATGTCACATCTAGTCCAAATAATGCTAGTTCAAGATCTCATTAATCTATGTGTCATTAAAGACTCTCTTCATGACACATAACTGCTCTGACCAGAGTCTCCCAAGTAATGACCCTGACAAGAGGTCATGGTATCATCTCCTTCTATCAGGAGTGGTGAATCCTTTATTGGCTACCCAATTACCTTCGAATACCAATAGCTTTACTTAATGACTACCCTATGAGCGACCTCGTCTTGAGGCAATAAGGAATGATTTCAAAGCGCAGGATCAGTATCCAAGATATCCTTCAGCAACTGAAGTCTAAAGATATTTTCACCATTGCTATGATGAGATTAATCACTAACATTTGATAGTTCATCCATATGATAATCTCATAGCGATCATCTGATGTACTTACTACTTTTAGTAAACATCCACATATTAACTCTAAGCATCTCATGCTTACAGTTTTTAAAATTCACTGCTTGATCAAATCAAGGAGTATAACATGTGCTAGTCTATCTGGATTAACAATGTCTTGTCTCATTTATCTTATGACTAGGGATAATTTAGATAATAACATAATTGCACATGATAGAAATCTCATTATCATGATCTCATCGTGATTTCCTTCGTGTTATGTTTTATATCATGAACTTTATTAATTTGATTTAAGATTAATAATAATTCATAAATAAATGAATATTAAATTAATGCAAATTGCCTTTCGCTTTATTTAGAGCACTACTATAACAATCTCCCACTTAAACTAAAGCCAATCACCTTTGCATCTAATACCCTAAGTGAGTACACTAGAATCAAATTCATTTGAGAAGTGACTTAGTCAAAAGATCAACGATATTCTAATCTATAGGCACTCTCTCTATCTTGACATTACCTCTATCAATGATCTCCTTGATCAGGTGATATCTCTTGAGTATGCGCTTGGACCTTTGATGAGACGTTGGTTCCTTGGTTTGAGTAACAACCCCATTATTGTCACGATACAACAGTATCGAGTTTATGATGCTCGGAATCACTCCAAGTTCCAGAACAAACTTCTTGATCTAAACAACTTCTTCTGCCGCCTCTATAGCTGCAATATACTCTGACTCGGTTGTTGAATCTGCAGTCGTCTCTTATTTGGAGCTCTTCTAATTGATTGCTCCACCATTCAATGTGAAAACCTAACCTAACTGGGATTTGGAGTCATCCTGATCAAATTGAAAACTGGCATCTGTATGCCTGCTCACTACGAGGTCCCCATCTCCATATACCAAGAATACATCTTTAGTCCTTCTCAACTACTTTAAGATATTCTTAACAACCACCCACCGACACTCATCAGGATTTGATTGATATCTATTCGTAACTCTTAAGGCATACAATAAATAAGGTCTTGTATATAATATGAAATACATGATTGATCCTATTGCTGAAGCATACGGGATCAAACTCATATGAGTCCTCTCATCTTATGTCTTGGGACACATAGATTTCGAGAGTTTTATCTTATGAGCCATAAGAAGAAACCCTCTCTTGGACTGGTCCATACTAAATCTGTTTAGCACTTTATCTATGTATGTAGACTGTGAAAGACCTAGCAAACCCTATGATCTATCTGTATAGATCTTTATTCATAAAATATAAGTTGCTTCTCCAAGGTCTTTCATAGAGAAATTCCATGACAACCAAATTTTAACTAATTGCAAACTTGGGACATCAGTTCTTATTAATAATATGTCATTCACATATAACACAAGGAATATAATAACACTCACACTAACCTTCTTGTACACACAAGGTTCATCCGGATTTTGTGAGAAACCAAACTCTTTAATTGTTGCATCAAATCAAATGTTCCAACTCCTAGATGCTTGCTTCAATCTATAAATGGATTTATGAAGCTTGCATACCTTTTTTTTTTTCATCTTTGGATATGAAGCCCTTAGGTTGTATCCTATATACATCCTTGGCCAGGTTTCTATTCAAGAAAGTTGTCTTCACATCCATTTGCCATAACTCATAATCATAATGAGCAACAATGGCTAGGAGTATTCTAATAGATTTAAGTATGGATACAGGGCTAAATGTCTCATCATAGTCAACTCCTTATCTTTGACGATAACCTTTAGTGACTAGCCTTGCTTTATAGGTAATCACATTACCATCCATGTCGTTTTATTTTTAAAAATCCACTTGTACCTTATAGTTTTTAGCCCTTCGAGTGGGTCAACCAAAGTCCATACTTAGTTTTCAAATATGGAATCCATTTCGGGCTTTATGGCTTGAAGCAAAATTTTAGATTATAAACTCTCCAGAGCCTATTCATAGGTTGTAGGCTCATTATTTTCTATGAGCAATACGTCATTATGTTCACCTACGAGAAATTCATATCTTTATAGAAAATTACATATCCTACTTGACCTACGAACATTTTGTGTGTCAGAAGGTTCAACTATTGTCTCATCTCTATAAACATCAATTTCGGGTTCAGACAGTTGATCTACATCTGTTTGAGCATCATAAACTTTAACAAGTTCAACTTTGCTCCCATTGTCTTCTCTTAGAAGAAACTCTTTCTCTAAAAGGACAACATGCTTTGAAACAAACACCTTTTGCTCTAAAGCATTGTAAAACTGATATTTAATTGTTTCCTTAGGATATCTTACAAACAAACATTTATTAGATTTCGTTTGAAACTTGTCTAATTGAACCTACTTCATGTAAGCCAGACAACCCCAAACTTTCATATGAGAAAGATAGGGTTTTTGTTAGTCTATATCTTATATGGAATAACATCAACTGCTTTTGAAGGGACTGTGTCTATCACATAAACAACATTCTTAAATGCATAACCCCAAAAGGATTTTAGTAGATCTGCTAAGCCCATCATTGACCTTACCATATCCAACAAGATTCGGTTTCTCCTTTTGGCCACACCATTATATTGCAGTGTGTAAGCTGTAGTCCACTAGGATACAATCTCGTTATCCCTGAGATAACTTAGAAACTCCTTGTTCAAGTATTCACCACCTCAATCTGATCGAAGAGTCTTGACTCTTTTACTAAACTATTTCTCTGCTTCATGTCTGAATTGTTTGAACATTTCAAATGTTTCATACTTGTATCTCATTAGATAAACATACCCATATTATGAATAATCATCAATAAAGGTAATGAAGCATATAAAACCACCTCTGGCATAACTAGACATCGACCCATATACATCAAAATGTATTAGGTCTCATAACCTATTTTCACATTCACCTTTTCCTTTAGAAGGTAATTTAATCATCTTGCCTAACAAGAAAAATTCTCATTTGCCATATAATTCATAATCAAATGACCCTAAGCTACCACTCCTGTATAGCTTAGACATGCATCTCTCACTTATATGGCCAAGTCGACTATGCCATAAGTAAAAGGATTTTAAGTTATCCCATTTTGGTCTTTCATTGTCATTGATATTTGAAATTAGATTGCACATATCTAATATGTAAATACCATTGCATAATGTAGCAGTACCATACAATAATTCATTCAACATAATTGAACAATCATTGCTTGAAAAAGTTAAATGAAATCCCATTTTATTAAGACATGAAACAGATATAATGTTCTTTGTTACAGCGGGTGCATAATAGCAATTATCCAAAATTAACTCTAGCCCACTAAAAAGATACAAAACATAGGTGCCTACGACTAATGTAGCAACTCTTGCTCCATTTCTCACACGTAGGTCCATCTCTCCCTTCTTGATCAGTCTACTATCCTTGAGGCCTTGTATATCAACACATATATGTGAGCCACATTCGGTATCTAATACCCAAATATTATGACCAGAAATAGTATTAACCTTGATGAGAAATAACATACCTGAAGTAGACGGTAGAGCATCTAATGCCTTCTTCTACTTTAGCAAATCCAGATAGGCTTACAGTTCTTCTTCTAATGCCCTTCCTTTTTACAGTGGAAGCATAGTCCCTTTGGTGCATTCTCCTTTACCTTCTTTGTGGCTACACCTCCCTTTGGCTTCTTGGACTTCTTCTTCTTCTTTTAGTTCCTCTTGTGTGAGAACTAGAAACAGAATCCACTAGCATCATAGCGTTACTATCCTTCCTGAAAGTTTTCTCAGTTGTTTTGAGTAGATTAATCAGCTCAGGTATCGAGGTGGATATTTGGTTCATCCGATAGTTAAGCACAAACTGTGAATAACTATCAGTCAAACTAGTCAGAATTAAGTCTATACTTCATTCATGATCTATTATTAAACCCCAACTGGCTAACCTCTCAATGTATCCATTCATCTTCAGTGCATATTGCACTAGAGACGATCCCTCAGTCATCTTAGAGCGAAAGAGCAACCTTAGGGTCTCAAACCTTTCAGACCAAGCTTGCTCATCAAACAGTTCCCTTAGATGGTAGAGTATGGTATAAGCACATATAGCCTCATCCTCTATTACAATTTTGGTGACATAGAGGCTAGCATAATACAGCTAGCCAGCTCACTATCATCCAATAGCTTCTTGTAAGCTTTCTGATCCTCATTAGAGACATTGGTAGTAGGGGGATTGGGAAGTTGCTCAACCAGGACACATCCTAATTTCTCATATTTAAGAACAATTCTCAAGTTCCATAGCCATTCTAAAAAGTTTGGTCTCGTAAGTTTATTAGAGCCTAGTAGAGAGCATAAGTTCATTCTAAATAAAGACATCATAGTAATTCAATAACTTAGAAGAATGAGACAGAGTATTATAATGTACATAAATGCATATCGATAAGGACTTTAATCACATGCATTATGGGTCTCAATATTTTATCTGAATTTATATCCCTCACTACGAATATGAGAAAATATATAGTTTTCCTATTAAGCCAATATCCAACATCACTAAGAATGACCTTGGGTTTGCCCAACAAGCCACCTTAGGATAATCAGTAGGTATCATTCATACCAATTTTATTCAGTTATGCAACTATTGATTTGTGCCATCAACTGTTGATTTAGCATACTCATTGGGTTATTAACTCTTGAAACATGTTGAGCAAGTTTTACAATTTAAAAAACCCTCAATAATCCACAAATGCACAGGTCATACTTTGTAGTATTGAAGGGTCGATCCCACGAGGAGGGTACTAGCCTTAGAGGCTCAGAGAAAAGAATAAAAAGAAATAAACACCGTACAAGTGAACACAGAAAGAAATACTGGAAATTGATTCAAGAATTGTGCAGCAAAAAATTTAACAAGACAAAATTAAAGTGATTAGTCACACAGGTCATAGCGGAAATCCGTCAAGAGAGTTAATCAAGTTATGAGAGAGGGGATTTTACCTATCATTAATGCTAATCTAACCATTTATGTGCTTACGAGATGTCGATTCCAGAAGGTCGTAGGGTTAATTACTCTCTTTTGAGTTATAACTATTAAACTCTAAATTATAAACCCTAATCAGATTATGGAACGTGCAATCTCTCAATTCACAAATTAACCACAATTCTAATTAGTTCTAAGGCTCTCTAATAAACAATTGTGTCTCGCACGGGACATCTCTCCATGAAATTACCGACTAGATTGATTAAGTGGTCAATTATATTGCCTAGCTCTCATTTATCCGATCTAATCATTTTTATATGGCTCACTCTCTTAGTGAAACATGTAAATATGTTAATTAATCACAACGCCCAAACCAATAAACAAAAAAATAACTAAATCAACATTAACACAAAGTAAAATCCTATAAGAGAGTTTGGAACATTATCAACAACCCAAAATCCATTTCCATATACAATCCATCTCAACTTTATACATTTAAATGAAAAAGGAAATGAAGAGAAAATGAAACTTAGGTTGGACAAATTGGGAAGGTAGCAATGTAAAGATACCATTTGATATGGGGAGCAACGATGTCAGGATCCACTACTTCTTCCTCCTTCTTCCTCTTCTTCTTCTCTCTCTCTTCTTTTTCTCCCTCTGTATGGTTTCCAAGAGTGTCTAATTGTAAAGCTCATCTGTCTGCCTCTTTCTCTTCTTTTTATATCCTCTTATATTTTAGGTAATCCTAGGGCTTTTTCGTGGTCCGAAAGGTCCAAGAAATCCTTCAAAACTTTACGTTCTTGACTATCTGCTCGTTCGACGCAGACCATGACCGTGGCCCTACAACCCACGATCGTGGCTTACATTTGAGCCTTTTGTTAAGATTGTGGGTCGTTGTTTTGACCCGAATGTCTCTTAAACTCATCTATTCTTCGATATTGACCCTGAAATACTAGCAAACATATCAAGGTACCTCAAAAACATAATATTTAAGCTTAAAAGCTTGTACTAACCTATAAAACACTTAAAACACAAATAATTAGAAAACTAACACAATTCGAACCTAAACATATACTAAATGATCGAATTAACGACTAAACATACATCAAACTATGCTTTAAAATAAGATGTAATTTACACTTATCACATCCCTACATTTAAACGTTTGCTTGTCCTCAAGCAAACAAAAACAATCATCATATATAATAATGAGTCAATATCTTCAACTTAGCTAAACAAATTTAACTATAAACACAATCCTTGAAGTTGTTCTAACTTATTAACAAGAGAAATCCGCGTCTAAGCACCTTGGATTAAATATACAAACTAATCAAAATTTTAATGTTGAGTCTATTCATGCCTATCATTTACACACACACACTGATAATCATTCTTTCAAAACAAAATTGTAGCTATTCCTCAATAGATTATTATGAAAAACCAAGCTACTAACAAGTTTGGTAGGTTTTTATTTGAAAACAATCTTTTTTGTTTATTTTTCTTTAAGGACATAAATCTAGTCTTTTTATGCGGAGGTAAACATTTGTGATAAATGTCGATCTGATTACTCAACTAAGTCTTGTTGTTATTAAGCTGCTTGGTTAGAATGTCATTATAGCCTTTTTATACGAAAGCACACATTTGTGATGCATATCGATTCAATTGCTTAACTTCGTCACATTCTCAACTAGCCACTAGCTCTATTCATAATCCGAAGGCTAGCGAAATAGTTATTTTAGTTAAAATTATAAAACCCTTTTTTTTCAACATAAAATTTTTCCTACCTTATTGCTTTAGCTAATCATTCTCATGAAATTGTACTAATAATGCCATTTATCTAATTGACCTAAAATTATAAATGAGTATGGCAAATTCCTAGGGTGAATTGACTAACATTGTATCCCTGAGTAACCAGTATATTTAGAACTAAGTAACTTGGGTCACTAAATTCACAAGCTAATAAATCTTCGCAACCTAAAAGACTATGTTTAAGATTAAATCTATCCCGTTAAGTCCTAGACATTGACATATTCACCCAATTCACATCATGCAACCTAACCAAACTATCATACAATATGTAAAATTCACACTCAAGGTAAAAACACACAACCCTCCCCACACTTGAACAACACATTGTCCTAAATGTGAGAAGGAGACAAACAAGCACATAAGGGGGAATGAAAAAATATATAGAAGTCAAAAGAATAAAATACTAATAAAAATGAAAAGAAAAGGATTAGAACATGGAACCATCATGGTGATTGAGGTGATGTGTCAGAGGCAGAGACCAAATGTGCTTGATGTCGTGCTAACTTTCCTATCTTATAATTGATTAAGAGAGAGTAAGAGAATTAGTAGGGAAACACATTCCGAATCATTGATATTTATTTATGGAAATGAAACAACTTTAATTGCATAAAAAATTAAATCAACCTTAAACATGCTAATTTATGTTCATTAGCTTGACCTTGTATCATTGGAAACTCAGCTGAGATCAATTATGAGTGGCTTGCTTACACTCCTTTTTCTTCTTGTTTTTTTGATTCACGAACAAAGACTTCCATAGCTTCTTTAAACTTAATATCCATTGTCATATGTTCTTCTTCTTTTCTCTCTTTTAAGGATTTGAACACATCAATTCACTTGAATGAGTCACCCTTCTTCAGATTCTTTAATAAAACATTCATGTTGAATGCCACCTGGTCATTACTAGTCTGAAGGATAATGTTCTCTTCATAGACATCTATTAACACTTTTGCAATGTTCATGTATCGTATACCAAGATCTGGCAGATAGTATGGGAGGTTTTCACCCTTTTCTTCATCCTCTTTCTTGATTTCTTGGTCTTCTATAAGGTGGGGTTCAGCTTGATTTCTCGCTAGTTCTTTTAGCTCTCCCCGATTGTTAGGTGCAATAACCTCATATTGCTCTCTTTGATGTATTTCCATATTAATTAGAGAGTCTTCCACACTTCTTTTACAAAATTCACGGGAAGATTGTCTCACTCGAATCTCTAGGTTGTGAATAGACGAGGTATGAATTTCCATTACTTGCTTAATTTACTCTTCTAATCTCTTCTAGCCCTCTTCCATGTCTGTGAGCTTATCCAGGATCTTGTCCAATTTAGAATCCCATGAACTAGACTCATCTTGCTGAAATCCTAATAAGTCTTGATGTCTTAAATGAGTCCTTATATTGTTGGGCCAATAGAAATTTGAGTGGTTCTGCCACCTTGGAGTGTACATATTCCAATAAGGATCGTTACTTCCCCAACTATACTGCGCCTCATTGTGGTTTGCAAAAGTTCCTTGCTCCCTATAATATCTATCCTCCATCATTGTTCTTTCTATTTTTTCTTGGCAGCTAGCTCTTCAAATATCTCATTCTCACTCTAAGATGTCTTGATGTGTCTCTACTTTATGCCTTAAACTTCTTTCTCTATTTTTTGTAACACAAAAGATAATGAAAAAAAACCTTAGACTAAAGAACTAAACTAATTACCTTCCTCAACAATGGCGCCAAAAGCTTGTTGAGCAAGTTTAACAATTTATAAAACCCTCAATAATCCGCAAGTGCACAGGTCGTACTTTGTAGTATTGAAGGGTCAATCTAAAGAGGAGGGTACTAGCCTAATCCTATGTCTTCTAAGGCTTAGAGAAAAGAATAAAAAGAAATAGACATTGCACAAGTGAACACGGAAAGTAAATACTAGAAATTGATTCAAGAATTGTAAAGCGAAAAATTTAGCAAGACAGAATTAAACTTATCAGTCACACGTGTCACAATGGAAATCTGTCAAGAGAGTTAATCAAGTTATGAGTGAGAGGATTTTACCTATCATTAATGCTAATCTAACCATTTATGTGTTTACAGGATGTCGGTTTTAGACGGTTGTAGCGTTGATTACTCTCTTTCGAGTTATAACCATTAAACCCTAAATTGTAAACCTTAATCAAATTATGGAACTTGCAATCTCTTAATTCACAAATTAACCACGGTTCTAATTAGTTCTAAGCCTCTCGAATAAACAATCAGGTCTTGCATAGGATCTCTCTCTATGACATTACCGACTAGATTGATTAAGTGGTCAATTATATCGCCTAACTCTCATTAATTAGATTTGATCATTTTTATCTGGCTCACCCTCTCAGTTTGTTACCGAAACATGCAAATATATTAATCAATCACAACACCCAAACTAATAAACACAAAAATAAGTAAATCAACATTAACTCAAAGTAACATTCTGAAGGAGAGTTTAGAACATTATCAACAACCTGAAATCCATTTCCATACAATCCATCTCAACTTTATACATTGAAATGACAAAGGAAATGAAGAGAAAATGGAACTTAAATTGGACAAATCGGGAAGGCAATGACGTCGGAATACCACCTGATTCGGGAAGTAGCAGCATCGGGATCCACTTCTTTCACCTCCTTCTTCCTCTTCTCCTTCTCTTTCTCTTTTCTTTCCCCCCTCTTTACGATTTCCAAGAGTGGCTGAATGTAAAGCTCCTCTCTCTAACTCTTTCTCTTCTTTTTATATCCTCTTGTGTTTTGGGTAACCTAAGGGCTTTTTTAAGGTCCGAAAGGTCTAAAAAATCACTTGAACCTTGACTTTCTTGAGTGTTTGTGCGTCTACCCGACTGTGGCCTACATCTGAGCCTTCTATCACAATCGTGGCATATAGGCTATAATTGTGAGCCATCCCTTGTGCTTCTGTCACAATCGTGGCCTAACATGCCATGATCGTGGTTATTATTTAAGCTCGAATGTCTCTAAAACTCCTCCATTCTTCAATATTGACCCTAAAATACTAGCAAACACATCAAGGTACCTAAAAAATATAATATTTAAGCTCAAAATCTTGTACTAACCCATAAAACACTTAAAAACACAAATAATTAGCAAACTAATACAATTCAAACCTAAACACATACTAAATGTTCGAATTAATGGCTAAATATATACTAAACTATCCTTTAAAACACGATGCAATCTACACTTATCAATACGTATATATCCCATGTATACTACCCAACTTCGCCTCTATCCACGTTAACCTTAGGTTTGCCCAACAAATCAACACTTCCAGTTAGGACCAACCCATTAATCTAAAAATCTAATTTCTATTATTTGAACGTATTCGTGTAGAGTAGGCCAACAACCCCAATGCTAAAAGAACTCTGATTCTTGCGATATCAGTGAAAGATGTAAGTCCTAATATTTTGGTTGAGGGATTTGCCTTATGTCTCATCAATACTTGGATGGACTTATATATATCTCACATATATATTCAAATAGTTACTAAAAATATATGGCATGAATATGGATGCTTCAATTAAATTGATCCTATGTCCATAACCAATGTATCATGCCTTTTTAACCAACCATTAAAATGCATGTAATGCATGTAAAACACAAAGGAGGTTTAAATTAAGTTATGACTTGACTATGCATCAAAAGTTCGTTATTCGATTCAAGTATTGAACCAAATCAGGTGCTAGTGTTATTCGCAGCTAATTCAAATTATGAATATAATTCGATTAGGAACCCTAAAAGTCAATTATTTTGATGTCCAAATTACACTTTAGTTCTAGTACACATGCCTTTTCTAGGCACACTAAAAATGCAATGCTCTACTTAGATTAATTCTAAATTACTAGGGTCCAAAATTCCCAAACATCAATTAGTCATCTAAAACATCCTTAGGTCATCTCAAATTTATCAAGACAATTTCATCACAAGTCAAAAAATATCTTAACGGCCAAAATTATTAAGATAAATGAGTTAACCTATTAGACACTAAAGAGATCGATTCAATGTCCGAAAATTTTTTGGACCGTTATTTCAAGCACATGCACTTAGCATGCTACTAGCATTAAAATAATATATTTCTTATCTCATAAAAATGTTTCAAGGTCTTATAACCGAAACATAATCACATAAGTCATCAAACAAGTCATCCCTATCAACTTTCAAAAAGCTAACCAATGTTGACTTTGACTTGATCTGTTAATTAAATCAAGTTCAATTAATTTTGGAAAGATTCTAGAGTCTTATAAACATTCTATATATTCCTAATAAAAAATTCCAGAAACTGATTCCTAGGAATTCTTTATGAACTAAGTAGAATTAGCCAACACATCATATGTCCACTAACACTTTGTCATACACCACTAGCATGCATGTAAAATAGAGAATAAATAATTAATCATTTCAAAAACATATATCATGCTTCTCATACATGTGGCAACATCATATGTGCATGTTCATGAAGAAAATTCACAAAAGAATTTTTTAAATAAAATTATTCTGGAATTTACAAGCATTTATGTTCATCAGATTTCCAGAATTTCCCAAAACTTCATACATGCATCAAGCTGAAATTAAAATCGTAATAAAATAGCAAATGATATTCAATTGTAATTTAATTTGACAAAAACATAATATAAAACCTTATAAACATTTATGTGTAAGAAAATTAGAAAAAAAAATTTTCTATAAGTATTACAAAATTTTCAAAATCAGCATATGCATTTCATTTTCCAGATATTCCCAAAAACCAGCATATGAACAAACTGGAAATTAATTCGCAATAAAATATCAAATGACATTAAATTGTAATTTCCTTTAGCAAAAACATAATATAACATCTTATAAACATTTCTATGAAAGAAATCAGAAAAAAAAAAAAACCAAATTTCTACAATTTATAAGCAATTTTCAAAATTAATATGCATGTCAGTCATAACCCAGTAAACAATTTGCACACGTTTAATAGATCATCTAATACATGCATAAGTAGCTTTAATACCACTATTGGGAAGTCATGGTCCATGCATCTCATGCATTGCTATGTAGCTGAAGCATTGGAATCAAAATTCCAGCACCGCGACATCCCTAGAAAATCCAGAATCTATGTGCATGTATAAGCAGAATGTAAGAACATGAAATTACATCATATGTACCTTGCAAATGCTCCTTTCTTGAATCTTCTACTTGTTTGGGTTGTAGCAAACACCAAACACCTCAAGATCACTCCTCTCAACCTCCAGAACTCTTTTAGACCTTTAGCCTCTCAATTGAGTGTGTTTTAGCTTAATTTCCTATGTACATAAGTGAGGATCACCTGTCATAAAGTGGGTCACGATCGTGACCTATAAGTCACGATCATGACTTACTTAAAATGATAGTCATGCACACTTTATATTTCATCCAATCTTTTATGCATGTAACCTTAAGTTTCTAGTTATTTTGGGCATTTGCATTAACTTTTAATTCGAGTATATCATGAGTGGTTTCATACCACTTGAATTAACTCTTAATCCAAGCAAATCATGAAGGTTTTCATGATGTCAATTTACCAGAACGTAAATGAATTAATACACGAACTCTTTAATAGTTAATTATCCAATTTATGAACCTTTTTTTAGACAATTATCGTGCAATTCGTTCCTTCACCATCCTATACCCCACTTGGTTTTGAGTATAGGCTATGTATCAACTCCTACCAGACTGACTATGTCACATCTAGTCCAAGTGATGTTAGTTCTTGTCTTGAGGATCTCATTATTCTATGTGTCATTGAAGACTTTCTTTATGACACATAACTGCTTTGACCAGAGACCCTCGACTAATGACCCCGACAAGAGACTGTGGGTATCATCTCCTTCTATCATGAGTGGTAAATCCTTTATTGGCTACCCAATTACTTTCGAATACTAATAGCTATACTCAATCACTATCCTATGAGTGACCTCGTCTTAAGGCAACAAGGAATGATGTCAAAGCACAAGATCAGTATGCAAGATATCCTTGAGTACATCAAGTTTAAGGATATCTGCACTATTGCTATGATAAAATTAATCACTGACATTTGATAAATTATCTATATGATAATCTCATAGTGGGTCATCCGATGTATTTATTACTCTTACTAAGCATCTATATGTTAACTTTAAACATCTCATACTTACAGTTTATGAGATCCGTTGCTTGATTAAATCAAGGAATATAACATGTGCTAGTCTATCCGGATTAACAATATCCTGCTCATTAATCTTATGACTAAGGATAATTTAAATATTAACATAATTGTACATAATAGGAATCTCATTATCATGATTTCCTTCATGCTATGTTTTGTATTATGGACTTCATTAATTCGATTTAAGATTGACATCAATTCATAAATAAATAAACATCAAATTAATGAAAATTGTTTTTCACTTTATTAATCAAAATAAAGTTTATAAAATAGTGCTAAAGAATAAAGATGATTACTTTTAGAGTGCTACTCTAACACCAACTATCGTGAAAGTTTGAGCTTTTTTACTTTTAATTATGCATGGGAATGAGTAATTGAAGTTGCAGTATATGAAAAGAAAACCAAGGCAAAAATTATAATACAAGTCGGGAAACAGGTTTTAAAGAATTTCAGATCCAGGTCAGAGTTCAGACTCTAAGAGAAATTGAATAATGACTCTCAGTCCCTCACTCACTGCCATCCATTTGCCACCTTGAAAATATTTCTTTATGTCCATTAATGCTGCCAGTAACACTCTCTGGCAACGTCTATGGTCCTGTTCTATATAGCTTGTTCGTCAGTAAAATCTAGCGGTTCCGCTATCCAATACAATAACTTGTCTTCCATTTTTCATAGTTCAGTTTCTGCAACTCAGTCTCGTCTTTTTTGCTCAGTCCCAACCCAAGCATCTTCTTTCCGTAAATTAGGCCAGATCCCTTTTTAGTTTGCGTTGAAAAGTGACCAAAATTTCTAGTTAAACATGCACGACTACCAATTTGGAATTCCTGCTTGCTTTACATCTGGTAAGAAGTTAGCTGATGATCCTGGTACGATAACCAGGTCAGGACAGAGTTCGTTCATGTCTGTTTATCGTACAAAGGTTGCTGATCAGTGTCGTTTGATCACCATAACTTGGTTCAAGAATCTGTTACTCCATGGCCTAACGGTATCAATAGAAGGAGCTGAAGGAGAGAGCCAATACAGCTGCAAAGTGGATCTAAAGCCTTGGTATTTTTGGAGGAAACAAGGGTCCAAGCGAGTCATGGTGGATGATAAAGCTGTGGATATTTTCTGGGACCTCAAAGCTGCAAAATTTAATGGCGAAACTGAACCTGTATCTGAATACTACGTTGCTGTCGTTTGCGATGAAGAGGTTGTGCTAATTATTGGCGATCTAAAGAAAGATGCATACAGGAAAACAGGGTGTAGACCGGCTCTCATCGATCCTATTCTGATCTCAAGAAAAGAGCATATATTTGGCAAGAAGAATTTTGCGACAAGAATAAAGTTTCACGAGAAAGGTAGACTTCACCACATCTCGATTGAGTGCAAGAACAGAAATGGTTGTGGGAATACAAATAGCTCCAATTCGACAAATGGGACTGACCCAGAAATGGAGATAAGAATTGATGGACACTTGGTGATTCATGTGAAGCATCTTCAGTGGAAGTTCAGAGGTAACCAGTCTATAAATCTTCACAAATTAAGAGTCGAGGTGTGCTGGGACGTCCACGACTGGCTGTTTAGTCCAGGTTTAGGGCATGGTCTGTTCATCTTTAAGCCAATAATTTCATTTTCATCACTATCACCATCATCTTCATCACCTCCGTTATCTTCCTCAACATCTACACCAATGTCTTCTCAGACGGGAAGTTCAGGTTCATTAGAGGGATGTACTGCTGGTGCGTCATCAGAATTCTGTTTGTTTCTCTATGCTTGGAAGGTTGAATGACAGGCAAGATACTGGCACCAATGTTCTAGCATCATCAAAACCACCCATAAGAATAAGGTTGTACAAGGCAAAATGGGTCTTCCACTATCAATGATATGGGCCAGATTAGGGTGGTGAGGATACAGAGTGGGTTGGGAGAAGAAGTGTGGGGTCAAAAGAGAGCTAAGGAGTTAAGTCACAGCTGGGGTTTGACGCAAGTGGCATGATTGGACAAAGACAGATAGTAACACATACATGCTCAATAATTTCACATGCAGACACATCTCCCCATCTAACTTTCTACAAGTTTCTCATTTGTCTCCTGTTTCTTGATCTGGTCTTGAAGTAAGAGTACAAAACAACAAATGTAGATGTAACGCTTCATTAAATTTTATATTTCCCTATATTTAGCTGAATACCTGTATCAGGCAACAGGAAGATGGAAGTATGCGTTGATAGGTGAGTAGGAATTTAGGGAGCCGCCTTTGTTGCAAGGACTTTCTTTATGCACTTCACAGGGCAGAGACAAGCAATAAACTCTATAAAGCTTTAGATATTAACACGTGTACAAACCTATTTTCATCTTCTTGAGTGTTTTTCTTTTGGAAGTTCTTTTTTGGTCAATGATTTTTTTTTAATGAATAAGAAGATTTTTATTCCAGTAACTAAATAAAAAAATACAATATAATTACACAAAACAGAGTCGAATGTTTGGATCATGTCTTTAGAACATTCTGCTTGGCTGTTGGGAATCCATTCTTGTAATAGAAGAAAGTTTCTGCAGCTGCATCACGCTCAAGTTTTATAGTGCATGGAAATCTACAATAAAAAAAATAAAAAAGAGAAGCTTATAGTCGGTCTTCTCATTTTGAACCAAAACCAAAAATCCTTGCCAGGAAGAACTTGTTCTTTCCCTTAGAGGCATCAGGGGCTGCTTGAACTGGTACTGCTGTGGGGGCTGATGCAGAAGTTTGTTTAGCTGCAGAAGCTTAAAAGTTGTCAGGAACAGTTTCAGAGTCCAAAAGTTAAATTTCCATAACCTCGTAAAACATTGGAAAGTAAAGATTGCCTGATTTTGGTGCATCCCTCTTGACTGTTCCTACTTTTTCATGGGAATTCTTGTCTGGATTGTGTCTGCCATCCTCATGAGGAGAGGTAGAAATTGACCTTCTTTCTGTAACTCTGTTCTCCATCTGTCCCATGCTTTCTCTGTTGCCTGCAGTCATCATAGTCTAATTGAACTTGTGCACAATCATGGTTAAGCAAGAAGGATTGGTAAAAAAGTACAGGCCGGCCTAAATTAAAAAAATATTTCAAATGTCAAATTCAGAAAAAGGGCGGTCTGAACCTATATTTTAGCCTGAAATCAAATCAAGCTACGGGTATTTACAAAATTTTGGGCCAGGCCTAGTAAGTAGTAAATATACACAAACCAGAATGGTAAAAGTAATGCAATAAGTCTTCTTTATAGTATATAAAACTTCAAAATTTTGATTAGATGCAAGATTGCTTACTATCACTTGGAGGTCTTCCATAATTTCGGCGCAAAGCTTCAAAGAAGGAACTGTCCCTTCGATCTTTCACCACTGATGGAGAGAAGAAAAGAAAAGTGAAGGTCCGGTCAGGACACAGAGAACTAAAATCAAATTTATCTCATTTTGTGGTGCAGAGAGTGAAAAAGAAGTATACATACATTGTTCAAAAAGAGCTGTCCTATAGTTTGGGGCCAAGCCAACTAGCAGCAATTGAACTGCTTCTGAATCTCTTGTCGTAGGCTTATTTGATGCACCCAAGTTATGCGTATCTAACAGGATTCCTGAGAGCTGAAAAACAAGAAACCGTTGAGAATAGATTGATTGCGGTTGAGTTGTTGATGCAAAGACTACCTGCAGCTTACCAGAAGTTTTTTCAGCTCTGGTGTTTGAAGCAAATCGTAGGAATCTTCACAATAATTGTCTGTAAGAGTAGTGCAGATAGATCCAGCCTACAAAGCCATTAAGCTTAAAAGTTGACTATGTTTTGAAAACTGTACAAGCTATCCCAGAAATGACAATATATTCAATCTTGATGTCTCCTGAACATTTACTGACCTCTCCATTGTTTTTGAGGATATCTTGCCCTACCACAAGGACTGTCAAACGTCCAGTTATCAGCAAACTCTCCAAATCCACCTGACACCAATTGGTAGTTCAGAAATTAGCGACTTTTTAAAAAATTGTGCAGCTCAAAACAAATGGCGCCATATCATACGCGGAAGTACCTCGTCAGCGAAGAGCAAGGAGGTAGCATCGAGGCCGACATGGTGGAATAGCCAAGCAGCTTGCCTTTGTTTCCACATTTTGGATCTTCTTATATTCATCACAGGCAAAACAACAGAACCCTCTTCGTCTCCCTCACTTTTTCCTTTTTTCTTCATGAATTTGCTGTTCAACCACCATGCATAGCATATTGCTGCCACCATTGAGCTAGTACCTGCATTAATCCCAATGATCAACATTTGAAACCCAAAACAAGGTAAATGGCGACATAGTATTAAATGTACTCAACCGTTTGAAGGAGCAGGAAGGATGATTTTGGCCTTGGTTTGGATCTCATTATTCATTATGCTTCCGATCTTTGTTCTTTGCTCCTTAAGGAAGGAATTAAGGCTGAGGTGTGTTTGGCCATCTCCTTCCTTTTGCCACCCATTTGCATTAGACTTTGGTGCAATTTTTTCCATTGAACACGTTGACTTCGATATGGATCTCCTGTGAGCCGACTCGACCAAGTTTTTCGGTGGAGAGAGCAACTGGTTATCTGCAGCTGACTTGAAACTTCTACGTGGAGGTACTGGAATTCCCTGAGAGGTAGGGGAGGACTGAGTCTCGGTTTGGAAGCGGGATTTACGGTGGATTGACGACCGTGGCGGCAGAGGTAGCGCCGTCGGTTCATGGAAGAGGTTGTTTCCTTTGCAGGGGATGGTGGGATCAGGTGGAAGTGTGCGATTGGAGGGGTTAAGAACATTGGAGACCCAGTTCTGAACCTGTGACACTGGAAATGCTTCCGAGGGAGACTTGGTCTTCACGTCTGCTGAATTACTTCGACTGTGATTCACAGTTCTTGTTAGTATTTCTTCACTGAATCCATCCAGAGTTCTGTTTCTGTAGATACAAAAACATAACGTTTAGCTTAAACTTTCAGAAGTCAAACCATCCCTTAAGGTATTACATTACTGACTATCTGCAACTGAAACCGCAGCTTTAACCAAAGTAATAAAGTCCAATAAGAACATACCTTCTTGCAGACCTGGAGAGATGATCTTTTCTCTCTATAGAGGATGTTGAAAGTCTACCCGGAATCCCACCATTGAATCTCGGTGATCCAGCGAGTCTAACCGGAGTCACATCTGCACGTGGAGGAGAAGAGGCCACCATGCGCCTGGCCTCATTGAGCCACTCCTGAGTCAACCTGCTGTTGTTACTCCTCGTACTTTGATCAAAAGATTCTTCGTCACCATCCAAAGCATGGCCAGTCAAGTTATACGCTTTCGCATCAGAATTCAATGATCCAAAGAACATGTCATTCATGAAATCTGTGAGGTCTGGAGCATGGTCGGCTCTCAAGCTTTGTTTTGGCTCTGTTAACTTCTTTTGCTGTAGTGAAGAGCTCTCTCTTGATGAAACCCGGTTAAACCTCATCTCCATCATGGTTCCCAGCAGAAAGAGATAGGAACAAAGAAGCTTGGTTTTGGTCGAGAGCTCAAGGTCGTTTTGCTATGGAAATTGTTGTTTCCTTTTTATCTTTTCCCTGATATAAACCATGAGACAAGGACATGTAACATTGAGAACATCAGCAAATCCATCGCCACTGAATTGAATGCAGGACGGCATTTTGGTGCTTTTGGGGTCTCCAATGTATCATACCCTTGTGTTATTTGTGTTGTTTTTCCCCAAACTATATTTTATAATTTTATAAACTTGATGTCATAATGGGAAAAAAATCATCTTCTTTACAAGGTATGTTCAATATAAGTAATCATAACTATAATTCACAAGCAAAATATGCATAACTTTATAAATCATTCAAATGTAACATTTTAAAGAATATCTATTGGAAATGAAATAACACAAAACAAGTGTTTGACTTTGAGCTTTAACTTCTTATCTTTATATAAAATTTAATTAATCAAAGCTCATAGTTTATTTTTATAATAAATTAAATCACCAAATCATATTCAAGATAATAAGATAATGAATAAGAAGTTCTAATTTGTTAAAATTTTCCTTCTTTGTGAGTTTTCATATCCTTTTCTATAAAACATAATCATATCCTTTAAATAACTAAGAAATAAGAATTATCGTAAAATCTATGGATTTGATCAGTCAAAGTTCTCCTTACCAACTAATTTGGCACATTTTACTCAAGGATTTACAGCAAATGGTTTTGTAAAGTTTCTTAAAAGATAATTAAGATTAAGGAGCTTCTCTGTTGGTCATGACGGGGCGTTCAATGGAAAAGCAGTACTGGAATATAATTATTCAGGACAAAGACCATTCGTTGATTTCAGGAAGACAATTTTTATACTAAAAAATCAACCTCTGTCCATCTTCATTAGAATTTTCATGTCTCTTAAAACGGTGAATCCAACTTATAATTTTTGTTGAAAAGAACAAGAATGATCATAGCTGTTGGTTTGTACATATATACATGTTTGGCTCTTTTCCAAATCTCTATCCTGAAACCACACAGCAAAGTTCACATACGGTTTCTATATTGGTGGGTGGTAGAGAATGTGAGACTTGATCACAAGAACAACCCCGTATGGAACAGAAGACTGAGAACGAGGATAAAGTTTCTTTCTATATTCTACGTAAAAAAAGAAAGAAAAAGGATATCCTTAAATAAATGGTCCTTACTATATTATGTTCTGAATAAATAATATTCATTAATTGATGAACAAATTCTTTACTTCAAATCAATGTTTAAGTTAAATTGATAACACGAGATGTTTTTATCATAACATTATAAAATTAGTTAAAAATTGAATAAAATTGAAAATTTTAATATATTTTTTAAAAAGATTGTCCTTATTATTGAAGGATTTGAAGCTTAATTATAAAAGAAAATTGTTAAATACAAATTAATTGATTTATTTTAGTTTATAAAAATCAATTAATTTACGAACACTAATAGATTACTTGATAAACTGACTAAATTTTAACAATAAGAATTATTAAAGTAAACTAAAAATTTAGACTGTTCAAAATTTTTATTGTTAAATTGGCCAAATCGGTTCAATAGTATAATCATTACTTCAAACACTTTCAAATTTGAAAAAGTTTTAAGAAAATTAAACCCAAAATTTTAATACTTTAGTGAATTTTCTTGTACTTCTAGAGCCACTCTTGAAAAGTAATTTACGAGTACTTTGTTGATCTACTGAATTCACCTCAGGATAGGATACACACGGTGATCATAGATGTCCTTGCTATAGTGTCCAGGAAACAATTATAACTCTTTTTTTTTTTTTTTTTTGTTTTCCTCACGAAGTGTCATAGGCGGGTTTTTTCTTTAATATTTCTAATTCTTTGTTTTTTCTTGAAAACAAAAAGGTAACTTTTTTGTCATCACTTCAGCAATGGTTTAAAAAAGAGAGAAAAGAAGAATTCCACATTTAGGTTAAAGTCGCTCAATTGGACACTAATTTTCAACAATTCTGAGATTATATCTAATGAAAAATGTCCTTTCCTCCCTTCTTTTGAGAAAGTAAGTTTTGTGTTACTATATTACTTGTTAGGAAGGCTTTGTCCCCCTTATAACTATAAAAGTTGCAGGAAAAAACAAAAGAGAAGAATATGTACATCTACTCACAAACTAGACAGTTTCGAATCATAAATTCAGGAATTTGAAATTTGGGGATGACTTCATTCCTTAGAAGAATTGCACATTATTACAAACCAATGTTTAAGATACCATTTCATACTGGCCAATACCGCGGAATGGTATTGGGGTTGATGGCACCGGCCGCAAGTACCGGCCAATACTGAGTGTTTTCACCCGGTACCGACCGGTACTCACAATACTAGAATATACTGGGCCAGTACTGTGAATCCCCAACTTTTGAGGACCAATTTGCAAATAAAAAAAATCTAATATCACCCCCGCCTCCCCCCCCCCCCCTTTTCTGCCTCTTATTTTTCAATTTTTGTTCTCTCTCTCATTGACTCATCCTCTCTTTATCACTCTCGTCATCCTCTTCTCCACTCCTGGTGGTTTACGGTGCTCTCCGACAATGCTTCACTACTCCTCCCCCATGCGACTTCATCTTCGCCTCTTCAAACGTCTTCCTCCAACAGGGGACGTCTTCTATCGCCACCTCTACGATGACCATCAACCACTATCAACTTTGCTCTCCAGTCTCCAACGACGACCAAGGCACCAACCACGCATCAATCTGACAAATCTGGGAATAATACCCAGATGTCGACCCGGCCCATCACCGAATTCGATTGTGAATTTTTGTTTGGTTGGGTGTGTTTTTTTTCCCAATTTCTATTAGAATGTTTCTAGTTAATTGTTTATGTTGTGAATTGTGATTGTTTCTGGTTAATGGAATGAAATTTTGAATGATTGGTGATTGTTTCTAGTTAATTGTTTGTTTTGGAGACTTGGAGTTGTATTAGATTTGAAGTTGGTAATGGAAATGTGAAATTTGTGGTTAGTTCGATTGGTTTTTCATTTTGGTAATGAAAATATGAAATTTGTGGTTGGTTTGGTTGATGTTTGATAATGAAAATGTGAAAGCCGAATGTTTGTTGGTTGCTTCATTTGTGGTTTGAAAATTGAAAGTTTGAAACAAACAAATTTTGCTTACTAAATTTGAAAATAAAAATAGAAATTGTCTATAATTCCAATTTACCAAATTCCAAAGATCCCATCATTTATTGTCTATAAAAGAAAATTTCAAAGAACAGTGACATCAAGTTTTCTCTGTAAAATTCACATGCCTTCTGTGTTTTGATCTTTGTTAGTGGGTTATTCACTTACTTGACGTTTGGGTAATTGGCTGAGTTAGGTTGACAACAACAGGATGTAGGAATGAATCAATAAAGTCTTCCAAAATCATAATTCAAAAACTAATCAAAATTATGGATCCTTTTGTAGTAAAATCATTTTTACCTATTTGTCTCCTCTATTATGTAATGTATTGCTTGAATTAGTACCTTGTGTTATGTCATAATTTTGTCATTTAGTAAAATGAATATTGTTAATATGTTGAAGTATTTTAGAACACATTTTTCGTTCTTTTATCATGTAGCTGCTTTACTATTTTTTAGTTAAAAGTTAAGGTTAATGGGGGATTAAAGTTAGGGTTATAACTAGAGTTAAATTCAAAGTTAATCATCTAATTAACACTTTTTTTCTTGAAAATTCGAAGTTTAGAAATTGCAATTTTTATGGTGTACACTAGTTTTTAAATTTCAATTTAATTCTAATAATCTTATCTAAATTAATAATGGAATATTTTATTATCCCTAATCTTCTTAATTCATCTTGATTATTGTAAGAGGACAATTAGTAAAAAAAAAAATCTATGTGGTAATGGTTTGGGAGGTTCTTTACGTATCATTGCTTTATGAAGGACTTAGCATTAACATTGTTAATTTTGTTGATAAAACTACTAAAGGATTAATTTCTTACAAAACTAACATCTTCATTTTTTTTTTACAGATAAATGGAACAAAGTTCAACTACTCCTGATCAAACTACTTCAGGAAGATATAATGATCCAGCTTGGGCTCTTGCTGCATTAGTCCTAGGTATGAAGAATCATATAATTTGCTTACATTTGTAACAAATATTTGAAAGGAAGAGGAAGGACCCAATTGAAGAAGCATTTAGCTGGGGTTAAAGGGATGTAGAACCTTGTAAAAAAGTAACTCATGATGTGAAGTGGCAAATGAAAACATTGCGTGAAGAATATCAACATAAGAAAGATAGAAGAGAAAGGTTGAATTTTGAAATTGGTAGTGGAAGTTCATTTTCTAGTTTCTGTGGTGATTGTGGAAATGTTGAAGGTGGTAGTGATAGTGGCGGTAGTGGTACTGGCAGTGTTCCATCTTAGATTTAAGAAAAAGTACCTAAACTTTATGTGAGGAAGAGAAGAAGGTAGGTGACTAGTTTCTTTGTACCCCGAACAACTGGAGAAGGCCAACCTTCAATTTGTTGTGCAATGCAATTAAGAGATGCTGCTCACAATGTCGATATGACAATAGCTAGATGGTGGTATGATACAGTTTCATCATTCAATGCTTCTCAATCTTATTATTATCAACATATGATAGATGCAGTAGCCTTTTATGGTCCGATAAAAAAATCCTTCAATTGATGACTTAAGAGGTAAACTTTGAGTTGTTCTGTTTATAAAATTAAAAGTTATTTGACTGAAAGAAGAATTAATTAAGGTACTTATAGATGTTCAATCATGTGTGATGGTTAGACAAATAGGTGATAAGAGCTTATTATAAATTTTTTTTATTTATTCTACAAATGACTCTATGTTTTTGAAATCTATTAATGCATCTGGCCTTATTAGAAATACTGAGACTTTATTTGGGATGTTTGATGAAGATGTAAATGAAGTAGGGCCAGAAAACATTATTCAGTTTATTAGTGACAATGATTCCGCTTAAAGGAAAAAGGTTGTAGAATACATATAATTCTTCTCTTTTTTTTTTACTCCTTGTGTTGCACATTGCATTAACCTAATGCTGAAGAATATAGGGAATCCTAGGTATTTTCCTGTTATTGATGAGACTATGTAGAAAGTTAAAAAGGTGATAAAGTTCATTTATAATCGTGCATGGGTATTGAATTTAATGAGAAAGGAATTTACCATTGGTAAGAATTTGTGTCATCCTGCTGTGACAAGATTTGAACAAATTTCTTATCACTTCATTCTTTTGTTTCGATGAAGAAAGAGTTAAGAAAAATGTTTACAAGTGATAAGTGGATTGCATCTTAGCATGCTAAGTCTAATGTTGGAGTGGAGGTTTGTAATATTATACTATAAGATAGAGAATTTTGGTCTCAATGTCAATTTGTTATTTGAGTTTGTGAGCCTTTGGTGAGGGCTCTTTGCTTAGCTGATAATGAAGAAAAACCAACAATGGGTTATCATATTATGGAGAGAGCAACGGAAGCAATCCAGGCCGATATGAAATATAAGATTTCTTTGTATATACCATATCTTTCAATCATTAATGAGAGAAGGGAAAGATAACTTTCTTCTCCATTATCTGCAGTTGGGGCATTTTTAAATCATAGTATTTCTTTTAGACTGGATCTTAGTAAGCAAGCTGAAGTTAATAGAGGAATGCTTTTAACTATTGCAACAATTGTTAACATAGACGCGATTCAAGATCTCTTGAGCTCACAAATGGAGCTTTATAAGTTGTCTTATGGGGATTTTGTAATGTCGATTGCTATTCGACAAAGAGGAAAAGTTTCTCCAGGTATTAGTTATTTCCTTTTTCTTATTTGTTGAAAATTAATTATCACTTTAAATTGTTTATAATGCCACTTTTGTTATCTTATAACTAACAGTTTCTAGGTGGGATTAATTCGGAAATGGTGTTCCAGAATTGAAAAAGTTTGCAATTCGGATTTTAAGTTAATGTGAGAGTGCAACAGGTTGTGAATGAAACTGGAGCACATTTAAACTCATCTACTATAAAAAAGGAATAAATTGGAGCATAAGAGGTCGAATGACTTGGTTTTTATTCGATGCAATTTAAAGATTCAGGAAAGGTATGTTATTATCATTTCGATATAATTTCTTATAATTTTCTAATAATTAAATTTTATTGATTACTAGGAGTCTTAATAGTACAAGTAGTTCAATTGATCCAATTTACATTGATAATATTGATCTTTTGGCAGATTGGGCTTCTGAAAAATTGAATTTGGTAGATGTTAATGACTTGGAAGATAATCTTAGATGGAAAAACATTGACATGTCATTCGGTGCATTAAATTTGAATGATAATAATGATGAAGCTCCTCTTAATGATGAGGATTTTGCACTAAATGATAACTGGGGTCAGTGCAGTTATAGCGGGTATCCTTCTGTTGACAATTGAATTTTGTTCCAGGTTATTTTTTCCTCTTCTTTTAATTTTACTTATATTTGATGTTTATTAGTTTATGTTAAATTCTATATATGTAATGTAATTGTAAATGTTTTTGTTTAAGGTTTAACTTCTACTTGATTGTTTCCTCATCATGAATTCTTTTCGTAAATTGTAATAGTTAAGAATATTTATTGTTTTTTTTATTGGATGTTTTGATGTAATTATTATTTATTAAAAATGATGAAATTATATTATTGTAATACTTTTAAATACTTTGTATTATTCTTATTTTTATATTTGTATTATAATGATTGTCTTTTTTTCATATTAATTGTGGATATAATTTGTATGTGAAATATTTAAAATTATTGTTATTTCATATTAACTGTGATTATTATTTATTATTATGATTTTTGGAAGCAAGGTTGATGTAAACTTGTAAAATACACAGTACAACTGTACCATATACCAATGGACCATATTGTAAATTTTAAAAAATTTCAAGGACTATTTCATAATTTTAAAAACTTACCCAAAACAGTACCTAGTATTGATCGTTACCGGTATAGTACTGTACCAGAATCCAATCCGGTATCAAGTCCAGTACTGTATTCACAACTTTGTTACAAACATAGCTATAACTTGATGATAAGTCCATAATCTTTATATATAGGTACATCTCCTAATTAATTTTACTTATTCAGCAACAAATTTACCTAATTATTTAATCCCATCACCTAATTTTCAATTTAATGTCACATGCTACTATTAGCATTCATCAAATAAACTAGACTTAATTAACAAATAGATAAATTGTTGTCGCAATATCATTTACAAGTTTATATTTAAAATAATGACTATAAGATCATTAAAGTTGGCATTGAAATCATTCATTAGTCCTAATAGAAGTACATTTATAAAAGGAGGAAGTACATTTGGTAATTTCTTTCTAGTTTAAAACCAATTCAAAAATTAACACAAGATAAAAGAAATAAATATTTGTTCCATTAAAAAACGAAAATTACAACAACAACTCAATAAAAATCCTGCTGATATATAGGATCTAGAAAGATCCATTAATACGCAGTGTTATCTTTAATTTGTAGAGAGTTTGTTGAAGTTTAAAATGTTATGCCAAAATGCTTGAATTTTAATTTGTGGTGATAATAACTTGATGTCTAGTTCTGACGTAACGTTTCTAATGTAATTTGTCACATTATATTAGTATTTTTATTACGTGCTTGTTACGTGTATCATTTTTTTGACATAAGTATTTTTATTATTTAATAAATATAAAAAAACCTAATTTTAGATTCATATCCTATTGTACAATTGTTATGTGTCTTCTCCCCGTCGCCTATACTGGATCTTCTCCCACGTTCGTATCTCCACTCCCTTATATCTTATATTTTTTTATGTTTTCCAGTGAAATTTTAAAATTCAAGTTAACAACTTTATATATGGATTGGGAAAGTAATGAGAATGCAGAAAGTGGCTTGGAATGATAAGTCAGGAGGAGTTCAAAGGAACTTTGAATTATCAGACTAAGAAAAACTATGATGAAGAGATGTTGACAAAATTTTGTCTTCACCTAATAAGAATGTTTTAAAAATTGGACCGTACATCAAACTGATCAAAAGAAAGGTTTAAGGTTTAACCGATAGTAAACTGCTAAATACTGGTATATAATAAAGAAGTAAATTTTATAAGAATAAGTAAAAATAAAATATTTTATTAAAATAAAAAATATACCAATGTCTATTATTATATAATGAACTAATAATACATAAATATGAGGCTAATATAAAATATAAAATAAAAATAAAATCAAAATTGTATTTATGAAGGAGGATGTATCTCCTCATTGCCAAAAGTTCCAAATTCTCTAAAAATATCTAAAGACTCATAAACTACGTTCCCATCCAAAGTATTTATGTTAACTTCTTTTACTACATTCGAATAAATTACAAATTAGTAATGTAATACATTATAATTTTAAATTAAATATAATCAAAATAAAAAATATGAATTGACTATCAGTAGATGTTTGTAATTCATTCATTGTGACAAATGCATTTTTTTTTCATAAATCACCTTTTCATGTTCATTATAATCAAGATCAGATGATGATTCTTCTTCTTTATCTAAAAAAGTAAATCAATGAATTAGAGGTTATTCTAAACTTAATAGCTTGTATATAGTAGAAAAAAAGTAATTAACATTAACAAGTAAAATATATAACTCAATTCACAAGTTATTATAGGAGTAATTGTATATATTATTTTCTTCAACTTAAATTTTTTAAAATAAAATTCATTGCATATATTAAAAGAGTTAATATAATTTCTAGTAATGTCAAATTAAATTTAATTGCGGTACAATTAAAATATTATTAAAAATTAAAAATACAAGGTGAAGTAATTAAATGGGCATAAACACTTGAATATTGTTCTTCAAAAGGTTCAAACTATATTTCTAGCTTGATAGAGAGATCATTTAGCTTAGATGAAAACATAGCCAATCTCAAAACAATTGGTTTTGCCTGAGATTATGTTAAATTAAAGATGAAAAAGGAGCTTCTAAATGTAATCAAAATAAAAGCACAATGTGTAATTGTTAATGATTCCATAGAAGTTTCCAATCCATGGAGACTAATGAACAAAGGTATGTTCTAGACAATTGAGAACAAATGCGCTCGGCATGTTGACAAAAATAAAATGATGTTTATGTAAAGGAAGTGATCCCCATATTAAAGATACTTAATCAGTAGAAACTTGCAGAATGTATCCACCAACGATCTTCCTAATGGAAATGAATTGGTTTCCACCAATAAATAAGCAATAATTTTGGTGGTACTTGAAATCCTTATCAATCACAATGGTGTAAATGATAACAAAATAAAACAAGATCCTCCTAGTATGCAATAGACACTAAAGTGTGCTTATCTCTTTTACCAGAGAAGGGTGACCACATACAATTTATCAACTACATCCATAAAAACTTAAAATAACCATACATATACACCAAAAGAAAACCAACAACAGAATGATGAACAATTACTCACATATTGGTGTGCTCCACTTCAAATGACTTGCTCCACTTCAAATGACTAAGTGTTAGCAAGTGTAGTTTTCAGTTTTGAAGTTTTAGATGAAGAAATTGAATATTTTAAGAGAGTATATATAACAAAAGAGATTAGAATAAAGAAGAAGTCTTCTTTAATTGGTACTCTTGTAGATAAAGCTATCAAATTATTCAAAATAAACTGAGCATACTTGAATTCTATACAAACAATCATTTTCTGTTATTTGTTATGAAACTAAACTGAGTATACTTCAATTCTATAAAAATAATCCTTATTTTTTATCTCTTAACAGACCTTGAATAACAGTAAACTGGACATACTCAAACTATGTACAAAAAATCCTCGAATTCTATGCAAAAATGGATTGAAAACATAATCAAATATTCAGTCCAAAACCCATTCATCAACTCTCAAATTTTTTGAAATGAAATGGGGTTTTTAATGTTACAAAAAATTAATTGATGATGAAGCAGAAATCACCATGAAGCAACTGCCTTATCCTTATCTCCTTATATGTTATCTCTTGAATAACACAGAACAAATTGGAACTTTATAGAAGACGTAACTCCTTTTCGTCGAAGAGGAACTAAACCAACAAAAGAAACATCCAATTTTCTTTTCTTTTCTCCACCTTCACAAAAATGAACAATCAAAAATAGGAAACAAGATAACTTCCTCTTACCCAAAAATCGCTCACTACAAGAGTTAAGACATTTAATGACAATTTTTTGTGATTAATTATTGTTTCGTCACAAATACTAGGATTTTTGTCACAAGACTATTGATTGACACTATTGTCTGGATTAACTGTGATGATTTATTTTTTGTCACTAATACAATAGTAATTGTGACAATTTAGTATCTTTCACAATTAAGTTGTCACTATCAATACATTAATATTGTCAAATTTTCTTTTATCACTAAGTTTTGTCACTAAAAGGCTATGCAATTTGGTGTCAAAATAATTTTGGCGGGAATAAATTGTAATTGTGATGAACCATATATTAGTAACTAATATTTTCTATTTGTTACGACAAAACATAGTTTGGTCACTAATATTTTTTTCTTTTTGTCACACAACGGTTAATCGTCACACAATATTTTACTTGTTGTGACAAAAAATTTTGTCGATAAGTTTTCAATTAATTAGTGTTTACTTCATATTGTCACAATAACTGAACTACAACTATTCGTAATTTAATGACAATTTTTTGTGACTAACTATTCTTGTCATCACAAATATGAGACTTTTTAGTGCCAAAACAATTGATTGACATTATAAGTTTGGATTATCTGTGATGATTTATATTTTTGTCACTAATACAATGGGAAATGTGGCAATTTAGTATCTTTCACAGTTAAATTGTCACTATTAATATATTAATAGTGTTAAAATTTATTTTATCACTAAGTTTTGTCACTAAAAACCTATGAAATTTGGCATCAAAAAAATTTTAGCGGGAATTAATTGTAATTGTGACAAAACATATGTTGGTAACTAATATTTTCTAGTTGTTCTAACAAAACATAGTTTGGTCTCTAACTTTTTTTCCTTATTGTGAAGAAACAGTTTACAGTCACGCAATATTTTACTTGTTATGACGAAAACTTTTGTTAATAAATATTTAATTAATTAATGTCTACTTAATATTTTCACAATCACTAAACTATAACTATTGTCACTACCATTTTTAATTTAGTGACAATTTGTTTGTGTTTAAGTATTATTTCGTAATAGATACGAGGTTTATTGTGACAAAACAATTGATTGACACTATTGTTATGATTAACTGTGATAATTTATTTTTGTGTCATTAATATAATGAGAATTATGACTATTTAGTACCTTCACAATTAAATTGTCACTATTAATATATTAATAGTGTCAAAATTTCTTTTATCACTAAGTTTTGTTACTAAAAGCCTATGTACGTGTTATGACGAAAACTTTTGTCAATAAAAATTAAATTAGTTAGTGTTTACTTAATATTGCCATAACAGCCGAACTATCACTATGCTCACTACTATTTGTAATTTTCGTGATAAGAAACTAACATTAATGTTATGACATCCCACCCTCTCGGGACCCGTACTCGACATCCTTTGTGATGTCCCCGAACTTGCCCCGCGAGGGTGCCATGCTAGAGCACTCAGTCAGTCAAATCTCTTTACAAAAATCTTTTTCTTTTCTTTTTTAAAACAATTCACACATTTGCGGAAAAATCAATAATCAAATCAGGCCCGTTTCGATCCTAAACTTTTTCAATCACATATATATTAATTGCACTCAAAATCTGTTTCACTTACACCCCTTTCCATTTTGGAAAGTTATTACAAAACATAAATTGATCAATAAACATGATACAAAATCTCAGAATAC
>JAOSBN010000007.1:28531810-28543106 GCA_027563595.1 Erythroxylum suave
TATTGTAATTAATTAATTAATTACAATATAATTAATTATATTATTATTATTATTTATTTAATTACATTATATTTAATTAAAATATTATATTAATTAAAATATTATTATTAATTAAAATATAACTATTCATTAATTAAAATATTATTATTATTAATTAATTGCAATATAATTCATTAAAATATAATTCATTCGTTAATTAAAATATTGTAATTAATTAAAATATAATTTATTTATTTATTAAAATATAATTCATTTTGTAATTAATTAATTACAGTATTTTTTACAAACCAACCTCTATCAATGGTAATGATAATCATTCTTTTATCTTAACCAACCACTATAATTATAATGACTATATTCATTCTCATTCCTCCCTATATTCATTCTCATTCTCATTCTCATTCCCTTCTATAAACCAAGCGCCCATTGGTCCTGGGACAAAATCCATCAACAATATCGCCGAAATTGATCGAACTTATGCTTCTGTTGGTTGTTCCATGTTTCTATTGCCCATTGCAATACGCTAAAGCTATGTCGATAACAGCGGGGAACACCAAGAAATGAGCGACCATCAGGAATATCAGCATATTGAACATCAGAGATAACCCCAAAGCAAAACAGTGGCAGTTTCCCGTGTGTGCTTACTAAGGCATTTATGGACGCCATAGGCTAGCACAGATATCCTATCAAACAAACGATAGCCTAACATTGTCAAACAAATGAAACTGAATATATTCCTTCAAAACAACACAGAGATGGATGAAACACAGGTTCATTTATTGCTAATGAAGCCACATTCCTGCACCTAGGTGGAGTAAGCAATCATCATGTTGATGATTGTGGTGCACATAATATATCCATCTCAAAGCATTAAAGTGCGAATTAATATCGAGTGAAAACGAAGTCTGCAATTACTGCTCTAACTAGCAGCCCCCTGAAAAGCAATTATCCAAGGTAGTAGTTCCTTCCATCAATTTCAGTTATCAAGGAAGGGGAATTCTGTTTAGTTGTATTCAATTGTTAGGGTTGGGAGCGTTTGCAGTTGACAAAGTAAAGGTTAGTGCAATCACTTTGAAGCTCAAATGATCACATCAGGTATAGAATTTTAAGAACTTAGAACTTTAAAGCTTATTTCAGTGACTCACCAACTCAATAAACCAGAAAAACCACAATCAAGCAACAACATATGGAAAATTAATCAATTCCCAAACAGCAGACTTGACATTGGCACCTATTATTCATCTTCCATTCCCTGATTTTACACTTACTTGCACATGTAACAATGTCCAAACAAAATGTTACCAATCAGAGAAATGGGTATTGGAGAAGAACGTTTTTTAGCAAATAACGTAGATGAATGGAATCAAAACAAAAGGTAAACACAGAGACAACATCCAGTGAGTTGCAGAGACGACAACTACCAACGAAACAGGAATATGAGAAATTAGATACAGAAAACCAATCATCGACTAAAAAGAAGACTGACAGGAGATGATGGAGCATAAAATTTGGTAAAGTTGAATGTGGTCTCTGCGTAGTGGGAGGATAATACAAATTCGGAGTTGCCGAAATGATCAAATAAGTTTGTAACGAAACATTTAGATACGAAAATATTTTTCTTTTAATATTGTTTTTTCTAAAGTAAATCTAAACGCCATAAAGAAAAAGACTTTCCTGTGGAGCTAACACTACTGAGCTCTTCTGTCAGAAGTAAAACAATTCCAGAAACTGGTTCGGGGTGTGAAAGTGAGTTAAGGTTTTATCCTCCCATAACAAAGAGTTGCGCAACATTATGGTTTTCTTTCTCTCGTCAGTGCAGAAAGCTCCTGCAGTTGAGAACCCCTGGAGTTTCCAATCAATAAATTAGCATTACAAAAAATGCCCATTTCGCCTTTCTTTATGATGCAGAGTTTTCGTTGCCATTTATGTGGAGAATCTGGTGAACAAGCTTCTCTGGCAGTTCTTTTGAAGCCTGCAATGAGATGCAATGGAAGTGAGAACTCTGGATACAAACAACTATGAAACTCCCTATCAAAGAAAACTAAAGACTCAGAAATGTCCAGATATATGACCTGGAAGTGTCTCATGTGCAATATTGGTTCACAACCCATATCTGCAATTGCGTTTCCATTGGGAGTCTGCAACTTTAACCGTGCAGCTTCATAGGCCTTGATCGTGTTTTTCTTGTCAGGAAGGTGGTCACAAACTTTTAGAAGAGAATTAAGCGAATTCATCTGCAATATCGACGAAAATAGCTTATCTCAGTCATTAATTTGAAAAGAAGATTTCAAATTCACAACGTCAATTACAAAGTATAATAGCTTTATAAAAGCAAATAAAATTGAACTTTGTATCTGCAGAAACTAAGCTAGAGTCAATAGTAACAATAATCTAACAAACATCAAGAAGCTAGAAACAAAAGGTTATACGGACTTTTAACAGACAAAACAGTCAACTGAATCAGAATCTCTCAAGTTACATTACACCAAACTCTATTGTAATGCTCAAACTCAAGATTTTATCCAGCAGGTATAATATAAGAGTTGCTACAGGATTTAGAAGTCCCTCAATTCTAGGATTCGATAGTCATACATAAGCACGCTAAGCAACTATGACCTAAACTACACATACTTATTGCCAAATTATTTCACCGACTTCAAGAATCAAGGCCACGGACAAGACTTGTTTTATAGGGCTTGGATGAGAAGTTGCCTGGTAATTAGATAAAGACAAGGTTTGTTGGACGAAAAGAATGTCTACATTCTTCTCAACTATTTATCAAATCTGAGCAATTAAACCATAAATCATTTTCACTTTCATGATGCTTTAAACTCAACCAGTAAAACGGAACAAAGAAGCTAACAACAACCACACAAAATGTAGATGACAAGAATTTCCAACTTTTACTTTTTGTCTATTTTCATGCCATTCTGCATCGGAGGCTTCTATGATATGCAGAAGAATTTGCGAGTCGATCCTTGTGAATAGGTCATTCTAGAAAATTCCACAATCTCCAAAAAAAACAATTCCAAAAGTACAAAATTTAAACACAAGAAAATGGACTTCAATTCAATTGTAGTAAGAAGTGGTAAAAGCATACCAACCTTCATGTACGGGCAGGATGCACAGCCGCCATGAATAGAACATCCCTCCCCACTCGCTACTCCAGGTATAACAGGTAATATTACATCGCCCATTTTAGTGGATTTTAGATTCATGGATGAACTTAATGATGGTTTTGTTATCGAGTCTGATGAGACAGGAAAGACAATTTCAACAGTAACTTTGGCTCCATCGGTAGATTTTGGAGAACATAGTAAACTCCGTAATGCTGCAACTATTGAAGTGACCATCCCGGACTCGGTCCCTAACACAAACTGGAGATGATCATTGACATTTCTGTCCACAGCCTCTTGCACTCTCTTCTTTATGAAATCTAATATATTTTGGGTGGAACCAACTACCCCCATTCCTCTTCTCTTGGCATCCATGGCCAAGGAAAACATTTCTCCAGGGACCTCAAGATGAGCAGTTAAGAAAGAGTCACAATACATTTCTTTTATCTTCTCAACAACTTCATGTCCAAAAAGGTGATGGACAATGCATGTTCCATCCTGATCAAAAAATGTCACAACATCAGAAAATTCTTAAAACAATAGAATAACAATAAATTAATAAATAAATGCTATAGTAAATGAAGGAAGAAATTTTCAACTGGAAGCAATCTTGAATGATTCTTGTTTCAATAGATGCATGCTTATTTCCATTGCAGTACTAAGAAAACCTTAGCAATATCCTCATTTCCAAATTATTAGAAAATTGACTATTACAAATCAATTGAAAATTGACCGCAATGTGGCCAAAATACTTGGCCTACATGCACAAAAGACTTGTCCAAATGTTGCAAGCTAAAGCATCTCAAAGAAGAAATGAGATGCAACAGTCAATTTGCAGGAAAAAAAACATTCCAATTTCATCAACTAACAGCCTACATGATAACTGCAATGTTTGACGTCACTTAACATACTTCATATATAACTTTTTTGATAATTTATGATCAATAATGCATAATACACTAGAAACATTAAGAAATGGACCTTGAAGTATAGTAACTGACAGTAAATAGATAGATAACCTGATAGTAATGCAAGCGAGGCAGCAAAGATTTAATTGAATCTCTATTATGTGCTGGATGCACGTCAGCGATTTCTTCATCAGTCATCATAGTCATTTGCTGAAACAACTTAGCAATATTGGCACCCATGTTTGAGTCAGGCCCATACCATACATTCAAGTCTGGAATTTGAGCAAAAGCCTGTTGACAGAGGGGACTTAGAAAAAACCAGAGAACTATCAAATATATGACAATCCAACCAGAGATTACTTACAAACTTCATGATGCTTACATAAGCAATCACAAATGAGAAGGTAAAAGATATAAACTACTAACCTGCAGGATAGTTTGAACAACATTAGAAGAAGTACAGGTAATTGTTGGCACAAGCTCATGCGCATAAGCTTTTGTCTCAATGGATGTATTTATGTATATAACATGCAAAGAAGGAGGGAATGCGGATGCTGTCTTGAGATAATTCATATAAGCAGGATTAGATGCAGCATCAGCCAAAGAGCAGCCAATGCGATCACTTGACATCCTGTAAACAACAACCTGCATTTCAGACTTAGGATTGTGAGTTGCTTCTTTAATATTCAGCATAAACACAAGGCAACACTTTTTAGCTAACCCGTGAGCAGGAAAAAAGGTAGCAACAAAAATGAGATAAAAAAGAGAATATATAAAAGAACGGATCTGCCTTTTTGGGAACTAATTGAGAGAAAAACAAAAACACGAGCTAGTAAGCCATGCATCAAACTTTCAAGTTCTGGACCCTTCCCATTTTTCTGATATTGCTTTGGCAAATCGTTCTCCGACTACGTTATTAGTAAACAAGTGAAAAGCTATAACTTTAAGGTACAAAAGTAAGAGAGAACAAACCTCTTGAAAGCCAGCTTGATCAAGAATCGCACGGACATTTTCTGACATAAAATCTACTCCCAAAACAGTGATAAATTTGCATCCAGCTTTTGCCATCTTAACCGCACTATCTGCCATGACCAGAGAATCAGATATGTGGATGTGAGGCCAATGCTTCCGTGCAGCAGTTAGTACACCTTGAACCTCAGGATCCATATAAAAGTGGGCAACCACTCCTATTTTCTTTTCCTTCAACTCACTGACAAGCTCTTGAACCTTGACCTCGTCCGGGAACAAATATCTTGCCTAAGAATAAACTAAATCCAAACTCAGTATTTTAAGACGGACAGATCACTCACGTAAAATAAAATAAAAATAATCTAATAAAATACTAGAGAAAACATAGAAAGAGTTAAAACACAAGAACTTGATAAGAACCTGAGCTTCAGCGTAGCTACCCTCGGCTTTAATTCCCTTGGAAGTGACAGTTAACGATGGAAATGGGTCCAAAGGCAATTTCTCGTCTCTCTCAGTCACAAGCTTCTTGGTTCTTTTCTGCATACTCACCAACACATTATGCCAAGTGTTCACTCTCGACTGTCCGCCGCCGGGAAGCCCCACGTTAAGAGCCGCCAAATCCTCCGTCTTGACCCTCAACACCTCCTCCGGCGCCGCCCTATCGAGAACCCTCATCAAGCACGAGCAGAACCCGCGTGTGATCTCCGAGTCGCTATCAGCCGAAAACCTCATCTTCCCATGTTGGTCCAACCGAGCGTCGAGCCAAACCTGGGCGGTGCAGCCCATAACTCGGTTGGAATCGACCCGAGAAGACTCCGGGAATGGAGGAAGAAGATTTGCGTATTGGACGAGTCGTTTCACGCGGTCGATTGGTAGAGAAATAGACTGAAACTCGGCGATCAACTGATTCAGCTTGCTGGGCACAAGCTCGTTAGTCTGTGATGGAGAGAACCTGACGGCTGAGCATGAAAATGGAGATAGGTACGAGTTCGAAAGGGGTTTTGACTCAGGTGGAGGGAAGTGCATGCATTTGAATGACAAAGATGCGAAAGATCGGATCTTTTTACAGGGAAAAAGCATGGGTTTAGGACCATTATAACTATGATAGGGGCGGAGACTGAAACCTGAACTACACGAACAAGAAGAAGAAGCTTTCACGGAGACAGTTGCAGAGGAGTCCATTGAAAAACAAAGAGAGAATGTGTGTGGGGTAAAGAAATGGTCTTAAAGTGCGTGTCTTTGAGTGGCGTGGTGCTGTGCTAAGGGAAATGGTGTGAATGGATATGGAAAGCAGGGGAAAACGGAGCCTTCTATTCACAGGAAGCTAGAAAACAGAGAAAGTAGCAGCCGAGCCAACCACCAAAAAGAACAACAGGCGTTGAGCAACAGCAAGTCCGCCACATTCAGTTCCTGCCACTTTTGTTCCGTAACATCCTATGAATTTTGAGAAGCTTCCACTTTCCTTATCAAAGTACGCCAATGCTGAGCGCATTTCTCTGTTTTTTTCTTTTTATTGGGTTTATAAAGGAAAAGAAACGCTGAACGCATTTCTTTGATTTTGGTTCTTATTCTAGTGTCAGTTTATTATGCCCTCCGTCACGTGGCCTCATCCATGCCCCCTCAAATCCTGCGCCTGGCCCTACTCGGGCCCAGGATTGGGTCAAAATAGGGGGCTAGAGAATCATGTCCCCGTCCATACTCGGTTTCGAATAGAAATAAAAGTTCGGCTGCCCAAATTGGCATAACGTTTTTTTAATTTGATCATTTTGAAATTTAAACTTGTAATTTATTTAATGAAAGTCTAACTTTTTATATGTAATTTATTTAATAAAGGTCGAACTTTTTCTAAATCTGTTTAATTTAAGATTTTTTAAGTTAAAAATTAAGAAGTGGCATATATTCGTAGTTTTAATATATAAAAAGTCTATTTAAAGAGGTCCGGTAGATTTTAAAAATCAAGTAGATTTTTTTAAAAAGAAAATAATTTAAAATTTTCATACTAAACTTATTAAACTTTCATTCGTCGTCGAACCTTCCCATCTAAATGTGAACTGTGGAGGCCCTTTTGGAAGTTGAAGCTTTTTCTTTAATGTCTAATGACTTGAAGCTTGTTGCTTCCCAACTCCGGCTCCATAGCAAACAACTCCATCACATGTTCAGGTTTAGCTTGCAGTAATGGAAGGCATGGACAATACAGAGGTCGTCAATCCAAAGGATCTAAAACCTACAAAAATGTAGCAATAATTCTTATCTCAAGAGTCATTCAGCTGCAATATACTTTGCGACCTTTTAAAGGGATGAAAAAAAAGTAGCATAAATTACGCAACTCCCAAACACCAAAAACAACAAAGAAAGTAGTTTCAAAATATTGTTTCTTCAAAACTTATAAAAGTTTTTTACATATCTTGAGCTAAGAAATCACTCTATACATTTCCATTATAGTTCTTGCATGCCCAAACATAACCTTTTTCACTTGTGAGAGCATAAGCCACCATATCATCAATGAGTCGATGTTTATACCTTCCAGTTAGATCATAAAGATGAATAATAAATTCATCTACATTAGTAGAAGCAATTGTTTTGCACCAAGTAGATAAGAGACGTACCATATTCCAGCAGCCTAAAATTTTGATTTCCAGTTGGTTTCATAAACTTTAGTATAAATTGAAACTTCAAAAAAAAAAGAAATAAAAGAAAGCAATTGAAGATCTATATGATTCTAACGAGTGAAAATGGAGTCAGTATAGAAGTTAATTGTTCCACTATGTGATGTAATATTGAACTCTCCATAAAGATAACATGCTGGACCACAATCTTTTTCTTAGAAATTAGAATTTATTAAATTAGAATCTATTGGAGTTTAGTTATGAATATATTTATTTACATGTGTTTGCATGTATTAAATAGAAATAATAGAATTAAGTTAGAGTGTAATAGGCATAAGAGAATAAGAGGAGTAAGTAGGCATTAAATTAAATGTAGAAGGATAAGCTTGGAAGGACTAAAAATTTTCTTAAATAACTAAGAAAAGAAATGAGAAAGATGAAGAAAGACGTGTTAGAGAAGTAAGGAAGGAAGAAAGAAAAGCGTAGAAGGAACTAGAAGTAGAGAAAGAGAAAACAAACTAAAAAAGGAAGAAGGAAAGAAAGAAAAAGGAGAAAGAAGAAGAAGGAAGAGAATTCAGCTGAGTTTTAGGTAACCTTCATATTTTCTTCTTGCTTTGGTAGAAGAAGGAACTAGAAAAAATAAGTTTCATGGGTTGGAAATGAAGGGAGAAAGTAGAGGAACAAGAAACTTATTTTTGATTTTCATAGATTTTCAACTAGATCTTAGTTATTCTAGCCTAGATAAACTATGATTAGATCAAGTCTAAGCTCTTTTTTCTAGATATTAAAGCATTACGGATTTTCTATTTGTATATTAGTTTGAATGAAAGTTTGTTTGTTGAAGGAAACTAAAAAAATCCAAGGCAAGAGTAAGAGGAAAGGCAAACTTGAGTTTGGACTTACAAGCAATTAGGAGGATAATATGTTTATAGTTGTTGTAATGATGGCCTGATTTCTTGCTTGCTTGCATGCTTAATTGCTTGACCATGAATTATTGCAATTATTAGAAAATGCTCTATGATTTATTATCATGTTATGCTTTGAAGGATGTTATAGCATTTTGTATTACTGAAAAGAGGAAAAAGCATAAGAAGCATGAAACTATGAACATGTGATAAAACAAATTAAGCATCGAAATTTGTTTGTGTTTGGACAAGAGAGATACCATTTTGTTCATCAAGTGCACATTAACTTAAAGCCTTCTCCTGGCTGCCTGTTTGTGGCATAAGAGCTCCTAAGAATCAGACTCATTTAGTTCATGGTGTAAACTTCATTTTCTCCATTTCAATCCATGGGATTCTCTCAAGCCATTATTTTTGTGCATTTCATTTTGATTTGTTGAGCATGATATACAAGTGAGTGTTATGCTTTGATGGATGAAATATATATATACATGATTGTGTGTGGCTCGTTACCAATGGCTATAAGTGTATTAGCCACTGAGCTTTGCAACTCACCCTATTATTTTCCACTCATCAAGTTCAGAATGAGCAGATAATTGATCCATGCAAGCTTTAGCAAACTCCAAGGTATCTATCTTTTATAACTAAGTTAGTTTGATTGCTTTTGGTAACTTTATAAGCATATCAAGCATGAGCATTCATATATGTTTTGTATTATGCTACTGATACGGCCTTTGATATGTAAATAAAGCTATGTACAAACTCTGTTTTTATTAAGCAATGAATGCAAAAGTTGAAGAATTTCACTTTGGCACATGTTGAAGAATTTCTTTTGTGTTGGGTTGTTAATTGCAGTTGAAAATGGAATTGCTACATTGTTAGATGACCTTGGATAGATTTAAACTAAATTGTTATGCTGGGGGTCATGTATGCACTTTTAGCGTGTGTTGGATCTGAGTCTTTTAGAATATGTAGAAGCTTATAATAAGCAAAAACAAAAAGGGGGAAACAACTGTAGCACTATCCCTGACAAAAATTGTATCTAATTGTCAACGATTAAACTGTATTGATGTAGGCCGAATCAAACAAAGTTGTCTTCATAAAAGATGTAGTTTATCCTCTTAGTTTTTTAATGGTATAAAATTTGTAATTTTTGAACATCATAATTGAGTGATACGATTTTTATAAGTTTGAGTGCACATCAAGAGTGCACGATTGTGCACTAGCACGATCGTGCTCTAACCCTCCACTCATGGGAGTGCACGATCGTGCATTAGCATGATCGTGCACAAGCACTTCATTTTTAGGAGTGCACGATTGTGCTTATGCAAGATGGTGATTGGCTAGCTTACCAAATTTGGGTTAAACACAACTACTTCTTCTTAGTGTTAAGCACAGTTGTGACTTAAAAAGTCACAACTGTGACTTCCCTTATTAAACCACGATTATGAATTCTTAAGTCACAATCGTGACTTCTTTTTTTATTATTATTAAAGTCACCCAAGCCTCGCATATTGTAGCCATGAGTTACGTACCGAGATCCGAGTTCAACATAACACCTCTCCTTGTCTTTTGTTTTTGGAATCCTTTAAGCACTTCTTTTGACTTGGATGTTAGAAATAAATTCTCTAAATGTTCTTGTTGCCATTTTTTCTTTCCCATTTTTGTTTCATTTCTAGCAACAAGTGTTATTTCTTACTATCAATATATTTCTTCTCTTTCTTGAATTTCTTTTTGTTGCAACATATTTTTATGAAAAACTAAAAGTGAAGCGTTTTGTGCAGATACAACTCAACTTAAACTACCTTTAGATCTTTTAGTTTATAGCTTCTAATTTTAAGATTTTTATTGTTATATATTAAAATATATGGAAAAGAGGATTAAGAATCCTTGCACCATCTATTCAAGTTCGTAAACAACAACTTTGAGAAGATGGTAATTCTTGGAGATCCCAGATGATTGATCTTTATTTTCACTTCAGATTTACACATAGCTCTAATAACAAAATGCTCTTCCATTGTTAAAATAATAAGACGAGCAAATTTCCCTAGTGAGCAGACTTCCTTTATTACGTCTTCCCCACAAATTACCAGCATATACTTAGTATGATCAATGTTTTCAAGCTCTCGTAAGCATCTAGAATAAAACAACATTTACATATTTATTAGCTCAATTTTTCTTCTGAAATTTAGGTATTTACCAGATTTCCCTTTTCCAGGGAATGGGTTAATAAGGTTTCGCCATTGGTGCAACACAATATTTATCGCCCATTTCATACAATTATTAACTGAAAATCACAAGAGAAAAAGGGATCTAAAAGCACTTGAAAGCTATAGGACAATAATCCTTCCAATCATAATTAGTAATGACGTAATGAGAAATATATGCAAAATCCTATTTACAGTATCGCATCTTGTTAATATGAGCATCTTTGAACTCAAAAGCCAAAATCTCCTTCTAAAGAACTGCCATTTCCTACCCTGAGAAATTCCGACCATACGTCATTTATCAAACTTATGTATGCAAAAAAAAATGATTACTTACTGATGGGTGTCGAAACCACCAAAAATAAATTACCTACTCAAAAAGATTTGTAAATAGTGATGAGTAGGGTCGATCCCACAGAGACTGGTCAAGCTTATTTCTAAAGTGCTAAAAAAGAAAAGGAGAGGATTGAATTGAACAAAAATAAATAAACAAAAAAATGCAGTAGTAAATTAAAATCAAATCAATAGAAAACGAACACAGCCAAAGGTATAATTCTCAGTAAGAAATTCTTATGTTTGATCATTGAT
>JAOSBN010000007.1:28547170-28560428 GCA_027563595.1 Erythroxylum suave
CCCATTAAGGGTAGAATGGGAAGAGGAAAAGATTGTCTTGTAAATAAGAAGACAAAAACGTGAAGGAGGGAGAGAAAGTCAAAAAGTAAAAGAGAGAGAAAGAAGAAGAGAGGTTTCGGTGGAGTTAAAAAAAATAGAGCTTTGAACTAGGTCACAATTTTTCTTAGTGTTAAAGAGAGAGTTTGAGGTTACTCATGAAGGGAAAAAGAACGAGGAAGGGAAGAGCTTTCCTTAGAGCTAAAAATCTCATTATTTGGTGAAGATTCAAGGTAAGTCAATTTTTAATCTATTGGAGTTTTGAAGGGTTTTTGGTTCAAAGAGCTTAGGAAATATATGGGTTTAGGAATTCTACGGTCAATTTCATGATTTGGTTCATTGAGTTTTCCAATTCGAATGTCTATTGATTTGGGATTTTTGTAAATGTTGAAGAAAATCAAGAGAGGCAAGAGAAGCAAGAGGAGAGGCACATTTGAACAACTTTCAAGAAAGGAAAATAAAGTGGGTACAGTTTTATAATAGAGTAAATAAGCCACTCATTGTTTTTCTTTAAATCAAGAGAGCTAAATGGTTTCAATTGCATCATGAATGTTGCATTTAGTTGCTCTTAGTTTGATGTGAGATTGTTGGATGTTGCTACATGATTTGTGTTGATGATTTATGAAAATGATTCTTTTTGAAAAGATGTAAGATTATAAAATCAAGTTTTCAAGAATGTTTCTTTGAAATATCTCAGGTGCATGAAAAACAAGTTTCCAACAAGATGCCATTTAGGACAAACTGTTTTCGATTCATGAATTACATGTTACGTTGTGGAAGTCCCTCAAGAACTATCACATGCACGTTAACCTAAGAATAGGCTTCTCCTGTCTGCCTGCTAGTGGCACGGAGCTCCTTCAAGGACTCCCTCAAGTTTACGACTACACAGGGCCATTATATGGAAATGTGTAGTGGGTCATGAATTGGACTTACCCAAACCATTTTTGATGTGCTTATATGTTTATGATTGTGACAAGTTTGATGTATGCATGATTTATAAGTGCTCATGAACTGTTTGATTGAGTGAGGATTTTGAGAATTAAGTGTTTGTTGTTTTTTATGAGAAAGTATTACGATTTCTAAGTGTAAAATGACAAAGATTTATGAAAATGGTTTTGTGTGTTTTTCACTTATAAAATTGTCACCCACAATCTTTAAGCTCACCCCCTCCCAATTCTGTCCCATTCAGGTGAAGAGCAAGAAAGTGAGTAAGTCAAGAGTTAAGGCGGCACTCCAGTCTGCATATGTTCTTTTGTATCTTTAAGTTAGAATTTATGAGAATTCAAGGCTTTAGCCACATTTCAAGTTTTACTAGTTCAAGTGTAATATGTATTATGGCTTGAAAGGTTCAGTAAAGCTTTGTAAAGAATTATGCCAATTAATATGAATGAAATGTATTTTGGGTCTATTATGACCACATTTAAGTTTTCATTTTGCATTTGATTAGCAAATGAGTTGGAGGTTTTGGGAAGCAGTTGGTGTTTATGTTTCTGGTGTATTTTGTCCTTGGAATTGAATGAATGAGGGTGGTTAAAAAGAGTTATATTGTATTAAGTAAGGTAGATTGCAAGAAGAAAACACAGACTCAAGGAATTGTCTGTGATGATGTCAGAAGATAGACGCAAGGAAAAACATAGACTCAAGGAAGCATCAGTGATGACGTCAGAAGACAGACTCAAGGAAACATAGACGTAAGGAAAACACAGACGCAAGGAATCGTCTGTGATGACGTCAGAAAACAGACTCAAGGAAACACAAACACAAGGAAAACACAGACGAAAGGAATCGTCTGTGATGACGTTAGAAGACAAATGTAAGGAAACACAGAAGCAAGGAAAACATAGACGAAAGGAATCTTCTGTGATGACGTCAAAAGACAGACGCAAGGAAAGATAGACAAAGTGTGAAAGTCAGACAAAGTGCATAAGATAGACGAAAGGAAAGAAAGACGATAGAAAGACAGATGATATAGAAAGACAGATGATAGAATGGCAGACGATAAGAAGACAGACGATAGGAAGACAGACGATAGGAAGACAGACGATAAAAAGACAGACGATAGAAAGACAGACGATAAAAAGACAGATGATAGAAAGATAGACGATAGAAAGACAGACGATAATAAGAAAGATGTTAGGCAAACACAGACCATAAGCCAAACACATACCATAGGCAAACCTAGACCATAAGCCAAATACATACCATAGGAAAACACAGACCGTAAGCCAAACACAAACCATAAGCAAACACAAACGATGGGCCAAGCACAGACGATACAAAGAAGGTGTTAAACCAGTATGATTGAACGGTCTCTTAGTTGGAATTAATCACAAAATTCACTAATTAATGGTTATCAAGGATTAAGAAGCAGTTAGAGATGTAGGCTCTAAACACTAGTCATAGGACAAATGTTATGAAGAGGCCAAGATGAAGTTTCACTTTGAGGATTGTCCTGGTGAGGGCACTCTACCTTTGTGGGATGTGCATCCAGATGTCACTTAAGACGTCGGACACGTGTCTCGTAAGGGCGGGGTCCCAACATGTACCTTGATTTTGTAACAAGGATGTTGAATCTGATCTATGTTAAGATCATTTCCGTCATACAATGATCTTTGCAACAACTCCTGCATCTTATTCTAAGATTTTAAAAAATAAATATTTAAGTGAAAATTTATTAGTTAATACTACATAAATAAATAAACTTAAAAATTAAACAAAATTTTATGCTTGCAAAATTATTCTCCACTTCTTCAAATGTCCATCATTCACCTTCCTTATAGTGTGTAAGTTTATAGAGTGTGATTCTATCACACTCTTCTCCATGTAGTTCCTTTAGACTTTGTTTTATGGAAAAAAAAGAATTGAAACACAATAAATAATATTATATTTACTGATATAATTATAACTTCTAAACAAAGAACTTACAAATTCACTATGTATGACAACAAATGATTTGGAGCCTTGGTTGTAAGGAGTTTTCATCTTTCTTCTATTAATCTTGAATTTCTCATACATTTCGTAAATAAAGCAAAGTAGTCGTAAAGTAAAATTATGTAATAAGATTAATTGAAACAAATATCAAGAGAAAGAAAACAAGCCTTAATGATAGTAAAGGCCCAATAATCACACATTTTACTCCAATTTTCTAGAGTCACCTAATTAGGAACATGTCTTCTTTCCTCCTCATTCGAAGTAAAAGATTTGTAGTATTTACGTAGTCAATAATGATGATCCTTAGCCCTTTGTTTCAACAGTGAACTCACACAGCTTGAAACTTTAGGGTTTCTTGATATCAACGATATTGAGCTTCATTTATGAACAATAAGTAAAAGTGAAATTAGTCTTTAAGTAATTTTTAAAAACACATGTAATTAAATAAAATGAAAAATTACTGAACCTTTGTCTAGAACATTTAGTAGCAAGTTTTCTTCCTTCAACTGTTTGACATAGTGAAGGCAAGGTAATTTTGTCCTGACAATGACCCTTAACTCACTAAATAATTTTGCTAATTGGCTCCTGTCAACAGGACAACCTTGTCTGGGGTCAATATGCATAGACAATTTGTTGTTCATCGTAACATTCATGAGTTGTGACTCAGTATCTTTAGTGATATCTCTATCTCTTTTTCTGATACCAGTATTGGAACTTGCAACTTGTCAAAAACAATAATGGTAAGGAAAAATGAATTTAACATGTAAATATATATTCGAGGATAAGTCTAATTATAAGTTGTAAAGATTAACATACCTAAAGATCCCTTAGCACTAGTTGAGGTATAAATAGGTTGTTGTTGACTTGCTTTATTGGTCGATGAAGTCGATTGTTATTGTGGGGGAGGAATATCTTCTCTTGTTGTCACTTTCTTTTCCCTGTTTCATCTAGGTGTCATTATATTGATTATCTATAATGATATTATTAAATGATTGCTCAAGGATTTTCCAATATAAAATAAAACTTATTAGAATAGAATCATAAAGAATTGGTCAATTTTTTCCCTAAATGATTTTGGGGCATTTGACAAAACATGAGCAAATCATAATTAGAGACTTCCCTCATATATTTGTGAGTACTTAATTTTCTATATGCATATCAATACTATAAAACCTACTTTTACATATAATAGGAAGGTAAATCATATCTTAATTAAAATGGTGGCTTTTCAGTTTTCAAACAATATAGAAAAAAATCCCATATAAACAATAATTTCGTTACCTTCAGTCATCATAATCATCATCTTGAAAATTATCATCATTAATTACATTATGATTCAACTCTTCATTACTGTTGTATTCAGCCAAATTATCATCATTGTCATATAATTCATCCTCAATATAGTCTTCATCTCTTTTTACGATAAGATTGGCTTGTACTTTATCCACTTGTACTATATTGGGATTAACATCTCTCCTATAAAATGATGAGATATTGGCATCTTCTATTTGAATGGCTTTATTATTCAACTTCGATTTATATACTTCATCACCATCCTCACTCATTAAACTGTTATCCCTTTAACAAAAATCAAAGATATTTCAATGTTGAAACTTTTGAACAACCTTCCAATTACTAACCAATATCGTATCACTGAGGTAGAAAACTTGCTTCGCTTGACTTGCAAGGACAAAAGGGTTATTATTATACTATGTCTTACTAACATTGATGCTGGTAATATTCCCATTCACCTTCATATCAGCAAGATTAAACCATTTGTACTTAAATAGAACAACCCTTTTATTCTTGATGCAATGCAACTATATTATTTTAGAGATGAAATTATAGAGGTTAATAAATTTGTCATTATGACATCCCTCAACAACAAACACATAATTTTGGCTTCTAAGTCGATTGTCTTGATCTTATATATAAAATCTAACCTCATTAACAATGGAACTTATAGATTTTTTCCCACAAATATGAGGCCCATATGCTAAAGAATATAATGTTGTTGTCACCTCTTGCATGTTACAGTTATGTAATCATATCATTTGTATGAAAAAATGAAATTAGAAGTTAATATCACATATAAATTGTCTCCATATATTTGTGTCATCAATATATAACTTACTCAAGTCCTAAACCATGATGGGAACTTAAGTTTATGTCTTTCAATAATCTGTTTATTTCAAATCGACTTTTGTGCTCTCTATTTAAAAAAGTAACTAGAGATCAGGAGATATGGATTGAATCACAACATTGAAATATGACAATTTGCTTGAAAAGTAATATACATACTCCACATATTCGTTGACTTCCTCGTAATTGTTCAAAGTATACTAATGGGTAATTTTGAATTTGTCTTTAGTTAGCTCAACATATTTTCTAACACCAAATGGTATAACTTTTTGGGAAAAAACTGACAAGCCACCATCTTGATCAAAATTAAAGTTACATTCTAGTCTATTAAATCTTGTCTCGAAGTTATTTAAGTACATTGAAAAAATTTCAAGTATTCATTTGCTATTTAAACCTATGCAATAGACCCTTCAGGTCGAGCTCTATTATATACATAAAGCTTAACAGAGCATAAAAACCTAAACAAAATATAAAACATTAACAATTGATACGAACTAATAACTTTAAAAATGTAAAAGTTAATATAAATTACTTTTAAATAGTAACATTCATCGAAATTGAACCAGTCCACAAAGTTTCATTTCCTATAGTAAGTGAATTGCCAAATGCATCATAACATCAAAAAATAATAGGGGGAATACTAGTTTAAGCTTACATAGAATCAAAGCTATGTCTTTTTCCATACTTACATACAATCAAAGCTATGTCTTTTTCCATTTTTCAAGCACTACAACTTTAAGTGTCTTGCAATATAATCGCCTAAAAAGCTTACCTAATTGACCCAAAGTTACAGACACATCCTTTAGCAAACATTTACATATTCCAACTGGAAGTAATCATTGTAGAAGTACATGAAAATCCTGACTTTTCAACCTCGATACTTTTCCATCTTGAGCATTCATACAACAAGCTATATTAGATGCATACCTATCAGGAAACTTGACTTAGTAATTGGTAAAATGCTTGTTTTCCCCTTTTTGACATGTTGTAAAAAGTAGGTGGAATAATGTACAATCCATCATCTGTTCTTTTCAAATGCAAATTTTTTCTTATATTCATGTCTTCCAATTCTAATTTAGCCTTAATTATATCTTTCAATTTACCGTTAATTCTCTTCACAGTTCTTAAAATATTGTCACAAATAATTTTTTCAATATGCATCACATCAAGATTATGCCTAACGTTTTTTAGTTTGATTAGTTTAGGACTTAAACTTGTAACTTGCTCAACGAAGGTTAAAATTTTCAAGAGTCTGCTCAATTTAAGACTTTTTAAGACAAAAATTAGGAAGTGTCATACACACAGCATTTCTATATACAAAAAGTCTATTTAGAAAGGCCAAGTAGATTTTAAAAGCCACGTAGATTTAAAAAAAAGAAAATAATTTAAAATTTTCATATTAAATTTGTTAAACCCCTATTCGTCATCAAACCTTCCTATCTCAACTCTAACTGTACAAACCCTTTCGGAAGTTGAAAATTTTGCTTTAATGGTTGATGACCTGAAGTTTGTTGCTTCCCAATTCTGTTGGCTCCGCAATAAACAACTCTATCATACGTTCAGGTTTTACTCGCAGCAATGGAGGGCATGGGCAGTACAAAGGTCATCAATTTAAGGGATCCAAAACTTACAAAAATGTAGCAACAATTCTTATCTTAGGAGCCATTCAGCTACAATAAACTTTGTAACTTTTGAAGGCTATGAAAAAAAAGCAAAATAAACTAAACAACTCCCAAACACCAAAAACAACAACGAAAGTAGTTTCTAAATGTTGTTTCTTCAAAACTTATAAAAGCTTTTTACATACCTTGAGCTAAGAAATCACTCTGCACATCTCCATCATAGTTCTTGCATACCCAACCATAACCTCCTTCACTCTTGAGAGCATAAGCCACCTTATCAATAATGAGTCGGTGTTCATACCTTCCAGTTAAATCATGCAGATGAATGATAAATACATACACATTAGTAGAAGCAATCATTTTGCATCAAGTAGATAAAAGGCGTACCATATCCTAATAGCCTCAAATTTTGATTTCCAGTTGGCTTCATAAACTTTAGTATAAATCAAAACTCCAAAAAACAAAGAAATAATAATTGAAGATCTATATGATTCTAACAAATGAAAATGGAGATGGTATAGAAGTTGATTGTTCCGCTATGTGATGTACTATTAAACTGTACATAAAGATAACACCTTTCCTTGGCTTTTGATTTTAGAGTCCTTTAAGCACTTCTTTTGACTTGGATGCTAGAAATAAATTCTCTAAATGCTACTATGTCATTTTTTTCTTTCCCATTTTTGTTTCATTTTTAGTAGCAAGTGTTATTTCTTAGTATATTTCTTCTCTTTCTTGATTTCCTTTTCATTGAAACTCATTTTTATGAAAAAATTAAAGTGAAGGGTTTTGTGCAGATACGACTCAACTTAAACTACCTTCAGATCTTTTAGTTTGTAGCTTCTAATTTTAGGATTTTGATTGTTATATATTAAAGTACATGGAAAAGAGGATTAAGAATCCTTGCATCGTCTATTCAAGTTCATAACCAATAACTTCTGGAAGATGGTTATTCTTAGAGATCCCAGATGATTGATCTTCACCTTCATTTTAGGTTTACGTAGATTTTTATTCATAAAACGCTTATCTATTGTCAAAATAACAAAATGACCAAATTTCCCTGGTGAAGAGACATCCCATATTACGTCTTCTGAACAAATTTCCAACATCTACTCAATATGATGAATGTTTTCAAGCTCTCGTAAGCATCTAGAACATGTTAGCTTAAAATTTTTGTCTAGAATTTAGGTATTTAGCAGATTTCCCTTTTCCAAGAAACGGGTTAATAAGGTTTTGCCTTTGATGCAACACAATTTATGTCATCCATTTCGTACAACTATTTAACTGAAAACCAGAAGAGAAAAAGGGACGTAAAAGCACCTAAAAGCCAGATGACAATAATCCTTCTAATTATAATTGGTAACAACGTAATGAGAAATATGTCTAAAATCCTATTTACAGTATCGTATCTTGTTAATTTGAGCATCTCTGAACTCAAAAGCTAGAATCTCCTCCTAAGAATGGTCATTTCTTGCCCTTAGAAATTTTGACCATACATCATTTATCAAACTTATGTATGCAAAAAAGTTGATTACTTACCAGAAACATTGACAAAAATGTACCTTATAAAGGTAACTAATAAACAAATGTGTGTATTAATAAGTTTCATATTATTAGGTGCATCATTAGACATGAAAGTGCAAGAGTATTATATACTTATCGAACAAAGAAGCAACATAAGTTTTCAGACATTCTTCTTGATTAAAAAACTATATCCACTGATGATATCATTATATCTTGACCACAACATGACACCTCCATGCTTGTGAGACCTTTTAATTATAGGAAGCATCTTGGAAAGTAGATTAGGTACCAAAATATACCCACTTTTGGCAACGTTAGGGGAGGCTGGTAGACCACAGAAAATATTTGTTTTATGAACTCTTGATGTTCATTACTTCTAGGTAGCTATAATAATTTTTTACATTCCCATTACTTTATTGGCAAGGAGCATTGTTATAGAATTAAACCCAAATTTAATCAAATAAACTTATGGCCAACACTTTTCCCTCCCAAATGTTAAGATATGGGCATTGAGGAGCTGCTATTAGGGACCCTTTCCTTCATCTTTTGCTATATTTTGACAGGAACCTGGTGAGATCATCCCAGTAAAATGGTGTGCCTCCTTTAATGTCCAAGTCAATCCTATCGAAAACAACATTTGCAAATGGTCGAGACTTGGAATGCCCACCTAAGAAGTTGTTCTAGATATAAGTTACAACTAAAGTCTCAAAATTGGAAACAAAAACCAAAACTTCATTTGATAAATATCACAAATCAAATTAAGATGATATAACCATAACCTTAAAAAACAGTAATCAACCTCGTTTCGAGCTCCCATTTTATTATCAAATAACTATTTAAATCAAATTATATAAAAATAACCCAATTTTAAAAAAATAAATGAGAATAATGATTTCCCCCTTTTTCGTCAAATAATAGGACAACCTATTTTTTTTTAAAAAAAAGGAAGAGCCCCTTATGACAGGACAGATCCCACTCGCAATCTATGTTGAGGAAGAAGTTGAAAAATTTTAGTTTTTCTAATTTTTTGTTTTATGAAAATCCATGTGTGTTCTTAACATGGCATTTAAAGACTAATTAACTTGTCTATAATAACACGTGTATACATTTACTAATTTGCATCTAAAAAAGCCTTAAATTGAGCAAACTCGTGAAAATTTAGTCCTTCGTTGAGCAAGTTACAAGTTTAAATCTTAAACTGATCAAACTCTAAAACATTAGGCCTTAATTTGGGCTTTTAGCCCAATAGTCATTCCTTCGAATACGACAAATTGAAAAATATGATTTTTAAAATCTAATTGAGCTCAAGAACATTTCACTTTTGCTTTCTATTATTTGGGTATTTACTTGGTGCAATGTCTCCTAAATGTGATAGTTGAATAACCACATCATCAGACAACTGAAAAGGAGCTTCACTCAATTCTACTTTGCCATTAAACAATTTTCTTCTCCTCTATCTATACCCATGTTCTAAGTAATGACAATGCCCTATATAACATATTTGACTTAGTATTCTCATTGAATAAGTTTGATGGTTACATGAAGGACAAGCCATACATCCTTTTGTCCTCCATCTGGATAAATTTTCATAAGCTCAATAATCATTTATATTCCACAAAGTAGCCATATGCATTACAAATGTTTCACCTTAAACAACATCAAAGGTTTCTAATCCAACCTCCCATAGATCGTTTAAGTCATCAATTAATGGTTGCATGTAAACATTGATGTATTTACTAGGAATATTGGTTATGGAATAAGCAAAGACAATAACATAAAAGGCTCCTTCATACACTTTCATGAAGGTAAATTATATGGCACTAGAATTACTAGCCACATGTTATAAGAAGCACTCATATTTCTGAAAGGATTACATTTATATAAGGCTAAACCTAGTCAAACATTATGAAAATCTTTTACAAGAAATTAACTCAAGATCTTATTTAGTATCTTTTTCCTTCTCCCATCATCTACTCGCCACCTTGTTATACCACAAATGGGACAATATTCAAGATTTTTACTCTCCTTCTAAAATATAACACAATCATACTTACAATCATGTATTGATATATATCCTAACCTAAGGTCCTTTAACAATTTTTTTTGCATCATAGTAAGATTTTGGCAATTTGTAGCCAACAGGTAATGCATCATTAAGCAAGTCAATTAACATGTCAAAAGACCTGTTACTCCATTTATTATAGACCTTGAAATGCATCAACTTGACAATAAAAGATAGATGTGAGAAATTTGAGCACCCTAAATATAATTCTTCTTGAGAACTTTCAATAACTTCCCAAAATTATCTTCTGTGATACTACCAATTATGTTAGTCAAACTAGTTTCATTCATAGTCTCCATATAATTCCTATAATCCTCTAGCATCTCACCAATCCCATCATCATCATCACCATCATTATTGTTACTATTATCAAAAATTGTACCAACACTTTTACTATAACTTGCTTCCTTACATTCACCAAGATAAAGCCATGGATTATAGAATTTATCTATGCCTTGGATTAGAAAGTGATTATATACCACACCTTGAGTTTGAATGTTGATATTTAACCAGTCTATACATAAACAACAAATACGACATTCATCAACCATTCGATCTTTTACAAATCGCATGAAACTCCTAACTCCTTCTAAGTATTCAATGGACCACTTCCAATGAGATATCCAAATTTTATCCATCTAGCCATACAATTAAAAGTAAATAACTAAATTATAAATGCAATGCTAACATAATGATAAATCAAAAGAAGTTACTATTTCTATGTTAATTAGTACAAGTTCCTAAATTAAGTTTGAATTTTAAAAAACACTATGGTATTTGGCATTATTACACCACATGAATTGAGACAGTAAGTTCTTTCTGTGACTCCTAGGCTCGTGGAATATTTCACCAATAAGTCTCATAGCAGCTGCATCATAAGTTTCCAACCTGCATACCATCTTGGGGGTTTATTATAGAAAAGATTGTCCATAATTAATTATATGTGTTTCATTAATGATTATGACTAGTTGAGTAAGTAATATCATTTTCATATAGCATCAAGAGGTTGACGAAGTTGAGGAAGCTTTCAATACACTTAAGGAGGCATTAGTATATTCTCTAGTTTTAGCTTTGACTGACTTAGTAAAGAAATTGTGATTGAAAGCATATACAAGTGGGAATAGGATGGGTAACCATTTTATCCAAGAAGGCACACCTTGTTGCTTATGTTAGTAATTTGTTATTTGAAAAGTTATTTCATTTGTCCATATATGAAAAACAATTGATGGCTTTTACGCAATAATCACATTAATTTATTGGCATGAGGTATATGGCGAAAACAAACTATAAAATTTTAAAGTTTTTGCTAGAATAGAATATAACTACTACTTTTCAGCAGCCCTACTTATCGAAATTGATTAGATTTAATTTCAAAATCATACATAAAAATGGAGTTGATATCACTATTAATGGATTGTCTAGAGTATAATGCTTTTCAAAAAGCAAATGGTTAAGGCATTTCATCGAACACCTTACAGACAAGAAAAATTCATCCCAAGATTCAAATGCTAATCATATGTTTTCGCTATCATCATTAACATTAACACATTCCACGCTACATCCATTCACAAACAACCAAAAACTATACAATGAATGCATATATAATAACCACTTTAAACTAAATATAACACTTTTTAAAACATTTGAAAGGAAGCACACAACAATCCAAATAAAAAAGGACCACAACTTACCTCGACGGACAATCAAAACGATGACAATAAGAGAACACAAAATCACGCAAAACCTAGAAGATAAAAGGTCATCCAATCAGGAGAAAACAAAGAAGAAATGAGCATGTAGGGGAGAGGGAAAAAATTAGGGGGGTCAGGTCTTTGGGATAACACAGAATGTCAAACGACGTCGTTTGTCATTAAACAAACTGTGTCATTTCCATTTTTTTAAACGATACAACATTTGGCGACACTTTCTAAAAATTGTCACCAAATGTATGCATAGACCAAACAGTTCACAAAATAAAGGAAATGACGTCTTTTTAACATATTTGTATCAACATTTAGTGACAAATTACAAAAATAGTTGCCAAATTTTTATACATAGTCAATGTTTTAGCGATGCAATGAACAATTTGTTGGTAAACAAAATTTTCAGCAAAAAACATGGAAAAATAGTGATGAATTGTTTACACAAAGGCAACCTTTTTGTGGCGCCATTACTAATTTGGCGCTAAAGATGATATTTGATGACAAACAGGCTATAAATCGCTAAATCATTATATAATGTCAAACTTTTAACGACGGTATGGTTCTCTCGTCATCAAATCTTGATACAATGTAAACCTTTTTACAATGTTTTGTGTAATTTATCGCCATATGTTATATTTAGCAATGAATCACCTGATTAGTTGCCAAATCTTTATAATTTTTATATTTTCCAAATTTTTTGGTAATGTATAAATTATATAAAATAATATAGAATTTATGAATAGTAAATATACTTTTGTGAGATCATTTATATATTTTCAAATCATATATTTTTAAAAAATTGATAAGAACAATTAATTTATTAATTTATATTTTATATTTATAGAATTTGCCTTTTGTAATATAAAATATCTAGAAAATTTAACCTAATTTAATTGAAGTAATTAGAGTTTTGTTACAGCACATAAAATTGTGAAATCACATATTTAAAAAGGCATTAATAAAAGGAATTAATTTATGTAATAAAAATTAATTCTGTATTGTTTGTTTTATAAATTTTTAAAATAACATTGTTTTTTACTAAATTTATGTTTACACTTACAATCATTGCCAATAATATTTAATTTGATTATCAAGAATATCATATTAATATTTAATATTGATTTCCATCGTTTTACTATATTGTAATTATTTTTTAATTACAGCTCAATATATATAATTATATATGTTAATTAATTTAATGTTATCTTCATGCCATTACCAAAGGTGAAGCCAAATGGTAA
>JAOSBN010000007.1:28575217-28587778 GCA_027563595.1 Erythroxylum suave
GCATGGTGTATGGTTGAAGAGTTTCATATCTAGGCTTAGAGTTGTTGATTCAATTTCTAAGCCATTAAGGTTGTATTATGACAACTTTGCTGCGTCTTTATGGCTAAAAATAATAAGAGTGGAAGTCAAAGTAAACATATCGACATTAAGTATTTAGCCATAAGAGAACGTGTTAAAGAAAGAAAAGTTCTCATAGAGCACATTAGCACTGATTTGATGATTGCGGATCTTTTAACTAAAGGCATGCCACCTAAGCAGTTTAAGGATCACGTAGTGCAAATAGGACTTGGTTCCATAATGTGATTTTGTTGTATATTTGTTGCCTTGATGAAACTCTTATTTAATTTTGATATTTTCTCATACATTTTTTGCACACATATTTTGATTGATTTTTGAGAAATGTCATTTAGTTTGGACCTAGAATAAACAGATGGCTTATTCATTAATTTGAAGGGCTAGTAATGAGAAATTTTATATATGTAATACATAGAAGATAATACTCACTATAAAAGGACCTATCGCCATGATTCATATATTTGATTTCTTGTTATGTTTGCGTTGGGTTAAATGGACCAAGTGGGAGAATGTGAGATTTTTTAAACTTACCTAACCTCCCTACTGTTCAGATTGTGGTCCACTTAATGCAAACCTATTCATTCAAGCACATGACAACGCTCATACTCGTGAATCTTACTCATCTGTGATGGGTAGAGGTATGGAGACATTTTATAAACGTTGGTTTTGGGTCCCTATCCTCACTTAGTACAAGCTGTACACCATCAATCGTGCTTAAGGGAGAGGCTAGAAGATTAAGAAGAACTCAAAGACAAGAGGATCATTCGACGGTAGAGCAATGACTGGAGGTATACATCAAATTTTATTTATGCTTCCGTTGCCAACACATATATATGCATGTGTTTTACGTGAATGTTATCATGCATGAGATGCATACTTGAGTTGTTGTTTTAGAATGCCATTATTTTCACAAAGTAGCTAATGCCTTCCACCTCCTACTTGCTTCTATCGACTTATGTGAGGGTGTAGATCATACGTTTTCAAAAGCCCGTGTCACTCTGTTCCTATTAAGATCCATTCATCCAATTTGTCTTTGTTTTATTTATTAAATGAATAGTGTTAATAAGAACGGAGTTGCACAATTTTAGAAACAGATGATCTATACCTTTCTACGAAGTGCCTTCTTGACCTCCTCTTTGTCAAAACATTTGCATTTTAAGGAACCTTTTAACCCTACATTTCTTCTTTTGATTTTGTGATAACGGTGAAATTTGCATTTGTACTTTTTAAATAAAAATTAAATAAAATTCCCAGGTAATCTGTGACATTGCCCCTCTGAACCCTTGTAGTTTCTTTATTTGGGATTAAGGCATTTCCTTGCTTATTGGTCATCAGAATCCCCTGAATTGCTCCAATAGAAATTAATGATCAAGAAGCCGAAACCTAACTTTAATAAATTTTTTATTGTTTAATCTTCCTCTAGTTTTAATTTCAATGCTTTATCTGTATTGGTTCCTAATTATGTACTTGAATGGTACCTGGTCCAGAATCCACTTGTCTTAACTGACCGGAAGAAGGATACGAAATCACAATAGGATTAACGATGAAATTTGAGGACAACCTTATCCCAAATATTATGTTCTAGAAATAGGAGTTATTTGTAACTCCACAAATTTTCTTCTTTCTTTACATTAAAATTTGTAGCCTTTAGAATAATATGAATATCCTATAAAAAAAAATGAGTAGAACCATAATACAATTTATTTTCATTAAGATTATACAAAACTACCTTAATGACGCAGCCCCAAAACAAGAAGATGAGTGAGACTTGATTTCTATCCTTTCTATAGCTAAAAAGGTATTTTGAGTACTAATTTACTTGGACTCTATTGAGATATACACGAAAGTCTTGCTAGTCCCACCTTAAAAGTAATTTGGAAGGTTAGTCTTAATTCATGCTCCTTATCATACCTCGATATACACGAAAGTCTTGCTAGTCCCACCTTAAAAGTAATTTGGAAGGTTAATCTTATTTTTCATGCTACTAATCATATCATTTAAATTACGATTCTGTCGTACAACCACATCGTTCTACTTAAGACTACCTAACCTAATAAACTAAGCTACTTTTCCATAAGTTTCTAAGTATTTGGCAAATAAACTATTTTATTATTTCAGAAATTCAATGTTTGACATAATATTCAGGTCCATTATCAAATTTGACAAATTTATTTAATTTTTAACCGGTTCTCAACTACAATCTTAAAGATCTTGAACTTGTCAAGCACTTTAAAATTTTCCTTAATTAAGAATACATATTCATAAGAAGAACAATCATTAACAAAAGTTAGAAAAATATTTAGAATTACAAATAGTAGGTAAATAATGACCATAAATGTCAGTATGAATGATCTTTAAAAAATTAGGATTAGGAGTTGACATCTTTTTCTTTATATTGTTCAACCCACCTTTATAATACTACTTTCCTTCTAGATCATTGAAATTAAGAGTTAGAAGAGTGATTTTCTTTATCAATCTTTTAACTCTCTCTCTAGAGAAGTAACTTAATCTTTTATGCCCCAACATGAATGATTTCTCCTTTATAAGAGGTTTTTTTACTAACAATCCTTTTAGTAATATGCAAAGAAGCATAAATTTCATTAGGAGTTAAACATATGCTATATAAACCACGTGATAAGAAAGTTACACATACATATTTTATATCGAAAAAAATTGTATACTGGAGTTCTTTATTACAAAACTATAACCTTTTTTATTCAAAATTGATATAAAGATCAAGTTTCATTTAAAAGGGAGTATATAGACGTGTTATATAAAACAAGTTTAAAACTATTGTCAAGATTTAAACAAATAAGTTCCACAACATTTACATTAACTTTTTTCATTACTTCCAACCATCAGTTTAGAATCATTTTTAGTTGGATATCACTTTGATATGAATCCCTATATTGAGGAAGCAACGTGATTAGCAATATCTAGCCATCAAGAACCTAATATGGCTATAGCAACATTATATTTATGAATGACATAAGCCAAAGAATTATTTGATAGTTCCTCTTTTTCCTTCCAGGATTTATACTTCATGCAACTTGCTTTTTAGGACCTTTCCTATATAGGGCCACTCACAAAATTAGTTTGACCTTGTTCTTTAATTGAAAGGTGTCTAAGAGTCTTATCTTTGTTCTCTCTGGGTTTGGCTTTAGGTTCTAATTTGGTGGTTATCAAGGTTGTTTGTCTGGTGTTCTTTAGTTTTTCTTCTTCAACTACACAATAGGTAATTAAAGAAATGATGTCCCAAGTCTCATCTTATAAGTTGTATGTGATAACAAGAATACCAAACTTTAGGGAAGTGTATTCATAGCTTAATGAATAATACAAGCATAAAAAATTACTAAATTTACGGCTTTGATTTTATTTTATGAATGAACCATCTTAATGATCCATTATCCCACTCCTCCAACCCTATTTATCTCATAGAATACAATTTTTAAAATATGGTTCCAATTTCATTATTGGTGTCCTAAGCCTCATCTTTTGAGTTGTATGTGATAAAAAAATGCCAAATTTTAGGGAAGTGTATTTAGAGCTTAATGAATACTACAAGCATCAAGAATTACTAAATTTAGGGCTTTGATTTTACTTTGTAAAGGAACAATCTTAATGATATATTATCTCACTCCTCCAACCTTGTTTATCTCATAGAATATAATTTTTTTTAAATATAGTTCCTTTCATTATTGGAAGAAACTTTGCACAATTAAAAAATATTGTTGAGAAAATCAAATTTTATGTTTATTTCTAGCTATCCACTAAGCAAATGATGAGGAATGGACTTATTAATGGTCAGATAACGTATAATAGTTGACCTTTTCCAAGTTATATAGGATAGTTTTTCAGCATTTGTATTGCCAGATATATGAATAAATGATTTTTTTTTAATCATGACTATGTCAATGTTAGCTATCTCTAAGACAAACTTCACATCATGTTTTCACTTCTTAAAATTGAAGCCAATTAGGGTTTTAATGGAAACACTAATATGACTCTAAAACTTATATTATATGTAATTATTAAGAAAAATGTAGGATAATAATGATACTTAAAGCTATAAATAATATAAATTTTAAGCATCATATCAAACATATTATAATATATAATGATAAGATCTTCACATAAAATTGGTAAGAATAAACACTAATAATTCTTGTGATTCTATCACCTATAGGTATATAGATCACTTAATCAATTACTATCTCCTACCAAATGCCTTTATACAAATTTCAAAATTTTAAATAAGGTTAAAACTTGTAAGCAAAATAACCAAATAAGACACATTCGTTAACATTTAAGCAAGAGTTCAAATAACAACTTGAAAGACCATTGTGGTAATTATTTTGTTATTAACATTAAAACAATTATACAATTACAAGGGATACAATCATATGTTATCATCCCATTTACCTATTTGGGCTACTGCCAAATGATGCAAAATCTTGATCCACTAGCTCATTATCATATAACAATGATGAAAAAATTATGGATAAATTTTACTTGGAAAATTCATAGTAAAAATATCTAAAAATAATAAATCATATAATATATAACAATAAACTCGCCAAATGAGAGGATAAAACAATATTTATTTCCTTAATTTCCATTCATTTTGCATAAAATTGACTCAATTATGAATTAAAAATTTTATTTAAACTTCATGAAGTTAATTCTTGATTAATGCCAATTTAATAAATTTAGAAAAATAAAAATAAAAATAAAAATAATGCATTTAGAAGACCCTAAAAATGATTTAAGGGACCATGTTGAATGTTCTAAAACTTTTAGTTTTTCTATTATGTAATGCATTGACATTAGCATGTTAATGCCAATATGGTCGTATATGGGTATGGTGCGTATATGAAGGGTTCCATTAGCATTGCTAGAAGCATGGGAGCGTGTCACTCACAAGCCAGACACACACAATGACAATCTTAACCCCTTTGGTGCATGAAATGCAAGCATACGCCAACAAATGTGCCTCCATTTTAACAGAGTGTAAGATATACGATCTATAGGCACACATAGGCACCCTTATCCATGTCTCGCATGCATGATGCATTTCAAACATCTCGCCTCTACATGTTGTCACATTTCGTATGTTTTAATGCCCATAAGATGAGTTTTGGGTCCAAAAGAGTCTTCTAAAGCATGTTGGAATCTTACAAAAGATTCTGAAATATGGTAGAAGCTTATGAAAGACATTAGAAGCTTTTGAAATGGTAAAAGACTATGGGAGCTTATGGAAGCTTATGGAACATTGTGGAACAACAAGGAATATTATAGAAGCTTGTAGAATATTGTAGATATGTACTTAATGTAAATGAATTATGTAGAGTAGTGTAGAGAATTCTAGAAGGTGAATGTAAACTATTAGATCAAGTAAATCTTAACTGTCCATTCTAGGAAGAAACAAGTGTAAATACCCCTAGGGGATGCTCATTTGACATATAGAGAATAAGAGAGAGCATCGTAAGCACTGTAGCATTCTTGAGAGAGTTTTTTAATAGAAGTATTCTTACATTATCCTACATTCCTTCCTCTATTTAGCAAAGTGTTTCATGTAGAAGTCTGTCTTGGGAAAGAGAGTGTACTCAAGTGTCAAATGAGTGTTGGTAAAAGTCCAAGCCTATTACAAGTGGTATCAAAGCAACGTTAGAGATCCTTTGGGTGTCGTCAACATGGCTGGTTCAAGCAAAGTGACTACCTATGAAGGAAGGGAGGCCAAAAGGGTTCCTTTCACCAATAAGGGAAAGAGAGAAAGGTCTACTACAAGGGACATCATGATTGAAGTGACTGATAGGCTCTTGAAGTTGGAGATCATCGTAAGGGACGATCGGGAGAGGATTGATGACTGGGACCAAAGATTAGAGGAGTTAAAGAAGGTGGAATCTCTACTTTAGGAAGAGATGAATGAGACCATCAACATCATTGCCTCGGATGCTTCCGAAAAGGTGAGTTCTTTGTAACTTCTCTTGTTGCTAAAATTATTATACTTAAGGAAGCATTTGCTAGTTTGTCTGTCGAGTTGAAGGATGTAAAGGGAGATTGGAGTTTATGTAAGATGGCAGTGACACAAGGAGTTGTGGCACCTGTTGGTTCCATCTCTTCTACCAAAGTTAAGGTCCCGAAGCTTAAGGCCTTTGGAGGAGCAAGGGATGCAAAAGTCATTGACATCTTCTTTAAGAGTACGGAGCAATACTTCAAAGCACTTGGCATTATAGACCATGCCAAGATGATTGATAATGCTTCCCTCTACCTTGTAGGCACCATGTGGAGAAGAAGGTATGACCATATTGGGAAGGGGACCTACACTATGAATACATAGGATCACTCTAAAAAAGAGTTGAAGAAGCAGTTTTACCTTAAGAATGTAAAGAAGGAAGCCTGAGTCAAGTTGACAAGGCTCATTCACTCGAAGAGTATTTGAGAGTATGTTCGAGAATTTCAAAAAGTGTTGCTTGAGATTCCCAAATATCTGGAGAAGGAAGTTTTCTTTGCTTTTTATGATGGCTTACAATCGTGGGCTAAGACAGAGTTGGAGAGGCGAGGTGTGCAAGAACTTGCTAATGCCATCACTGTAGCTGATTTCCTTTATAAAGTAAGAAGGGATTTCCACCACTCCAAGTCCTAAAAGAGTGACAAGGGCAAGGGTGGTTGAGAGAAGAAGCAAGGCAAAGATGGAGCTTCGATGAGTGGCAAGTTGAAAGAAGGTTTAAGCAAAGGCTACAAGGAAGACAAGGGTGGAGAATGTCCCATATTGAAGTGCTACCTTTATGATAGACCTCATTGAATTAGGGACTATCTAAAGAAGAACAAGCTTTTCACACTCGAAGAAGAAACCTCGAAATTGGCTGAGGGAAGATGTGGATCCTTAGAAGCCCTTCATGCCATCAATTCCAAAGTCGAGGTACCAAAAACTGAGAAAAAGGGAAGATTGTTTGTAGACGCAAAGATTGGTAGACAACGTACGAGAGCCTTGCTAGATACTGGTGCTACGTACAACTTTTTGAGGGAAGAAGAAGCCAAGCAGTTGGGAATCAACTACATACCAGTTGATGGGTGGAACTCAGAGGCCAAAAGCATGTGTGGCATAGCCAAGAACGTGAAGATCCATATTGGTAAGTGGCAATGGTTATATAGATTTTTCTATTGTTCCTATAGATGATTTGCATATGGCGTTGGGCATAGAATTTATAGATAAAGTGAAAGCTATTCCGATTTCATTTGCAACATCATATGTATCATGAAGGAGGCCAATACAAAGATGATACCTTTGTCTTGAGAGGTACCAATAAAGACAAAGACCATTTCAGCCATGCAATTTACCAAAGGAGTGAATAAGGCAAAACCGACGTTCTTTATAATGCTCAAGGAGGAAAATGCCACAACTTTTAAAGAATTGCCTATGGAGATTGCTTGCATCTTTGAGGAGTACAAGGATATTGTGCCACTCGAGTTGCCAAAAAAGTTACCACTAGGAAGAGAGGTGGATCACAAGGTTGAGTTGGTAACTATATCACAGCCTAATTTTCCTTTGCGTGATCGAATGAAGGAAGGATTGCAGCATGGCCACCAAGACAAAGAGGTGTTGAAACAAGTCGAGGAGGAAAAGACTTGCAAGTTTTGGCTTGAGGATGGGTTGATTATCACTAAAGGAAGTTATATTTATGTGCCTAAGAGGGATGGATTAAGGAAGGAGATTATCAAAGAGTGTCATGACTTTTTATGAGTTGATAAAAGGAGGCGTCACTTGGAGTTTAGTAAAGGAGATTTGGTGATGGTCATGAGTAGGGGTAAATAAAGGCATGCACCCATCGCTGTGACAAAAACACACGAATGAAAGGTGGACGAGATCTTAGCATATAGGGCTATACCAAGGAGAGGCTCATGTCCAGCACATGATGAATACTTAATCAAATAGAAGGGACAACTAGAAAGTCAAGCTAGTTGGAAGCATGAGTTCTCTCTTTGCCAATACAAAGATAAGATTTAAGAGTTCCATCGAGGCGATAAGGACATCGCTGGGTTAGATAGGGGAGAATGTCACATTCTACATGTTTTAAAACCCACAAGATAAGGTTTGGGTCGAAAAGAGTCTTCTAGAGTATGTTGGAATCTTATGGAAGATTCTGGCAGCTTTTGGAATATGGTAGAAGCTTATGGATGACTCTAGAAGATTCTAGAACAAGGTAGAAGACTACGGGAGCTTGTGGAAGCTTATGGAACGTTATGGAATATTATAAAAGTTTATCGAATGTTGTAGATATGTTCATGTAGAGTAGTGTAGAGAATTCTAGAAGGTGAATGTAGACCATTAGATCAAGTATATTTTAACCGTCTATTATAGGAAGAAACAAGTATAAACCTTTGGGAGTGCCTCATTTGGAATATAGAGAACAAGAGAGAGCATAAGCATTGAAGCATTCTTTAGAGAGTTCTTTAACAGAAGTGTTCTTACAATCTCCGACATTCATTCTTTTCTTTAGTAAAGTGTTTCATGTAGAAGGCTGACTTAAGAACGAGAGTATTCTCAAGTGCCGAATGAGTATTGGTGAAAGTCTAAGCCAGTTACAATGTGCTAGTTGTCCATGCGTATAGATGCTATATCTACAGCAGACAATAGGTGTGTCGTATGCTGCTTCCACTTTGTGTAAAAGACTTTTGTCTCTTACTTGGCTGCTTATTCAACCAACCATCAGAATAAGGGATTTTTGGTGGCTACTTTCGGTGATTTCAGTGAATTTTCACCGTTAAATACTAAAAATAATTTTTTGCACTTATTTTAATACAATTTTAAAATATAAGCAATAGATACACTATGTATTTAAGTAAAAACATGTTAATTTCTCTATTTTCGATATAGATAAAATTTAAAAAAGTCTCCATTTAAATTTATATAATCATAAATTGACTTTAATACAGCATTTTAAATATAATAAGAGTTTTATTCCTCAACTCAAGATTATTAACGACAAAGTTGCAAAAAAAGAAATAATGTAAAGATATACCTATTTTATTATCCATTTCTGTTTGAGCAAACTAATGAAGATCATTAGCAAACTCTTCAACGTTCGAAGAAATAGTTGTAGCTTTCAATCGTCCTTAACAATAGTTGATTGAAACGATATTTGCAAGATATTTTTATGCATCAATCGCTTAACGATTAAGTAGAAACCATATATTCATGAATTTACTTAATCATCTTGATAAAGTTTTATTTTTTAATTGAATTTTAATCTACTTCATTAGATCATTTATTAGACTACTTTATTATTTTTGTGCCCAATCAAAGTTTTGGTCATAATCTTTTCAAAATAGTAACTAACAAATGTTTAATAAGGATACAATTCCTACCGCACTACAAGAATATTACACAATTTGCGACGTTTTAAAAACATCGCAGATTCCCTTTTGCGACGTTCTAAAAAACATCACAAAAAACGTCGTAGATTGTAGAGTAGGCAATAGGTTTTTGGGACGTTTTAAGGGAAATGTCGCGGAATGTATCAATATTCGGTGACGTTTAAGAAAAACGTCACGAAAAATTTAGACTTTCTACGACGTTTATATAAAACGTCATGGAATCATAAGATTCCGCGACGTTTCTTTAATCATCGCGGTGAGGATTCTACGACGTTTGGGAAAACGTCATACAAAGGTAGCTTCTGCGACGTTTAAAGAAATGTCGCGGAATAGTTAATATTTTGTGACCTTTTAAGAAACGTCGCAGAATTGTTAATATTCCACGAAGTTTTATATAATTCCGCGATGTTTTATATAACGTCGCGGAATTCTAATTCCGCGATGTTTTATAAAACATCGCGGAATTATATAAAACTTCGTGGAATATTAACAATTCTAATTCCGTGACGTTTTATAAAACGTTGTAGAATGTCTGAATGCCGAAAAACGTCACAAAATCCTTCTTATTTGTTTTTTAATCCAAAAATAAATTTAATTTAATAATTTTCAAATTTTAATAATTTTTTAAATCTTATTTATTTTATAACAATTCAATATGACTTAATATAGAATTTTATTTATTTTATATCATTAATTTTAATAATTTTAATTTATTTAATATTGAATTTCATAAATGTAGACAATTTACTATATTAATTGCAATTTCCAAACATGTCATCATACATTAATTAATATAAAAAGTTTGTCTTAATTTAATAAAATATCAATATGAGTACATATATCTAATCTAAACGAATATTATGTGTAGAACATAAAAGTTTCAAAAGCTTTTTTTGTTGTTCAAATTCAATTCTTTGTTGCTCGCCTTCGGTAGTGAATCAATCTTGCATTTATTCAACTTTTTTAGTCAATTCATCGACTTGAGACTGTAACTCCTGATTAACCTTCCTTGACTCCTCTAGTTCACCTCAAAGTCTCTTTTGGACCAAAGATTTCCTTTGTGGTCGAGGCCTAACTCCTATGCCAACAACGTAATCAGATCTTGAGCCCAAGACTTTGTCGCACGCTTCATCCACTGTCATAGGATGACCTCGTTCTATTGAATCTGCCAATTCCTTACACATTAATTCTTGAAAAATAAAGAATTAATTAGATAGTAAAATGCATAAATATTAAAAATTGTATTTGAACTATGTACTCACCCATTTTTCTTTGCATTCTGTAGTTGTACATTGACCTTTACTTTCATCATAATGAGTGTGATACCATAGCTTCATCTGGCTACACTCTTCTCCATCTTTATCACTTTGTTGTATTGAAAAATATTATTAGTAATATTTATTATAAATTTTCAAATATCAACCAAATATAATTAAAAAGATTAACTTACAATCTCATGTCGTATCGCTACACAAGCCTTGGAGTCGGAGTTTGGTCGACATTTGACTTGACTCCTAGCCAATTTGGCTTTTTGACTTTTTTTCTAACAATAAACGTAACAAAATCTATTATAATATCTATAAATCACAATTTATAAATACAAAATATAATCAGTTGTAAAAAAGGTTGTCAAAATAATTTTTGTGATCAAATTAACCAACCTTTGTAGCCGATTGGTCCCAATATTCGCATAAATCCATCCAATCTGCCATTGTGACATTTTGTGGCTTGACATCCTTTCCGTGCTTGGTATAATGCTTTTTTTAAATTATACCTTTGATCTTTAGACCTTAATGCTAGAAACCTCTTCACAGCAGCATGTACTTCACTGTCAGTCCTCATTCCCTTGACTTCCAACTTTTGCTGAAAAAATTATAAATTAGGTCAGAACGCAATAGGCATATGGAAAACATGTACAAATTAAATAGTTTTATAATATTTACATCTAACTTATCAATCGCAATGTCCAACTCCTCATTAGTTATTTTTTCCATTTTGTTCTTATAGGTAATGAAGTTTGGGATACCACACCAATCTCACTTGACAATTTGGCAGACTGTACGGAGTTGGTTGGTCGTCCTTCAGCGGGGGAGATCTCTATCTCCAATCTCTTACCTATCACCTTATTAATCTTTGCCAATCAGTGTCCTTTTATGACACCCCTTGTCTTTTTTGGATCAGTCGTGGATCCTAAAATATAGCAACAAATATTTGACAATAACATACTCCTAATTAATTAGATAAACAAATTTATTAAACTTGAATGTTTAACCAATGTGATGTGAAAAATCATACCTGTAGTTCTTGTAAAGGTAGCACTAATACTGTGAAAGAGGCTCGTGTCATTTACTGGTGGCTGATTAGAAGCTGGAGGCATCTCTTGAGAAGTTGATGGAGGCATCTCTTGAGAACTTGATGAAGAACTAATATTGCGTAGCATTCTCAAAATTTCTAGATACTTGTCTCTAGGATGTGTAATAGGTGCAGATGTGACATCTCTTAGTGTTGGAGTAGGCTCACAAGGTGCTGGTGTGTGATATTCTGGCTGTGTATTAGCAGATAGCTCATCAACTACACTTCTAAGGAGCTGATGGTATTGCGACTGCAGTTGTGTCGGCACTAAGCTGCTTGGTGTAGCCTTATTCTTCTTCTTGGGTAGACCATGTCCCATATCAATCACCTTCATTCAATTCAACATTAGATAAGTAGAATGAAGCATAAAATGATCACTTATCTAAATTTGCACATACAAATCCTTTTGTTAGCATAATGTATATATGTATATCGAAATTATCAAGTACCTATCAATTCAACTTTTTCTAAACAATAAGAAAATAAGTGTAATACAATGCCGATGGAAGATTACAGTGGTGATTCATAAGTCCTTATTTTCATAATAATTTTTTGCATAAGTTAATTTAAGTTGATAAGAAACACAATTAGAATTTGTACACAAATTCTCCAGTTAGAACCATATGTATATGAACCATGACATCAGTTAAAATTCTTCTTAAGCACTAAGTCTAATTTTTGACCCAAAAGTTTTAATTGATGCTTTGTTTTACCTCTCTTAAATTTCTTCAACAAATCATTCAGCAGATGAAAGAA
>JAOSBN010000007.1:28587878-28601756 GCA_027563595.1 Erythroxylum suave
CTGAGCTTGAAGTGAAATTTTCTAATTCTCTCTTTGCCATTTTCTCCATTATTGAAATCAAGATTCAATTCTTTAATGTAGGGATGGGATGTCACATTATTCATGGCATGAGCTATCCCCGTCATACTTATCTCAAACTCCCCCTGTATTAAAGCTAAAATAGTAAGAATCTATCTTTTGAAAGTGGTTTAGTAAAAATATCAACTATTTGATTTTTAGTGTTAACATTTAATAATTTAATAGTTACTTTTAAGACATGATCTCTAAGAAAGTGATATTTAACTTCTATATGCTTATTCCTAGAGTGATGCATAGGATTTTTAGATAAATTAATTGCACTTGTGCTATCACATAATATAGGAATATGTCTAAAGTTTAGAGAAAAATCTTAGAGTTGATGTTTCATCCATAAAATCTGAGCATAATAAGTAGCAGCTATTATATATTCTATTTCAGTTGTTGAAAGTGTTGTGCAATTTTGTTTCTTACAAGACCAAGAAACTAAACACCCCCCAAGGAATTGACAATAGCCACTTATGTTTTTCCTATTACTTTGTCACCTGCCTAATCTACATCACAATGTCCAACCATTCATACGAATCTATTTTTGGATACCATAGTCCAAAGTCTATGATTCTAAAAAGATAATGAGAGATCTTCTTGATTGCTTGAAGGTGCCTCTCTTTAGGATTTGATTAAAAGCGTGCCCAAAGACACAAACTAAGCATAATAAATAGTCTTGAACTTGTAAGAGATATAGGTGAACATTCCTTTGTATTTTGTCTCATTAGTAGCCTTGCCTACATCATCTTTATTAAGATTGGTTCCAGTATAAATTGAAGTTCCCATTGGTTTGACATTTTCAAATTGATATAGTGAAAAGCTCCTTTTCTATTTGTTTAATTAGCAACCCAAGGAAGGAGGATAGTTCCCCGTCAAACTTATCTCAAACTCCCCCTGTATTAAAGCTAGGAATTCTTCTCAAAAGGATGGGTTAGTAGCACCAAATATTATGTCATCAATATATACTTAAACTATGAGTAAATCATTATCTTTTTTCTTAATAAATAAGTTTTATCTACCTTTCTTCTTTCAAAGTTTTTCTTAAGCAAGAAATTACTTAACTTTTCATACTATGCTCAAAGCGTCTGTTTTAAACCATATAAGGCTTTTATTAATTTTATAACATAATTTGGATGGTTTGCATTCTCAAAACCTAGAGGCTACTTAACAAAATTTTTTCATTAATATATCCAATTAAGAAAGCACTTTTGATATCCATTTGGAGTAATTTAAATTTCTATAACATGCAAAAGCATGTTTGATAGACTCTAGTCTAGGAATAGGTGCATAAGTCTCATCAAATCAATACCTTCCTGTTGGTTATAGCCTTGAGCTCCAAGTCTAGCTTTTTTTTAAAAAAATCGTATCATTTTTCATCAAGTTTGTTTCTAAATACCCAAAGAGGTCTAATGATTTATTTATCTTATGGATAGGGTACCATATTCCAAACCTAGTTTTTGTCAAACTGGTTTAGTTCATCTTTCATAATTGCAGTCCAGCTTCCATTAGCAATTGCCTCTTTTTGGTTCTAGTTATGAAACAAAAGCAACATAATTGTTTTTGAAGGAGGCTTGGGTTCTTAGACCTTCTGAAGGGTCTCCTTGTCCATTCTCTTAGTGTACTTCTTCTTTAATTATTTGGTGTCCTTTGCTTCATAGGTGCCCATTAAGGTGTACTCGTATAAGAAGCTTCCTCTGTCCTAATCTCAAAAGGACCTTCTTGATCTTGCAAATCTGAAGGCACTATTGGTGCAATTTGAGTTTGAGGCTTATCTTGAGGAACCAAAGGATGATCTTAATCATTTGAATCAGTAGCTATTGTTGAGGACAATGCTTCATCCAATACAACATGTATTGATTATTCTATCCTCTTGGTTCTTGTGTTGCAAACTATAAATCCTTTGTTATCATTACTATATCCCAGAAAAATGACTTCATTAAATCTTGCATCAAATTTACCAAGGTTGTCCTTATCATTATTCAACACAAAACACTTGCATTCAAAAGCTTGAAAGTAGGAAACATTCGACATTCTTCCTTTCCACAACTCATAAGAAGTCTTTTTGAGAATAGACCTTATAAGGCACCTGTTTAGAATGTAACAAGCAGTAGACACAACTTCTTCCCAGCATCCATGAGGTAGACACTTTTACACAGCATAGTCTTGACCATATCAGCCAGGGTCTTGTTCTTTCTTTCAACAACCCATTCTGCTGAGGAGTCCTTAGATATGAGAAACTATGAGTTATACCATTATCATCATAGAAATCCTCAATTTCTTGTTATCAACTTCTCCTCTATGGTCACTCTGAATTAAAGTAATGTAGTATCCTTTTTCAACCTGAATTTTCCTATAAAAATTCTTAAAGACTTCAAAAGCATCGTCCTTATTTGCTAGGAAATAAAACTACGTGAATTTAGATTAATCATCTACTATTACAATACCATAGTGTTAACTTCTAAAACACTAAGTTCTAGTAGGACCAAACAAATCCATATGTATAAGCTTAAGTGGTTGGTTAGTAGATACAACATTTTTGGGTGGAAAGTTACTTTTAACTTGTTTTCCTTTTACACAAGTCACAAACCTGATTATACTCAAAAATTAAATTAGTTAATCCTCTTACTATTTCATTATTGGATAATTTTGACAAAGTGCTCACACTAGCATGTCCAAATCTTCTGTGCCAAATTAATGAGTCCTTTTTTAGAGAAACAAAGCACTTAACCTTTTAAAAACATATTTTTTCTAGTTGAACACAATATATATTCTGATTTCTAGGACCCAAAAACATAATATTATCCTAATATTCTGTTGTGTTGTGTGTTAAGGGTACTCCCTTGGACATCATTGTTTCTGTAACTTTATTTTTCTTTCATTAGTTTAAATGTTACTGCTGGTCTTGATATGAATATGGTATCATAGCCACCATTTCGCTCTTTCTAGGGAGTAATATTGAGCCAATTCACATTCCTTCCAAGATTGTAGAACCATTGCATCCAACAAGTGGTTATGGTGTCAACCATCTTCGTATCAAGACCTATGGTAACATTTTAACTCAGTTATGGACTTAGTGAGTAGGGAGAGAACCATAAGATACAGAAACACTGTCTTCTGACCCTATTCATTTATCTTCTAGTTTGTCTATATCTAGTTTACCTTCTAGTGTAAAGCGTATGTTGTCTTATAAAATAGAAATCCTTGTAGAAATTACCTATGTACCTATAGAAAATCGTATTTGTGAGTCTTCTTTACCTTTGTTAAGTCCACACAGTATTTATTCTAGAGATCGTTCTTGGATAAGGAGTATTTATACCATCTTGTCTACCTCACGTCCTAAAGTCAAGGAAATCATCTAGAGTTCCATATTGGAATAGTGTGGTCTCAGATCTACAACAGCAGAACAGTATGTGCAGCTTAAGATACCAAAGGAGCTGATCTCTCTTTGGAGAGAGCGCAACCATACACATCTTCATGTAAGGGCTACACGCCTTGTTCGTACTCTCCATGGAAGAAAGTGAATGCCTGCTACAACCAGAATATCTCTTTTAGACACTACCTACATAAGGTACCAAAATGCCTTGATTGGTACCTTACTGACTATTCTCAATAATGGAAGTGTCATACTAACCATAACACTTGATTTCAACATTAAGTTGGATGATCTCACATTGTCTGAATGACTGTAAGTTTAGATCCTGATCGTTGGAGCAGAACAAGATCCTATAACCATCATGACTACTCTACATCACCAGATGATCTATTTTCTGTAGAATAGTGCAATGGACCTCAATTTTCCAAATTCTACTTTGAATTTTCTTTACATGGTTACTAATTGTTCTAATGATTAGAATACTATCATTCAAATCTCAAAGCAACTGCCAGCAGTAGAGCTTGAAAAGATGATGCTAACTGAATGGACCATCAATCACCAAAAGGTGTTCCATGTGGCTCATCGACACTCTTTTCACACAACAACTCCTCCGATTATGAAGACATTAGGAGATGGAACTATGAAGTCCATCTATTCAAAGCCCAATGAAGATATAAATGGAGCTTCTACTTTTGGGGCTATTATGATGATTCAGCCCGTATTCTCACATACAGAAGGTAAATCTGGCCTTTGTATTTATTATTTCAAATTTAATGGAGATCTAGTTTACGTAAGACATCATCGTGGACATTTTGTATGGGATGTTGACCCATTCATATGCGAACCTGACTGTGAGATCTGTCTCAACCCTGAGTCCCCGGTGTGGTATCAGAGCCATTGTTTCAATCTTGCTAGGGAGTAATATTATGCCAATCATATTCCTTCCATGATCATAGAACCGTTGCATCCAGCAAGTGGTTATGATGTCAACCATCTTCGTATTAAGACCAACGATAACATTATAACTCAATTATAGACTTGATAAGTAGGAAGAGAACCATAAGATATGGAAACACTATCTTCTGACCCTATTTTTATAGGTGAAGCAAAATGTAGAAAAGTAAATCTACCTAAAGACACACTCATTACAGATTTAGAAAAGAAGAGTACAATCATTACACTTTATCAAAGCTATTTTTCTAAAAGTAAACAGTATCATGATAAGAAGGAATCTTTAATAGTGGTTATGTGCCACAAAGATTCTCCTTTATAGAAAACACTTGTAAGGAAGAAGACAAACTAACTTCCAAAAAGAAGAGTCCATCATAAAGGGGTCTGATGAGCTAGGTGTTACGAATTGGTTCATGCCCTGATTATAAATTTGACAGAGATCTTGGATGACTTGAGCTGTTAGAATGACTTGGAGAAGTCTTTTGTCGTTTACTGGGACTGAGCTCACATTGGTGACGTTTATGCGGGAAGTGATTTAACTCATCTTCATTGGGACAGTAAATGTCATCATTAGGATTTTGAGCATCCTGGAACATTCACAAGGTTGAGAAGGTCCTGTAATATCTGAGATTGTGTCTCCTATATCGTATTGTGGACTATTGGAACCTAGAATATCGACTTCTGGTGCTTTTGGTTTATTAGGAACAAATTCACCAGGATAAGGTCCAATGGAGGTGGAGATGATTAGTGTCTTAGGAAAATGATATATCTTCTTAAGAAAATCTCGAAGTGATAGGAGCACATTGTCTTGATGTCTTGGCTAATACAATGAAGTATGGTAAAGAAGGACATAAGGTTTATTATAAAGAGCTCCAACACAGGTTTCTCAATTTGGTCGATGAATGATGAAGAAACAATATGTAGCTTATCTTCTAGTAGAGGCTTTCCATAGATGATGTTGAGTAATGACAATAGAACATTGTTGCTTCTATTGAGCTAATGGTTGGAACCATTCAAGAAATGTCCACAGTAGAGATCTTGCATTGCTCTAATCACTAAGATGTTGGTACAGCTGAAGAGCAGATATAGTGATGGCATAAGCATAGAGAGCAGAAAGTGCCCAAAGATACCATAATGTGTTTTCAGATAAAGGATCTAGAAGGAACGTCACATTAAGGTAGGGTGCTTTAAGGTTGAATATTATGGGACTACCAAAAGAATTGGTTTCACTCAGAAAATGATGAAAATAATAAAAAAAACTCATACGAGGAAGAGAAGCCACTTTAGAAACATTAGGAGCTTTACTAACAATAGGAGGGAATGATTTCTTTGTGATGGCAGATAAAGAATGGTTTGCCATAAGAACTGAATTAGCAAAGGCTTTAAAAGATAAAAGGTTTGAAACTAATATACCCACCTGAAAAGAAAAGAGGTATTTATAGTGAGAAGTATCTGGTCATCATGGTGGATGCTGAGGAACTAGATTGGATGGGTTGCATATGGCTAAGGAATATGCTGCTACTAGAATGTATCTAGATAAGGATAAGGAAGATCATACTACTAGATTGTGTCTAGATAAGTATGGTAAAGAAGTAGCATCCAGAGGCCAAGGTGGATGTTGTCTAAGCAAAGTGGAAATGTATGGCGAGTATGCTGCCATGTGTAATCTTTTGTTACCGTACTTTTTCTTGAGACGTTTGTAAACTGGAAAGACCTAGTTAGCCTAATCTGGCTTTATGAGCTCCTCTAGACTGTGCTTCAGAGATGGAGCACACTGTTTAATGTCAATATGATCGATACTTGAGGCCTGTGGGTAGGATCTGTAAAGGTGAGACTTTACTGTATACATCCATACCAAAGAGCATAGTGATAATATTTGGGCCAGGTAAATTACTTGCAAACACTTGAGTCCACACTATACTCTATGGAAAGAATCAAATTCCGATCTTTCTTTTTTTGATAGGCCCGATCTTGAATGAATTACTATCTGTGGCTTTAAAGTATTCATCATGAGGTGTCCATGACTCAGAAGGTAAAATGTTGGGCTTCATGATCATACGACTGGATCCAGTATCCATAAACCCAATAGCTTTAATGGACCGATCATATTTGTCTTGTAGAAATAGTTAGATCTAGACATATGATCTTTGAACTGGTGTATGATCCAATTTCATACAGGTCTACTACTATAGCATATATAGAGAATCATCAGACAATTCTTCTTCAAAGTTTGTAACTAAGATAGCAAACTTTGTATCTTCATCTTCAATAACAGTTCCTCAATAAGATCTTCAAAGTTATTGGAAGGATGAATAGACAAAATGGATTGCATTTACTTCAATAACTTAACATCTTGCTTATTTTATGAGGACATGTTTGTGCAAAATGAACTGGTTGTCTATAGAGAAAACATTGATCAGGTTGCTAAGAAGGAGGGGTTCTTTTCTTGAAGAAGCGAATAGAATGTTTCTTTCTTCCCTCTTTTCTCACATATGTTTTCCTTAAAGGCTTGTAGCCTTCCATCGGTCTACGAAACTTTCTACAATGATATGCATGGTTGTGGTACTCCTTCTTCTTTGTACTACATTCACATTTCTTTTGATCTTTGCACTTAATTTGAAGATAAGGCTTCTTGCAAGCCTGTTTGAGAATAGGACCACCTTTCATGATATTCTTAAATAAGGTATGTTGATCACACAACTTATCAAGAGACGCGAGAGCAAGCTAGTAGATTTCTCTAAGAGATATATTAGCCATATCTCTTTGCAATGAGGTTATAGTCCTTTGTAACTTCGGTTGTAGTTGATCTGGAAGGGATGAGATAAAAGTATATCGAAGATTAACATCATTCCATCCATTCAAAAGATAATACCTTTCCATCGTACGTTTGTAATGCTTTTGCATATAACACTTGTCAAGTGAACAACATCTCATAGAAAAATACTCCTGATGGATCTGTTTATCAATCAATTGAAAGTCACCAATGAATTCCTTATGAATAATTCCAAGAAGAGATCCAGCTGTAGTGACTTAGATATACTGCATGCATTGACATTTAGAAATACTTTGCCACCATTCTCGCAAAGTACTAGTGAAACAAGAAGTGAATTCAGATAAAATATCCAGTAGAGGAATATTATGTTTGTTCATCTACAAATCTATCCATGCACCGAATTCAAGCAGTCAATCTCTCTATTTCTTTGGTGAAAGATCATCAAATGTAAACCAAGGACCAGAAGATGGCTTGGTCTATGTAGCCTGTGTAGCTGGCTCAGCTCGTGGTGCTGGTTTAGGTCTGAAAGTTCAGTACCTATGGATTTGCTTCTCTTATCTCAGGTTCAACTTCAACGTGAGTTGGATCTGGCATAGTCATCAGAACTTGTGCTAAGTCTGATAGATCAGCTAGCTAGGTTAAGGAATCATAGGACCATTCAAAGATTTGTTCAAATGATAACTTAGAAATTGTTGCAGAGAATTTAGATGCCTCGGCAAAGGCTTTAGAACTAGCATCTGACTTATCTATTTGAGATGAAGAATTTTCTGTAGTATATAATGGTGCCAAAGTTGTTACGAACTCTGGGAGAGGCTTTTGGAGCGCCTTATCCTTCCTAGTAGATATGGACGGTTTAACTTGTGGTGAAGAAGATGGAGGAGTATAGATCTGTAACAGTTTACTCCACTGGTTAACTAGCTCAGATTTTGTATATGAATATGATGGATCAGGAACCTTTTCAAGCTTAAGCTTAGATTTCAACCTTGTTGGCTTAGCTTGAGTTGCCTATTTTGCTTGATTTGTCTGAGGATGTATATACTTCCTAATTAAAGGATAATTGAACTTGAATACCTTTGAATAGTCAGTTTCCTCCGGATATTTCTGATCCATAAGATAAGTCTATACTGGCTAAGTATTTGGAAAGATTGAGGAGGACGAGCCATATACTGCTTTAGATTGTGCAGATCGCATGTCAACTTCCATTTGTCGCACAATTCCTTGTATCTTCTCAATTTCTTGACGTTTGTTATCAAAATCGGGACCCATATAATGTATGTCAACGTAATGTCGAAGTTCAACATTAAATTGTTTGACCTGAGCTTTGTAAGATTGATAAATTTTTTGAATCTACTTAGAAACTGCATCAACATGTTGATGAATAGCATGCGACTGTTGACTAATTCCATCAAGCTTAGAATCAATCCTTTTAAGAACTCTGTTTTGTGCTATATATTACATTCGATGTTTACCAGTTCAGAACTTCTTCATATGAATTAGAAACAAGTGTTCTTTGTGACGTTATTCTTGATGCTTGGATATACGGGTTAGAGATAACCCTCATTGATTCATCAGTACTCTGTGTAAAGAAGGAAAGTCTGGAAAAGCTTCCTCGTATGGTGTTACTATAAAGCACAGAATAGGAGTAGGAGTCATAACAAGAACTACTGGCTTTGTGTAAGAGCTAGAGGATTTAAGCATCTCTCGTAGAGATCTAGGTCTGGATCTTTTAATGGTTAGACCAATAGATTTGTTGTCCTCATCTAGATCAAAATCATCCTTCAGTGGACGATATTGAGGCGAAGGCTTACAACAATTTGTAGATTTTTTCTTCCTCCTTCGTCTTCGATAACAATCATAAGCGTCTTCCTATTAGATGAAGATCTTTTAATTTAAGGGAAAGATTATGTAGCCTATGGTTCATCGACATCCATAAACCGCAAACCATATAATAATATAAATTCAATTATACTTTTTATTATTTACGCAGCAAAAAACCATTTTCCTTAATTTAATTTTGTAACAAGGCTTTTGCATTTTATTAAATTAATTTAATATAGTAACAAGTCTTTTGCATTTTATTGAAAATGTGAACTCAAGAGGCCTAGGATTGGATTGGTTAAGAACATGACATGCCACAGCATGAATTAATACTACAAGTAGCATAACGAGGTGAACAATTGAATCATCCTCCGAATGATCTAAGGAGAGAACAGTGATGGGATAAGGCGAAGATGGGTTTTCCTAGAAAGAGTGATCCCAAATGACTCAGTCATCTTCAATTCCTCTGGAGGATTAGCATCAGGCAATTTCCAATCGAACCAATACAAGAGATTCGCAAGAACAGCTTCTGCTGAAACTACGGCAAAGGACAGCCCAGGACAGGCCCTTCTGCCACCACCAAATGGGAGGAATTTGTAGTCCTGACCTTTGAAATCAGTGGGGTCGTTCACAAATCTTTCTGGTATGAACGTTTCTGGGCTGTCCCATATTTGAGGATCCAGTTGAATTGCGAATGCATTGACAAGAACTGTTGTTCTTGGAGGAATAGTGTAGCCTCCCAACTCAACTTCCGCTGATGTTTCTCTAGGAAGTAGTAGAGGAAGAACTGGATGCAATCTTAAGGTCTCTTTGATAACCCATTTCAAGTAGGTCATTTTATCAATATCCTCTGCTTCCACATTTGATTTGCTTCCTACAACTCTTCTTACCTCCTGCTGTGCTTTCCTCATTGCATTTTGATCTCTTGCTAGTTCTGCCATTGCCCACTCTAGCGTGGTTGCAGTTGTATCAGTTCCTCCAGCAAACATGTCCTGTAAAGTTTTGGATCATGGGACAATAAATGCGTTTAAAGGCCAAGGTCATAGAGAGTTAAATGTTTAATCACAGCTCGGAGACATAAAATAGTTACCAGTAGAATTGCCTTGATATTGTCTCGCGTAAGCTCAATACCGAGCTTGCCATTCTTTTGAAGTTCAAGGATAATATGGACTACGTCTTTAAAATCCAATTGTTCATCATAATGCTCCATACTATGATCTTCGATCACTTGTTCAAGATAAGCATCTATCTCTCTAAAAGTTGTTCTAAGCTTCGCAGTTATACCTGTCAGGTTATCCATAAATGCCATGGTGGGAAATCTATCAGCAAAGCTAAAGGTTCCAAATTGTAACGTCATCCGCCTCAGTAACTGTCCAAACTCACTATTATCCTTACCCCCCGTAGCCTTTCGACCCGTTACACATAGAGAAATTATGCTATTGGTAACACCAAGCAACATCTCGCCGATGTTTACGGAGGCTCCACTGTTACATGCACAGCGAATGTTACCTATCAAAACAGCGACTTCTTTGTCCCGTATGGATTGATAGGATCGCACCCTTTGCGCACTCAGAAGTTCTATAACGCAAAGTTTCTTAACTTGCCTCCAGTACTCACCATAGGAAGAGAAAGCAACGTCACTGCAGCCATAGAGAAAGAGCTCTGAAACTGTCGTTCTGGGCCGATTCGAAAAGACTATATCGTGGGTTGTCATTACTTCTTTTGCTGTCTTCTCAGAAGAAACCACGAGAGTTGGATTCTTGCCGATGTCCAAGAGCATTAGAGGGCCATATTTCAATGAGAGAGATCGAAGAGAGCGGTGAGGTAGTTTGCCTAGCTGGTGAAGATTTCCAAGTATTGGCAACTTCGGAGGGGATGGTGGTAGATTGAATTTCTCACCTTTGCCTAGCTTTTTCCAAAAGATAAAGCATGAAACTAACAAAAGGCAGAAAAGCAAAGGATTAGAAAATTCTGTTACTTCTAGTTCCTGCCACATTAGCTGCATTTTTTGTAGTATAGACATTTTCATTTGTTACTCGTTTTGTGCATTAAGGGACTACCGGACCAGTTTATTTATACCGATGATGGATCGCAGAGTTCACGCCAAGCTGAATATAAGCACAAGGCCAATTGCCCCCAATTGCCGACGATCAGCAGAATAATAAATTCAGGTAAACTATAAAAATCCAGTGATCTTCCTTTTATTTGGTTTTTAAGTGTATGTCAAATCATGGCAGGTACTGACAGCGTCACTGGCTTACGACATGATCTGTTCTTTTCTTATAAGCTCCTTTCATTACTTTGAAATTTTGGACAGGTTATGCATTAAGTATTCTTCGATTCTCCTCCAAATCTAGTCCGACAAAGAAAATGCCATAATTACGTAGAATATGCACGAAAATTTTGATTTTGAATTGTTCAAAAAGATGGAAATCAACATTTAAGATGTTAGAGTCGGACAACTAATTATGTTGTGATAAAAAAAATTCTTACCACACTTTTCTACCAACAAAAGAGTATCAGGGGTTAGTTAAAACACTTTGTGCAAAATTCTAGATAATTTATAATGCCGCTGATTTGTTATCTGGAATAAAATATTCAACTTTATATATTTGTTTTAGACATATATATGAGATCAAGAGAGCTTTATGTAGTTATATTTTTTGTGCCAATGAGGTTATTCAAATCATGGTAGAATAGGTGACGGAGAAACTTAATTCTTATTAGTCTATGAAAGGACAAATTATAGTTGTCATTTCTATGTTAGACTCGAGATAAAAGATGGACGTATCACTTTTTTATTATAAATAGTTGTGTGATGATTAGACTCAAGAACATATTGATATTATTGAATTATAGTGTGATTTGTTTAGTGATTATAAACTAAAATTAGACAAAGATTAGGATCATAGTAGTTCAGTTTCAATATTAGCTTTATGTTCGTCTTCATCTATTGTTAATATAACTAGTGTAAGTCTCAAATTTTAAGAATTCATCAAAGGAAATTAAAAAAAAAAAAGCAGAACTTCTTATAGTAATATAGAGTTGGATAACTATTTGGAGGCAAGTGTTATGACTTCGGTTGGAAATATGCAATTCAATGTATTATCATGATGATAGAAACATGAAGGTACTTATCTAATCATATAAGCAATTATGTGGGACCTCTTAACAATTTCAGTATCTATTGTTGCTTTGAATTTACTTTAGTATAGGCGGTCAGATAGTTAATCTTTATCGTGTTCGACTTCATCTGAATACTATGGAATCTCTTATGTGTGTCTGAATTTGGTAAGGGACATAATAATTTCCTATATATAGATGAAGTGGTGTAAAGTTGACTTCTACATTATTGGCTTTATCCATTAGCTCAACTTTAGTCTCCAACATTAATTGATTGTTTATCTTTTTATTTAAATAATAGCATTATAATACTCTTTAATTTTGAAAATAATAGAATTTTGATAGTAACATTGAAAATAATAGAAATTTGAATTGATATTATTCTTTCATATTTTGAATAATCCAAGTATAATGATTGAATATTTTTTGTTATGAAGCAACACAAGGAAACATTAATTTTCTGTTTAATGTTATGAAAAAGGCATTTTCCTTTTTTATCTCCATTTCCATCCATCTTGTTCAAGTAAATAATCACTGTTCATTAATTCCTTTGTATATTCATTATAAGGCAAGCCTATAATTCATTAAAACCTAACCTTATACCAATTTCTCCTAGTGAATAAGCATCATTTTCCATCGTCTAGTTCTATATTGCTTCGTAACTTTGTACAAAACCTATATAAGTTGGCCACGTTCCTTAATTGCTTTACTTTATTTGGTTTTATCTTCACGTAATAGTTTTTTGCGCATTAACATAACAGAAAATTGGATCATTTTCAACGACCAAAATAGAAACAAAACTATTCTTAACTCTATTAACCATTCCATTATCTCTATTATATTTATTGACGTTAAAATAAAATGATTTTACTTTAAAAAGTTTAACAATTAAAATGATTCGTATAATTGATAATTTCTAACATAAAAAATGCAAAATTGTAATATCAATTTTAATAGTGTGTATATTCCCCTTGCTAGGAATTAAAATATTTTTTATATTGACAAATAGCCATTTTCTAAAAATAAATTTACGATGTTAGAAAATTAGAATCATTATATTAATAAAACTTAATATTAATTACTAGTCTACATTAAGATCCTTAATTATTAGTAAAATATATATGTTAGGATATATAGCAGTTTTTAATATTTAACATGATGTTAGTATAATATTTAAAAAAATTCATTCTTAAATAAAACATAAAAAGTTGTGAAATAAATTATGAAATTATTACTAGTCTCAATAATACATATTTAGACTTTGATAAAAATAAGAAAACTACTTTGTTATATTAATCCAAGCTATACAAGTCATCTTTTAAAGGATCTTACTAGTTATTTATTTCTCTAGCTAAGAGATAAGTGGATTCAATTTAAATTTTGAAATTGTAATAGTTTACTATGAAATTTAAAATTTTGTACAAGGACAAGATATTTTATGAGAAAATTAATCACAATATAATTTTCAAACACGAGTATTAAATTCAAGTATAATTTTTAGAATTAAAGATGATATAAGACATATTATGAATCAAATATGATAGAAGTCGAGATAAATTCATCTTTTAGGAGCATGTATAATATTCTAAAGCACGAATTTGAGTGTTAACTTTCTAAACATTTTCAATCAAAGATGTACAAGTCAATGGGTCGGGCTGGGCTGAGCAAGGAGTGGATAGAGCCTAGTCAAGCCAAAGCTTGGTGATACACTCATATTTTTATATATGTTTAGGACTTAATTTAGAGTCGTTTATATTTATTTTGTGTTCAACTATAG
>JAOSBN010000007.1:28601856-28611856 GCA_027563595.1 Erythroxylum suave
ACTTTGTGAAAGAGACCTGAAGAGGTTCTGAAAGAAAAAGAATACTTGTAGTTGTTTGAAGTATAGTGGAACACTCAAACGAACTCTGAGGACTGGACGTAACCCACGGTTTGGGGTGAACCAGTATAAAATTGCAGCGTCTACACTCTTACCTTTTACTTCAGTTTATTTCTGTTGTTAAATTATGATTTAATTTCATAATAATTTTCGTATAAACTTTGCAATAGTCTTTTAACAAGTTCAAGAAGTTCTTATAATTTGTATTCATGAAAAAGATACACTATTCAACCCCCTCTTCTTGTGTATCTAGTTTATAATATACAAGTTCTTATTAATGTGTGATTCACTTCAATTGGTATCAGCTGGTGCCACTATTCATGTAACAAACTCATTGCAGGAGTTCAAAAGAAGGCGGAGGCCAAATAAAGGGGAGTTGATGGTGCAACTAGGAGATGGACCTAATGTTAATGTTGAGCACATAGGAGTAGTTTCCTTGAAATTGAGTAGTGGACTTGTTTTTTTTTTTGAAAGATACTGTTCATGTTCCTTCTATGCGAAGGAATTTGATTTCAGTTTCTATTTTACACCGTTACGGATACATTTTTCCATATAATCAATAATGGTATTATTTTATACTATGATTCTATTGTTATTGGTTTTGCAATTATGCATGATGGATTGTTTATGCTAATTGCTAATTCTTCTCATTTTGATCGACCACATGATGATGTTAATGTTGTTGTTGGAAAGAAACATGGGACAGTTACTGAAAAATCTTCTATGTTGTAGCATAAACAGTTAGGACATATCTCTAAGGAGAGAGTGGAGAGATTAATTAAGGAAACTATTTTACATGATCTGGATTTCTCTGATTTGATGCTTGTGTTGAATGCATAAAAGGGAAGTTTACAGCTAAAGTAAGAAAGGAGAAAATGACTAGCAAGGAGGAACCATTACAGATAATTCACACAGACATCTGTGGACCCATTACTCCTATTGCCATGGGAGGCTATAGGTACTTCATCAACTTCATTAATGATTTTTCCCGGTATGGTTGGGTTGAATTGTTGCACGAGAAATCTGAATCCTTTGATGCTTTTAAATCATTAAAAAATGTTATTGAATTGAAACTTGGGAAGCAGATTAAATGTGTAAAATCTGATAGAGGTGGTGAGTATTATGGTCGATATGATGAAACTAGTAGAAACCCTAACCCTTTTTCTAAATACTTGCAAGATTGTGGAATTGAGGTGAAATATACCATGCCTGGCACTCCTCAACAAAATGGGATTGTAGAAAGACGAAATTGTACTCTTATGTACATGGTGAGGTGCATGCTAAGTCACTCCATCTTACCAGAGTTCTTGTGGGGAGACGCTTTGAGGACTGCTGTTTATGTTCTCAATCAGGTGCCTAGTAAATCTATACCAAAGACTCCTTTTGAGCTTATATCAGGAAAGAAGCCCAGTTTGAAGCATTTCCATGTTTAGGGTTGTAAGGCTGAGGTAAGGACTTGTAATCCTCAGCTGAAGAAGCTTGATCCTAGAACTATTTCAGGTTACTTTATTGGTTATTGTATTGGCTCAAGAGGTTCAAGATTTTATTGTCCCAATCACACTACTAGAGTCACTGAATCAGACCGGGTTGTCTATTTTGAAGGAGACATAGAACATAATGAAAGACAGAGAGGATCATGTCGTTGTTCCTATACCTGTTATATTTTATCCTGAGGCAATTCAGTCCCCTCTGATTCATGATGATGTTGTTGATCTAGTAAATGATGTTGAAATTTCTCAACAGGTTGGCATTGATACTCAAGTCCCAGATGTGGTTGTAGTTCCACCTAGGAGATCTGAAAGGATTCCTAAATCCACCGAGTCTTCTAAATTTCGAGACTATTATGTTTACTTGGAGGAGTATGAATTCAATTTAGTTGAAGACTCAGATCCTATTTCTTATCATGATGCCATTTCTTGTCCTCGTAGTTCACAATGGTCGGCTGCCATGGAAGATGAGTTGGCTTCTGTAAGTATGAGTGGCGTTTGGGATTTGGTGGAATTACCTAGTGGTTGTAAAACTATTGGGTGTAAATGGGTCTTTAAGACTAAACTTGATGCTAGAGGTGAGATAGAAAGGTACAAAGCCAGACTTTTTGCAAAAGGGTATAACCAGAGGGAAGGTATAGATTATAATGAGACTTTTTCCCCGGTCTCTACTAAAGATTCATTGCGTATTGTGATGGCTTTGGTTGCTCATTTTGATTTGGAGCTCCATCAAATGGATGTGAAAACTAATTTCCTAAATTGTGATTTGTATGAAGATGTATTCATGAATCGGCCTGCTAGTTTTGTTGAGAAAGGTAAGGAACACATGGTATGCAAATTGAGAAAATCCATTTACGGGCTGAAATAAGCCTCCAGAAAATGGTACTTGAAGTTTGACCAAATAGTTTGCTCCCTTGGCTTTAAGGAAAATGTTGCTAATCAATGCATTTACTTGAAAAATAGTAGGAGAAAGTTCATTATTCTTGTCTTATATGTTGATGATATTCTTTTAGCCAGTAATGGTCCAGATTTTCTTTCTGAGACTAAACAAATGTTAACAGCTCATTTTGATATGAAAGATCTTGGCGATACTTCTTTTGTTCTAGGCATTGAAATTCATCGTGATAGATCTCGTAGTGTTCTTGGTTTGTCTCAAAAAAGGTATATTGGAAGTATCTTGAATAGATTCAACATGAAGACTTGTAATCCTTGTAGTGCGCCCATCCAAAAGGGTGACAAACTCTCGAATAGCCAGTGTACTCAAAATGATAAAGATAATTCAGAGATGGGAAAGGTCCCATATGCTTCTGCAATTGGTAGTCTTATGTATGCTAAAATTTGTACACGTCCTGATATTGCTTTTATTGTTGGTGTACTGGGAGATACTGGAGCAACCCTGGTGTGGGCATTGGCAAGCTGTGAAACGAGTTCTGAGGTATCTACAAGGTACCAAAGATTATATGCTCACTTACAGAATGTTTGATCACCTTGAGGTGATAAGTTATTCTGATTCTGATTATGGTGGCCACCTTGATGATCACAAATCCACATCAGGATATATCTTTATACTTGCTAGATGATGTAACTTCGCAAGTTCATGGGTCTCAAGTAGTATAGTACAATATCGTCCCACAAGGAGTAATTGTGTAAGTACTAGGCTTGGATTACTTAATTAATTAGACTAAGCAGTTGCGTAAGAACGGGAATTAAATTAAGGAATTTAATTATATAAAAAAATAATAAAACCAATGCTAAATAAATGAAGCGAATGTCTATAGTGATTAATCCGAATTGAATGTGGTGAGCTTCAAGGATGGTTTCACTTTTAACATTTTCTATGGACTTTACCTGAATTAATTTATGAGGCGAATTTTGGTTGATAGAAGGTTGAGCCTAAAGTTTCTTAGATCCTTTTCCAAGGTATCAAAGGAGTATTATGCAATAATCCTAATCTACTGTCATAGTCTAGCAATCAAGCATCCCCATTAAGTTCTTGCTAACTCGAGTTTTCTCTCATAAACTCAGTCTATGTCTAAATCTAAAATTTATGAGTTCCCCATTTTGGAGTTCCGCTATCAATCTTCACCTATCGATTCTTCAATTAACAACTAATATCAAGTAATGGTTGGCTAAACACAATACCAGTAAATAAACTTCAAAATAGAGAAATCGAAACCAAGAAACTCATACTCATAAATTATCCAAGATTTAATCCATAAAAATTAGCTAAAAGTTTCAACCCCCAACCTTGAAGCTTCGGAGAAACTACTCACTCCTGATGGAATAAAGAACACATAAATCACAGTCACCAGACAATATAAAAGACATCAGATAATAAACAGAGGATGAATGGGTTTTTTTTTTGGGTCTCCCTCTTTGCGTATTTGGCTGGTTGGTATGCACGTCTTGCATCTGTCCCTACGTTCCTGGCCCAGCTGCGTGCGTGAGCTTTTATGGTCGCTCCACTGTTGCACCCTTCTGCTATGCTTGCGTCTCCTAGTGCTGCCTCGCGTCTGTCCCTCTTGTGCATCACTGTGTGGAGCGTCGTTTTGGTGGGTCTCTCCTGGCTGTGCTTCTCGTGGTGTCTCCTGCGTGCCTCCCAACAACAGCGTCATTTTTAGTGGGTTTCCTGTGTTGGCGTCACTGTAGCTCCTGTTTACGTCACTATGTGGGCGTCTTTGGTGCCTCCTTCGTTTTTCTAATACCATGCCTCCCTATTCTCCCCCTTTTCTTGCGTCCAATTAATTCTCTCCAATTAAAAACCTAGCCCTACTGTTCCTACGTGCATTTTTTGCTTCCTGCCACGCCAACAACATCGTCGTTTTTCACTATCCCTGGCTGTTGCGTTTTGCTTCCTACCTGACTGCGTTTTTGGACTTCTCCCTTAAACGCTCTTTTTCTTTTGTATTTCCCACTGCATTGTTGTTTTTGCTTCATTTAACTGGACTGTTGGGTTGGACTGCATTTAACTATGGCTGTGGTCCTTTTCAACTAAAATCAAGTGTATTTCCTACAAATTAAACATGAACCACTATAAATGCAGATTCAGATAAACTAAACAATTTAGTAGGAAAAATATGTATAAAACCTAATGACTATATTGAAGAATTAAAGGAAAATGTCACTCATTTCAATGAGAAAATGCATTTAACACTGGAAGAGCTGTATTTTGGAAAAGTGTTAAACAAACACTTATAGCAACTTCAATTGTGGACGCAGAGTATGTGGCTTGTTTACGAAGCTACTCGATAGGCAATATGGTTGAGTAATTTCATTTCTAAGTTTCATCTTGTGGAAAGTGTTTCCAGATCTCTAACCATAAATTGTGATAACTCTGCTATGGTGGGCTTCTCTCAAATATGCAAGAACTCCAAGCATTCAAAGTATTTTGATACAAAGTATATGTTTTTTTATAGAGAAGGTTAAGGAATATTAGACTCGTATAGAGCATACACCCAGCGATCTTATGGTGGCAGATCCTCTAACCAAAGGCTTGACTGTTAAGTCTTTTGTGACTCATGTAACCCGCATGGGTCTATTTAAATCTTTTAATGCCTTGAATTAGTAGGAGTCTGTCTTTTATGTTAATTTTTTTATATATAGCAACATTGTATTTGACTATTTTGTTATTCAGTATAGAGACTTTTGTTTATAATTGTTTTTTATGAAAAGTTAAAAATATATTGAAAGAATAATAGATACATAGTTATCTTTGTCCCAACCAGAAATCACAAGCTTCTACGTGACAAAATGATACCGCATAGGCACTAGTTAAGAACGACAATGTGAAGGTACAATAAAAACGACTGCAAACAAAGGGTCTCCTATTAGGGGAAAGTAGTTGACCCCTTTCTGCCCCGTTCCAAATTAGGGTTACCCCGCCTTTATCTTGTCGTTGCATGCTTGAGTCTTCGTTGACGGTAAGAGGTGTGAGATATTGGGTTGATTCCTTCTTCTTCATTCCTCATGTAATGAGTCCTCTGGTTCAGTAGTTCAGTCGCGATACCTGTGAGCAGAGGATTTGCAGTCGCTCCAGCGAAGAGTCTTTCGATGGGTCTGTGGTGCTCACCATTGACTGGTAACAAGTTGATCCCAGTAACTTATCTGATATCTCTCCATGAATAGAGCCCCTGTTTACTAGAAATCCATCTCTTATTGCAGACTCTGCCCTCCCTCTTCTTATGGTGAACTTGTCTAACACTCTGACAACCCAGGTACTAGATCAGAGTTGAGTTTCCATCTTTGCGTTCCTCTTCTCTGTTTATTGAATCTATTTTAACCTTATGTTTTTACTCCTCCGTTTATGATGAGGGTCCCTGGGCCCTCCACCATTGATGCTCCATAGAGTCCAGTGGCAACATCAGGGAAGGTAACATTCCATGTACCATTATGTTTCCTTACACTTTACGGCCCTGACATTGCTAGTTAAGTCTCCATGATGATGCTAGGAGACTGCATATCTGTACTGAATTAGATGCATAGAGGAATTTCTCTCTGATTCTTACAGCCAGAGAGTTAAAAACCTCCTGAGCTATGTGATAGCTGTTCTGGAATCTCCGTAAATTTGTCTCTCGCCATATCTCCTTAATGGAGGAGGCGAAAGAGATTATATACATGTTCATCGTTGACTTAGGCATGTGGGACAGATGCAGAAGCCAGTCCAAGGCTTCTATGAAAGTTGTACCTGCATTAGGGGAAGAATTGAGCAGCTTAATTCGTGACCATATGTCCTGTGAAAAGGAAAATTGGAAGAACAGATGATCCCTTCTTTCCAACTTAGACTGACATAGGACACAGCTATTGTTTGTTGACAGAAAGTGTAGCCTATCCATAGTGCTTAGGCGGTTGAGGACTGCTAGCCATAGGATAATGGAGTAGCTTGGCATCAATGACTTATGCCATATAATTGGGAACCAGGCCTATGTAGAGCTTAGACCCATAAGCCATCTCCTGAATTTAGCTAGGCTGAACGTATTTGGTGGTAGGTTGAGCCAGTAATAGGCATCCTCCCTTGTAGGATTGGGTGGGTAGTTTGGAGTCAAAGCCTGTAGTTCAGTTGGGAGATTCCATTGACCTTTTGATATGACATAATTGACTTTCTCAGTGGTAGGAACATCTGTCCATATTTGGTTGGCCTGAGTGTTCCTGATTAGTGGTCCGTGTCCCGTCCAATTGTCAAACCATAAAAATGCTTTCTCTCCATTCCCAATCCTGCAATTGACTAAAGGTTTAAGCAGAGCTTTAAGTTTCAATAGTTGGGTCAATTGCCATGAATAGGAAGGCTTGATAGAGAGGGACCAAATACTAGTGCCCTTCAGTATATAACTGTGCAGCCATCGGACCCATAGTGATTTCTTTTCTAGGAGGATATTCCAGAGGTTTTTTACCAAGGCTGCTTTATTAAAGGATGAGATTGAAATTAGTCCTAGGTCCCCCATCCTCCTTCCTTTTGCACACCTCTTTCCATTTAACCTTAGAAAAGCTACTGTTGGATGTGAGGTTGCCCCATAGGAATCTTCGGAATAGTCTTTGAATAATTTTTATCACTCCTTGGGCTAGTGATATATGAGAGGACCAGTAAATGTGCAAGGAATTTAGAACTGCTTTAATAAGTTGGAGCCTCCCTCCAAAGGATAGCACTCGGTTAGACCATAATCTCGGTCTTTTTTGTATTTTTCCAGCAAAGGGTGACATTAAAAAAATTGTATTCTTTTGGTGGTGATAGGAAGGCCCAAGTAAGTCAAAGGGGCTTGTTTTCTGGTCATTCCTGTTAGGTGAGAGATGATGCCCTCCGTTGTAGTTGCTCCTTCAGCTAAGATAAAGTGGTTTTTATTGAAATTTATCTCTAATCCGGAAAGATCCCTGAATGTTGATAAAGTGTCCATAAGGAGTTCAATTGACTTGCTATGGGCTTTGGAGAATAACAGTAGGTCATCGGCAAAGCATAGGATTACCAGCCTAAGCTTTTTACATTTAGAATGATATTGAAATGCCTGACATTGTCCCACTCTACGCTAAATTAGTTGACTAAGTACCTCCATGCTGATAATAAAAAAATAAGGGGAAATAGGATCACCTTGACGTAAGCCTCAAGCACTCCTGAAGACTTCTGTTGAAGTACCATTAACAAGAATGGAATAGGAGGGTGTAGTAACACAGGCCTTTATCCATTTGACAAACACCTCTAGGAATCCCATTAGCTGTAGGGTCTGTAGGATGAATCCCCATTCAACATTATCAAAAGCTTTCCGAAAGTCCACCTTGATGGCACAGTTCCATGGACTGTGTTTCCTGTTATACCCTTTCATCAATTCCTGAACAATAGCAACATTATCACCAATTCGTCAATCACGCATGAAAGCACTTTGATTATCTGAAATTAATAGATCCAAAACAGATTTCAGCCTATTCGCTAAGATCTTAGAAATGATCTTGTAGAGAACATTTGTACAAGCTATAGGCCTATAATAATCCAATGTAGAAGGGCAGGGGAGCTTAGGGATTAAGCAAATGTGTGTTTTGTTAATCTCTTTGAGTAGAGAAACCCTAGAAAAGAATTCCAACACTGCTTTTTTAACTAAAGGGCCAACCTCTGTCCATGTTTTTTGATAGAAAAACCCATTAAATCCATCAGGGCCTGGGGACTTATTAGGGTTCATCTGGAACAAAACCTCCTCGATTTCTCTATCTGAGACTAGAGTTATTAGGGCTGAAGCCTATTCTGGATTGATCTTTTTTAGATTAATAGAGTCCAGGCTGCTGGTAATAGGGAGGCTCTGAGAGGTGCCATAGAAATCTTGAAAATATCACACTGCTTCCTTAGCTATATCAGTTTGAGTGGAGATGACCCCCCCTCCCCCCATCTTGTAATGTTAATGAGGTAATTCGATTTGTATTCTTCCTTACCAGAATTGAATTGAAGAAGAATTTTGTACACTTTTCCCCGCCTTTAACCAACTGACCTTGGCTCTTTGCTCCAATAAACTATCACGATCCCTTGCTTTGGAGAGGTATGACATGAGTTAGCTCTTCTCAGCTGATAGTAAAGAAGGGTTAGAGGGATCTTGATCAAGACTCTTTTGCACCTTGCTCAAATTTTCTTTAGCTAGATTAACTACTGATTGGGTAGAGAAGGCTCTTTGTTTCATCAAAATTTCATTTCCCCTTTGATGGCTTGGAGCTTCTTGACATAAATATATTGTTGAATGCCCATAACAACCGTTTCAAGGTCCTTATGTAAAGCAGTTGGAAAACCTTCATCCTCAATTAGGAAATTATTAAACCGAAAAGGACCCCTCCTATCTTGCACAATAGAGCTAAGGTCAATGTGTATAGGGGTGTGGTCAAAGAATAAAGGTTATAGGAAGGATGTCACATAATTAGGGAATTGGGTAATCCAATTTCTGTTGACCATAGCTCGATCTAGCTTTTTCCTTAGAGCCCACCGCCCTATTTGCTTATTAGTCCAAGTGTAAAAGTGTCCCTGGAATTTAAGATCAAATACTTCCAATTGTTCCACACAGTCATTGAATTCAGTTGAGTGGTTTCGTAGGCTGAAGTTGCCCTCTGCTTCAGTGGTGCATAGAGTATCATTGAAGTCCCCACTTAACAACCATCACTACAAGAAAATTAAAGAATAGCGGCGGAACCGACAGAACGGTTACGATTTTCGGGCAAAAACTGATGGAACGGTTACGATTGGTATATATACTGACGAACATACGATTACCATCGGTGAATTGGAAAATCTGAAAGACGAAAACTGTATTACCGATGGACACAAGCCTATAGTCGGAAAATATGAGCATAACCAACCAGTATTACCGACGAAATAAACTACTCAATCGGTGAATTGGTAAGTCTGAAATAAAAATAGCCTAGATTACCGATGGAAATAGACGTTCCGTTGGTGAATTAATAACCCTATAGCCTATGGAGCTCTTCATTTCGACGGTAAACGTCTAGTCAGCGGTGGAGATTCTTCCAGAATATATACTTTACCAACGGAATTGGATGACCGTCGGTATTTGAGTTATTCCCTCCTATTTATCCCGTCCATTTACCGACGGATTGGCTATTCCGTCGGTAAACGTCGGCAGCGCCATCGTCGTGTTGATGCAGAACCCTACTTTACCAACGGATCACTTCATTCTGTTGGTAAATGATCGCCTTTATAACCGGCACCGACCCCCCCTTCTCCTCCGCCTATCATTTCTCTTCTCTTCTCCGCAGTTTCACTCTGGTTCTCTTGAAGTTTACAGCCCCTTTTCTGTAGTTATCTTATATATCGTGCGTTGTTTGAGGTAAACTTTGTTATTATTCTGTTATTTCTATAAGAAAAGCATGCTTTTACCATTAAATGTGAATGCTGGTGTCTATGATTTTTTCTGTAATTATTGATTTATTTATTGTTTGTATGTGTTATTGTTAGTAAATAAGAGAAATTGTTAGTAAAT
>JAOSBN010000007.1:28621242-28636895 GCA_027563595.1 Erythroxylum suave
TTATGGAATGGATGAAAGTTTTTAAAGAATGTTACTACCAATCCAAACGCTGGTTTTCAAGTAACAGGATAAAAAAACGACACAAAGCCATTAAAAGACATTACAACCACAATCCAAAAGCCGTTTCTCACGTAAGTTTTACTCTATGGTGACTTATGTAACAAGGGAAAGAGAAAAAAAAGAGTAGGTAAATGATGGACGCCAATTTCACTTCACCACATTTAACCTGTCCCATCTAGTCTTACACCTGAATCATTGTAAAATGTCTCAGACAAAAGAACCAGCAACATTTGCGATTTACTTCAAACAACCAGAACATAAACTGAAAGAATTAAAAAAGACCACATTTGAATTATTGCAAAAATCCAAGACCATCACCAATTAAACTTAAACCACATTATCCAGAAGAACATAATAATTAATAGTCAAGATCTTCGATATAAAAATACAGAGCCTAAAAAAGATGAGGATCTCGGGAGAGGTCAAAGAAACTCACATTTGCCAATTGCTTAACTTGACCACGAAGGCCACTGATTTCATCATCCAAATCCGCGAGCATCGGATCAATCCTCAATTGAATCTGGTCTGAGCTGGCCGCCGGCCGAATATTAAGCTCTTCTCTGCGCACGAAAATAACCAAAAGAAACAAAAATTAAACAACGAAGGCGCCGTTGTAGAAAGGGAGAGAGAGTCAAGAGCAAGAACCCCGAAACCCAGATCCCCAAACTTGCAAAGAAATTCCCACCAAACAATACACTCAAAAGCAAGGAAGTGAAAAATGATTTTGTACAAATAACACACGAGAGTCAGAGAAAGTCCAATAATCTTTATAACAAGGTAAGTCAAGACTCCATTAGTAAGAGAGCTCAAAAGGATTCTTCTTCTTCACGAGTATCTCCCACTCCAATGGAACAACACAGAAAAAAAAACAAAGCCAATCCAATCCCTCCCCACGTCAAAAAGCTCGTTAATTTTTTCAAGCTTAGTAAATCCAAGAACAAAACATACCAGTATTGATAACCCCCACAATGCTCTCTCTCAATTGAGTCTCTGCGCAATCTTCCGATATTATTACTTTACTATTACCTTCTTCTTCTTCTTTTTTTAGGGTACACCTTGCGTTGCGTTTCGCTTGCTGCAGAGAGAAGGCAGAGAGAAGAAACGAATTTTGGGTGGGAAGAAGGCAGAGAGAAGAAAGAGAAGAAAGCAAAATGGTGGGAAATGAAAGAAAGAAAATGTTATTTTTACAAAGCCAAACCCCAAACGCGCCGTTTTAATTTAAAAACGTCGCAATAAGTATTACGAATTTATAGACGTTGTAACAAGTATTACGAATTTGCTAACGATCTTATAAAACGTCATAAAAAATGTAAATTTTTATATTTTGCGACGATTTATTAATAAAATATTATAGATTATATTGTTTTATTGTAGTGTGAGCGAGTAAACCCTACTTTCACTTATTAAGAGCTTTTAGAAGCTTGTTAAATATTACTAACGTGGAAGGTTGGAAGAAATTTAAAAAATATGTACTTGTGAGTTTAAAAAGGCTCGTGAAATTATTAATTGAAGATTTATTAGTAAAATATTCAAATTGGATACTTGAAAACTGTACGTAGATTTTGTCATAAGTCGAACCAGTATAAATTAATTGTGTCGTTCTTTCTCTTTCCTAAATTTTTAAGTTTTCACATTTTAGTCACTAATAGTTTTAGTTTGCATGAAACTCCTCTCGCTTTAAAGTTTGCCAAGCTGCTTTTGTTTTAAAGTTTGCCGGGCTCTTTTTATTTTAAAATTTGACAAGCTCTTTTTATTTTTAAATTTTTATGGGCCCTTAATGTTTATACAAATTAATAATAACTAACAAATATTTTCATGTCACGTATAATTCACCCCTTTTTTTGCATGTGTTTGCTTCATGATCGAGATGTTTTAATTTAATTTAGTAACGAGGCATCTGCGGTTAATTGAAAAGGAGAACTTAAAGGGGTTTAGGATTGGATTGGTTGAGAACATGAGATGCCACGGCATACATTATTATTACAATTAGCATAACGAGGTGAACAATTGGACCATCCTTCGAATGACCTAAGGAGAGAATAGTGATGGGATGAGGCGAAGATGGGTTTTCTTAGAAACAGTGATCCCAGATGACTCGGTCATGTCCAACTCCTCTAGAGGATTAGCATCAGGCAGTTTCCAATCAAACCAATACAAGAGATTGGCAAGAATAGCTTCTGCTACAACCACCCCAAAGGATACACCAGCACAAACTCTTCTTCCACCACCAAACGGGAGGAATTTGTAGTCCTGGCCTTTGAAATCAGCCGGGTCGTTCTCAAATCTCTCGGGGATAAACTTTTCTGGACTGTACCAAACTTCAGGATCCAAATGAATTGCGAATACATTGATAAGCACTGTTGTTCTTGGAGGAATAGTGTAGCCTCCCAACTCAACTCCTGCTGATGTTTCTCTAGGAATTAGTAGAGGAAGAGCTGGATGCAATCTTAAGGTCTCTTTGATAACCCATTTCAAGTAGGTCATTTTATCAATATCCTCCGCTTCCACTTTTGATTTGCTTCCCACAACTCTTCTTACATCCTGCTGTGCTTTCCTCATTGCATTTTGATCTCTTGCTAGTTCTGCCATTGCCCACTCTAGTGTACTTGCAGTTGTATTAGTTGCTCCGGTAAACATATCCTGTAAATTTTTGGATAATTGCACAAAAACTGCGTTTAAAAGTCAATGTTACAGTGAGTTAAATGCCTAATCGTAACTGGAAGTGAAGAATAGTTACCAGTAGAATTGCCTTGACATTGTCCCGGGTAAGCTCAATATCGAGCTTGTTATTCTTTTGAAGTTCAAGGATAATACGGACTACGTCTTTAAAATCCAATTGTTCATCATATTGCTCCATACTATGATCTTCAATCACTTGTTCAAGATAAGCATCTATCTCTCTAAATGTTGTTCTAAGCTCTGCAGTTATACCTGTCAGGTTATCCATAAATGCCATGGTAGGAAAGCTATCAGCAAAGCTAAAGGATCCAAATTGTAACATCATCCTCCTCAGTAACTGTCCAAACTCGCTATTATCTTTTCCCCCTGTAGCCTTTCGACCCATTAAACATAGATAAATTATGCTATTGGTAACAGCAAGCAACATCTCGCCGATATTTATAGACGCTCCACTAAGGCATGCACAGCGAATGTCATCTATTAAAACGGTGACTTCTTTATCCCGTATGGACTGATAGGATCGCACCCTTTTCGCACTTAGAAGTTCTATAACGCAAAGTTTCTTAACTTGCTTCCAGTACTCACCATAGGAACAGAAAGCAACGTCACCGCAGCCATAGAAAAAGATGTCTGAAGCTGTTCTTTTGGGCCGATTCGCAAAGACTGTGTCGTGGGTTGTCATTACTTCTCTTGCTGACTTCTCAGAAGAAACCACGAGAGTTGGATTCTTGCCGATGTCCAAGAGCATTAGAGGGCCTTATTTCAACGAGAGAGATCGGAGAGAGCGGTGAGGCAGTTTGCCTAGTTGGTGAAGATTTCCAAGTATTGGCAACTTCGGAGGGGAGGGTGGCAGGTTGAGTTTATCACCTTTGCCAAGCTTTTTCCGAAAGATAAAGCACGAAACTAACAAAAGGCAGAAAAGCAAAGGATTAGAAAATTCTGGTACTTCTAGTTCCTGCCACATTAGCTGCATTTTCTGTAGCATAGACATTTTCATTTGTTACTCGGTTGTGCATAAAGGGACTATCGGACCAGTTTATTTATACTGATAATGGATCGCAGACTTCAAACGCCAAGCTGACGATCAGCACAAGGCCAATTGCTGACGATCATCAGAATAATAAATTCACACAAAACCATGAAAGTCTAGTCTTCCGTTTATTGATTTTTAAGGGTAGGTGTAAAAATGGCAGGTAGTGACATTGTCAGTGGCTTACGACATGATCTGTTCTTTTTTAATGAGCTCCTTTCATCCTTTATGCATTAATCATTCTTCGATTCTCCTCCAAATCTAGTCCGACAGAGAAAATACTTGTCATGTATTTTAGAAGTCCAGTACTATTTGATTCAGCGCTTCTTGGATTGATAGGATTCTTCAAAGAACTTGAGATTCCGCAAGTAAAATGTTTTTTTTTTTGTTTCCCACTAAGTGTTTTAGGCGGGTTTCAACTATGGAAAGTTACCTTTAAGTCATCTACACCTAGACTAATCTCTGCTCGAACCGGGTAAGTCCTTTGCGGAAGGCAAAGCTCTAGCCTCAAGTTTTAAACGACCACATACATGAGGAGAATTCGAACCCGCGACCTCTTACCAACTCATCAGCGCCCTAGGGTTCAAGTAAAATGTTTCTAACCTCGTATATTTCGTTAGAAAGAAGTATTAAAATATTATTAAGGAACAACAACATATGATCCTTGATGGAAAAGATTTGGGATCTCTTTTACAGACTTTTTATACCACTATTCAATTAGTTACCTTCCACTTATGAAGTCTGAAGACATTTTAACAAGTTGATAATCAACTCTCTATTTATTTCTTTCTTTCTTGAAACAAAATAAATATTTATGGAAAATTTTCAAGTTGGTTATTCAATGTTAATTTGTGAGAATTAGGTCATTAAATGTATAGCTTTGTCATACCAGCATCATTTCTACAAATAATTTTTCCTAAATGCAAAACTTGAAAGAGTTTTTTTGTTTTATTTTTTGAGTATTGCGAAGTTTTTTGGTACTCAAATAGTAAAGTCCCAGTGACAATGTCATACGTCCCAAATGTAACATAATTAATGCGTTTAGAAAATGGATATAGCAAAGTGGCCGTGATATGGTAAAAAGAGATCGGAACATTATTCTTTTTTTTCCCTAACAAATTTACAATAGCATATATCGCTTAGACAAGTTGCCAGTTAGAAGACTGCCCCGATTAGCTTGAAACGGTGATATTACTAATAGTTTTGGAAGAACAGCCTTTCATGTAACCTATCTTATATGTGGGGTTTTATAAAAACTATTTAAAAAAATACCTCGAAAGTAGAAGGAAACCTTAAGGATTATGGAAAGTCAACGAAAGAAATTGAAAGTTGCCATTATGGAATTTCTCAAGCTGGTACTGAAAGTTAATTTGTGAGGTCATCATTTTTTGTTATATATATTTTTATTTTATTGAAACTACAATAAAAATATTCTGTTAATACCATTACTTAATATATTTTTGAAATAAATTGACTTTTTCTTATTTAATGACCATTGGGAAGGGTAAGGATAAGCTTAGAACCCCTCCTAGATGATATTGCTGGACTAGAGATTTTTGCTTCTGGATTTCGACGTTTGATTATTCTTGTGTTTTTTTTAATGTACTTCGCTTTCATGCACGTAATAATTTTGTGAGATGGAAGCCCCGTTTTCGTAATCTTGATACGATGTCGTTCAGTGAGTTAGTAGAGAAGCTACGTACTGCTACAGATAACTTATTCCCAATTGCAGAATTATTATTATTTTTAATTCCTTCACATATTTACAATTGGATGAGTCTGATTTTTTTTAATTATATTCAACGCATGATTTTTTTTATCATATCACGAATATTCTCTATTAGGCGTCTAATGCGCCTAGTTGATGCTTTTCCAATAAGCTTTTGTACGCTTTTTTTTTTCAGTTAGAGAACCCCTCTGCAAGATTTCACGCAACAAGCCGCCAATAATTTGGAAAGCTCTTCTACGTAAAATTTCTTCTCCAACTAATGACTGTTTAAAAGAGGCATTTCTGCAATAAGAAGTTGTCCTAGATGCCACATAGTGGAGGAGAATCTGCTACGTACTTTAACTACAAGACTACTCTTAGCCCCTTAATACATGAAGACATTTCACAGTTAGCTTGAGACAGATCTTAGGTGGAAGGTTAGCTGGATCATGCATATGGCGGTGACATGCGAAAGCTCCAAGGTGATTTAGCACGTTAGATCAAGCATGGTGCAAGATTTTTTGAGTTTCAGATCGTGTATGAGCTAACGTTAGATCAAGCATAGTGTAAGTTTTTGCAGAGTTTCAGACCGTGTACGAGTTGACAAGGCTAGGACTAAGTTCTTGATGGACTAAAGACTTAGTGGATACTCAAATGGACAAGCCATAGCTAATGAACTTGACATGAATGGCTTGGGCTTGGATGACTCATCATCAACAGGTAGAGGTCGTGGGGATCTTGGATGATGTGGCGAATAAGATCACGGAAGATAAATATCTGCACTAAAGGATAAAGACCACGCAGGAGTATCATTTGAAGATAATGGACATCTTCGTGGATAGGGATAGATCATGTGTAATCTTTTATCTTGTTAGTTAGGATGTAGATAAACCTTACCGGATAGAGTACTTTTTAGGTAGGGATGTAATCTTATAGGATAACGATGTAATCTGATAGGATAAGATGTGCTCATGATTAGTAGAGTTCTGATAGGACTCTAACTTGTTTCCCAAGCCTTGATGCCTATATATAGCTCATTTGAGCCTTGCTCTTCACACAAGAGTTGAGAGAGCATTTTTTTGTATACTTTGAGGGAAGTAATAAAGATTGGCAGTTTGTTGTATCTCTTCTTAGCTTCTATTGTTGCCTTTGAATATTCTACTACTAGTGTGAGAGTTATACATTACTAGAGTCATGAGGTGTTTGAGAACTTGATTGTTGGTTGACGATCATGTGGCGAAGGCTAAGTCTTGCTTAAACGAATCTAAGTAAGATTGTCGTGCAAATGAGTAGGGTGACTTGTGGATAAGTTCGGTGCTTAAGAAGACCTTTGTAACAACTGGTATCAGAGCCATAATTTTAAGATGGAAGGAGGCAACAATTTGACAGAGCATGTTAACTGAGTGAAGGCACTCATTGGCCCAATTCCTCAAGGTAAGGAGGAGGTCACTTCCTACAACATTCAGATGGAAATGTTGGCGGAGCAAATCCAGCATTGCAACATCAAATAGTGGAGTTGATGAAGGCACAAGAAGATACTAGGTTCAAAATGACGATCCTAAGGCGCGTTGCTGCAACATAGGAGACTGGATGTAACATCCCCTTCTTATATTTAGGGTTAGAACCTTAAATTTCTGTAAATGAGAAATCATAATAAGAAATTAGAAAAATGCATTTCATACTCATGTATAATGTTAGCACATACACACATGAATTTGAATTTTTCACATATTACAATGATTGTTTATGCACTCATTTGGCATTTTCCAGGTATAAATGATTTTTTATTAAAATGATTACGATGTGTATAATGAATAAAATGTTTTGAAAATTGATTTGGAATGTATAAATAGTGATTTACAATTTTTGGTCAAAATTTTGAGAATTTATGATATTTATGAGTATTTTAGGACTAGAAAAAATGTCAAGTGGCAGGACAATTGATAAATGATAGTAGAAATAAGTATTGAATGGCAGTATAAATTTTGACAAATGACATTAAGAATTGTTGACAAGTATCATTAAAAATTGGGATATAATGAGATTAGAAATTGGAAGATAAATGGACTAAACATTAAAGAGACCAATTGAGAACTATAAGGCGGTGACATGTGGCAAGTGAGAAGTGTCATTTGCCATGCCACACACCTCACCCTTGTTACTTTATATTGCAAGACCATGACTCATATTCATTCTTCACTTTTGGCTAAAGGTTCTCCCTTTATTTGTTCTTCATCTTCTTCATTTTTCTCCTCCATTTATGACATCTTCAACTTCCACCACGTTAACCCTTGTTCTCATCTTTCACTTGCTATTAAAACACCCAACCTATTTCTCCATGAATGATAGTCGTGTGATGTTGGGAGTTTGGGTTACATGATCTTCAACTTTGGAGCCAAAACAAGTCTTATATTAATGTTCTTCATGATTTGTAGAATGAAACATATATGGAAATGGTTAATGATAGATTGATGAGTTAAATGGAGTTGATTATACGCTATAACGTGATTTAAGGAAATGAGCATATAAATTTCTTCTTTTTACATTTATGATGATCAATATTTCATAAGTTGTTCTAGAAATGAGGTTGCAATTGAAAGAGCATTAAAATGATGTAGGAGAAAGTGTAGAAAATTTTGAGTGATAAATGGAAGTTTCATGTTTTGTTTTCAATGTATACTAATATGGATTTCTTTGAATGTTATAAAGATGAACTAGATTGATTTTAAAGCCAAGGAAAGGCTAGTGTATTGTATTAAAATGAGAAGAAGTAAGATGATAATTTTGAGACAAAGTAAAGTTGGAAATGGAGTTAAGTGTGTGCAGAAAATTTTGACATGTAAATGGATGTTACTTGTTTTGTTTTTTTAGGACAATAATATGTATCTTTTTGGTTGTTTTAGAGATGAGCAAAAATGAGTCCAGAGTTAAAGAGAAAGAGTATTATGGTGTCTTGAAATGGGAAGAATTAGTGTGATAAGTTAGAGATGAAATGAAAGGTGATAAAGGGAGTTAAACATGTGCAAAGATTTATGATGAATGTGTATAAGTTTGAAGGTTATGTTTTTGGATTGATGACCAAACATAGATTATGATTAGGTCGCAAATGATATTGAGCTAAAATGGAAGTGAGAGCGAAGGGGAAATAATGAAAATAAGTTAGAAATGATAGATCTGCATAAGTTGGGTTATATGTAACTTGTAGGAGTTGGAAATATGGAAATTAGCCTGTAAATGTCAATTGGGTGGACTTTATGTCTGCTAGGCAGACATTCTCTGAAATTTTAGTGTTCCATCTCCATTCATGTCTGTTTGGAGGGACATACATGTCTACTGGGCAGACATTCTCAGGATGCCTACATAAATGTGCTATTTTAAGCCTTTTGACGACAAAATCTCTCTTTAGGTTCTGCGTAGAACGAAATCCTCTTCGAAACCATACTTGAATGACCTTCATCTGACATCCACAGTGAAAGTTATGCCTATTTTCCCATATTATGTACATATATGAGTTATTGACTTGTTAATGCTTCCCTATGATGCATTTGCACTTAATTAGGCTTGAATGAAGCTTGAATTGAACCTATAGTGATCCTTGGATTAAGTGACTAAGCGTGTGATATATATGAGGTGATAAATTGAGGTTACATCTTAATGAATGGATTATTGATATTAAAGTACCAAAAGCATGCGTATAAGGGGAATAAAGATGTTAATATGACTGTAGTTGTGATTCGAAGGAGTTGAGTAATATGTATTAAGTAAAGGTGAATGAAAATTGGATATTATGAGAGCATATAATGCTAAAAAAAATGACAAATGATTCATTGATGATATTAGAGTAACTAAGTTCTTTGAGCTATGAACTTAAGTGTAAGCTTGAGACACATCAATGATGTTGTTAATGATCAAGTGATGTTCCTGAAATAGTCAAATTGAGCATGCATTATAGATGACACATATGCATATGTGTATAATTAAATGTTTATGTGATTAATGTGTGTGTAATATGTGTATTGCATAATGTTGATATACAGGATAAAACGTTAGCATCCAGTTGTTTCTGGATCCAGGAAGCTAATGCTAATCTAGAGCATACTGTGAGTCGACCTAGATGGTCTTACTTTAAATGATTGTTCTGTTTAAATTTTGTATTAAATTATTATGTGATGTGAAAGTGTTGATTTTGGACACTGAATGTCTGAGGCATTTGATGCATGAAAATATTGGAAGTGCTCATTGTATGTGAATTTGACAGAATATGTGACACTCATCACTGTTGTTGAATTCCAGACTTAGGTCAGATGAAAAAAGTGACTGTGAATGTGAATGTGAATGTGAAAATTGAGCATAAGTGACTAATTGAATATATGTGAATACATGCACTTCATTACATAAATGCATGATAACATAAAGGTTGTTGTGACCAGAGTAGCCACCGGAAAAGAGCTTAAAGCTCAGAAAGTGAAAAAGAGCTTAAAGCTCAAATTGTGGTAAGAGCGTTTGGCTCACTATGTAAAATGAGCCATGTATCCCCAACGAATAAGGGACTATTATTAATGAGCTCAGTATCTACAATGGATACGAGACAGTTATAGGCACTCGATCACAACAATAATAATTGAAAGTGAGTCTTATGAACATTGCATATATAGTTGATATGTATGTTTAAATGATTGAAGTGCACTGTTTGAATTGTTCAAATGTGAATTGTAAAGTAAATGAATAAAGTTTTAGTTGATGCTACATGATAAATTAATAAAGTGATATGAATTATGTGATTACATAAACTGTATGTGTTATGTGATTAAGTAAGCCATTGAAGATGGTCCACTCACAGAGTTTGCAAAACTCACCCCAATTTGCAACATATTTTCTGGTTTAAAGGAGACACCCAGTTAAATCAACTAGAGTCTAACTGTTGTTTTTGAGTAAGAGATAGAGGTCAGGATAAGATGGTCTCTATATACATTTTTATGTTATTTTTGTCTTAAAGAATGTATTCCACAAATATTGTACCATTGTATATATGTGAATAATTTTAATTTGTATGTTTCAAATTTGTAAAGGACCCAAATGATTACTGAAATTCTACAATGTGTATATTGTTTGTGACAATTGTGATTGAAATTGTTATAAATAAAATGGGCCATTAATGATTATTGGTTTTTCGAAAAATGTTTGTGATGTTTGAGAAAAATTTACAATAAGTTCTGTTTGACTGCTCTAGCGCACCACTTTCATAGGGGGTGTGTCCGAATGCCCTCAGGATGTACGGATACTTGCTTGGTGGAAGTGGGGTGTTACACTAGACATGTCGAGAGCACTGTGGTGAAGATGCATGAACCCAAATTTTTCAAAGGAGTTCAAAAAGCGAAGGAAATTGAGATCTTTTTGTGAGACATGGAGCAGTAGTTTGTGGCTGCGAAGATACCTAATATTGAGAAGGTCAACGTGATGACCATATACTTGGATGACGATGCCAAGTTTTGTTAGAGAACGAGGACCTCTAGGGGAATGCGGGTAGAGATCTCATCGACATGTGGGACAAGATGAAATAAGGAGTTAAAGGATCAATTTCTTCTAATGAACACTACTTAGCTCATGAGGAATGCCTTGAAGAAGCTGAAACAGAATAGATCGGTAAGGGAATATGTTAAAAAGTTTTGATCTCTAATGCTTGACATTGATAATATGTCAAACGAGGACAAGTTCTTCAACTTTTTGTTTGGATCACAACCATGGGCCAAAATTGAGTTGTGGAGGCAAAATGTGAAGGATGAAATTAGTGCAATCACGACTGCTGATGCTTTGGTAGACTTTTGACTGATAAAGGAAACTACAACGGGCTCCTTAAATTCTTCCAAGGCAAAGGCCTAGCCTAATAGGAGAAAAGAGAAGGGGGTGGGGGAAAAAGAAAGACTCCAAGAAGGGAGACTTCAAGAGGAAAGGCAAGCAAAATGGTGGCTTTAATAGTTGGGAGACGTTCTTCAAGAAGGGCAAACTTGCGAGAGAATGTTCAACGAAGGAGAAGATGAACGCATTGATCACCGAAGAAGCAGAGGAGGGCTCGGAGGCAACTCTAAATCCAATCGCCTTATTGATTGCCGTTAAAAGTGAGTCTAACCCTTTTAACAAATTAATATATATAGGGTTACAAGTCAATAGCAAGGAGGTAACTGCGATGATAGATATTGGTGTGACACACTCATTTGTGGAGGAAAGCAATGGTAGGAGCTGTTTACAATGTCTTATTGTGTATAGGGAGTTGTAATGCCAACATCAATTACATGATCATTCCACTTGAAGATTTCAAGTTGATATTGAGGACTGATTTCTTGAAGGGAACTTTGAGGGGGGGGGGGGGGTTAAAGAAGAAAGACTTTAAAAAGGGAGACTACAAGAGGGAAGCAAGCAAAACAATGGCTTCAATAATGAGGAGATGTTCTCCATGAAAGGCAACTTTGGAGATAATGTTCAAGGAAGGAGAAGCTAAACACATTGATCATCGATGAAGAAGAGGAAGACTCAGAGGAAACTATAAATCTAATCACTTTTTAAAATGTGGTTAAGAGTGAGTCTAACCATTTTGATAAATTAATGTATGTAGGTTCTCAAGTCAGGAGGAAGGAGGAAACCGCAATGATAGATACTGGTGCGATGCACTCATTCGTGGAGGAAAGTGGTGGTAGGAGCTATTTACAACGTCTCAGTGTGCATAGGGACTTAGCATGCCAAGGTCAATTGCATGGTCATACCACTTAAAAATTTTGATTTGATACTGGGGATCGATTACTTGAATGGGGCAAAGGCAATGATATATCCAAGTTTGGAAGGTATGATGATCATGCATGAGAAAAGTTCCTTCTTTGTTAACTGTTGTAGATCTAGTGGTGGAGTGACAGATGATACAATGGTTGTAGCAAATGTGTCGGCCATTAGCATTGAAAATGGGTGAAAAAGGTTATAGAGACCTATCTCGTTGCCATGTGGGATATTAGTGAGGACCACAAGTTAGTTAAGGGAGTTTCGGGATGTGATGCCAAAATAGTCGTCGAAGACTTTTACCCCTCATCGAAAGATAGATCACAGGATTGAGTTGGTTTATGGAGCAATCCCACCTGCACGGGCCCTATAAAAGATGTCCCTGTTAGAGTTAAACGAGCGTCAAAAGCAACTTGGTGAACTATTAAAATGATAAGTTAAATTATGTATATATGATTTTGGGATGATTTGGAACTAATTTGACTTATTTCTATATGAATGTTGAGCTTTATTTGGTTAATTTTCACATAATTCAACTTTATTGCTTAATAGGTACAATTGGATAGATTTTGGGGAAAAAGGCATAAATTTTGTTGTGGATATTGGATTAAGGTCATTTAAGTATGTTTTCAAAGAGGACTCTGAGTTCTATAACTTTTGTGAAGACCCCAAGGAGAGATTTTGCCGTCTAAAGGGTGAAAATTGCATATTTCTAGAGATGCTCATTATATGTCCACCTAACGGACATCATGTCCCTCCAAATGGACATAAGCAAAGAATGAAAGTAGAAAGACCCGAAAAAGTCCACTTAATAGACATAAGGCCACTTAACAGACATTCACTATCCAAATTCACTCCAAAAGATAGAAAAAGTCTGCTCAATGCACATTATGTCCACATATCGAACTTTGATGGTGATGTTATGATCCTGGTTTCCTTATTTGGCAAAAACTAGGTTTCTTTGAGCCCAAGACACTATAAATACTCATTTTTAAGACTTAAAGAGGGGTTTTGGCACTAAAAACGAGGCTACGCACAAAGGAGGCACCCAAAAGAGGCAAAAAAGAGGGCAAAGGAGGATTGAAGCCAGCTTGTTTTGTGTTCTCTCAATCTTCTCTCTCTACCCTTTCTTGGATGTTGATTGTCTTTAATTGCTCAGTTTCGTTTGTGATGTTCTAGAACTAAACCCCATTTAGGGTTAGGGATGTGGCCTAGTTTGGGGATTGATTTATGTTTTATGGATTGGTTGATGTTGAATGAAAGTTATTGGGTTACATTTATCTTCCTTGTGCTTTATTGTTGTTTCTATGCTTGATCACCATAGTTGTAATCTTAGGAATCATATGATGGATTGAGAGGTGAAGTATGATTTGTGCACTAGGAAGATAAACACATTAGATTTAGAGATAGGGATATCAAGGAACGTATTGAAGCAAATCAAAGTTGCGGCTCCATTAGACAACACGTACTATAAGTTGATCTCACAAGTAAAGGAACGTGTTGTGCACAGGTTTTGGCTCGATGATGATGGGTTGTTGATGACTAGGGGTAATCAAGTGTACGTTCCAAGTTTCAGTAACTTGTAAAAACAATTGTTAAAGGAGACACACAACTCACGTTGGGCTAGTCACCCTAGAGTTCAGAGGATGATGGCTCTCCTAGCTCGTTCCTACAATTAGCTGAAGATGGAGAATGACATTGAGGTGTATGTCAAGATGTGTCTGGTATATCAGTTGGATAAACCAGAGAGGAAGAAGAAGTCAATTTGCTATAACCTCTATCTATTCCCAAAAGACTATGGATGTTAGTTTCAATGGATTTCATAAGATAAAGGTGGATAACATGGCAACAATCCTAATAATTGTAGATCGTTTCTCCCAAGTGTGGGATCTTCGTGCTAGCGCCAGCATTGTCTCCGTTGGATATTACAGTGGAGTGGTTCTATAAGAACATGGTGAGATACTTCAAAGTCCTTCTAAACATTATGAGTGACCAAGAAACTAGATTTACGGGCCAAATATGGACGTCCCTTTTCAATATAATAGGTTACGATTTGAAGTTTTCAATGGCAAATCATCCACAGACAAATGGCTAAATGGAGAGAATCAATGGACTATTAGAGGAGTACTTAAGGCATTACGTAAGTGCAAGTCAACGTAACTGGTTAAGTTTGATTGATACTGCACAGTTTTACTATAACATGCACAAATCTTCTACAACGGAGAAGAGTCCTTCGAGATAGTCTTGGGATAACATCCTCTCACTCCAATCGAGCAGTACAAGAAAATAGTGAGTTAGTAATGGAAATTACTAACGGAAATGACAAATATTATGTCGGTATTAAACATTACCGACGGAATATACCGACAGACAAAAACGTCATAAATTCTGCCGTAGCTAACCTTACCGACGGTAAAGAAACATTCTGTCGTTACCGATGGAACAAAATGACCGTCAGTAAGTTCAACTTAAAAGTTGCCGACTGTCACACTTTTTCCGTCTGTAAGTTACGACGGGATATAATTTCCAATGCTAACTTTACCGATGGTAAGTTCCTAAACCATATATAAATTTGGCATCGAAATGTTTTTAATACTGTCCGTAACTTTACCGACGGTAACGTTATTTCCGTCGGTAAATAAGCTTAATCATTACCGACGAAATTTATTGTCTGTCGGTATAGTATAGATAGTTCCCGACGAAAATTATAGATGTTTCTGTCGATAAAATATTTGATTAAATGTTTTTAAAATATATTTTTTCATTATAATTTAACCATCGAAAAATTTTATTAATTAAATATTTATAATATATATTTAATTTGATAGAAATAATTAAATAAAAATTTTGATTAATGATTAAAAATTAAAATATCTTAATTGATAATAAAAACGATACATTGTAAATAATAATATCTGTAATACAAACTAAATAATGAATACTACACTACTGATCAGGAGCTGGTGGATCGTCTGGTTAGTGAGGTGACCTGTTGCCCTTGCCCTTCAATTCATCTATCTCCTGACGGAGCTGAGCATATAGGTCGAACGACTATTGTTACGCTGCTATCGTCTGTTGTTACACAACCATCGACTCTTGCAACTGACGCATCTTGCAACTGAGTGGACAATGTCTGCACTGTGCTCTCAAGCGCCTCCACTTTATTGTTGTTGGACCGTCTAGCAGATGCTGCTGTACTAGAGGTGGAGGATTGTGAATAACAGGTATTCGAAAATGATCCTAGTCCGAATATCCTCCCACAACGATCCGTACCACCAACTGCTTCCAAGTGAGTGTCAACCTCATCAACATTTTTGAATTACTGAGACCACCACTCAATAGTTTGCTGTATTTGGTCCTATCAGAAAGCAATGTTTATATATTAGTAAGTGATAATTATGAAGCATATTA
>JAOSBN010000007.1:28647109-28708652 GCA_027563595.1 Erythroxylum suave
ATTAAATATTATGAGAACACATATTTCAAATAAGATGTCCAATTGCAAACCCTATTATGAACCTTATTATAGCCATTTACATAATAAAGGATAAAATTACCGTTTTGTCCTCATATTAATTTTTCCTTCTAGATATCATGTTTTACTCTCTATGGTGATTAACATACAAGATTTCATCTTGGTGTTAAGATTTGAAGGGTAGGTAGTTAATCAAACTACTAGCGCTAGTTTAATCACCAATTTCCATAAAACATATAGAAGCGATGATATCACTATAAACTCTTTATTTGAGTGAATGTTCCCTTATACATGTTTCAATTAATAATTCCAACATGTAGACACCGGATTGATACTCTGTAAAAATCCATTATGATCATATCAAGAATTACAATGAAACACATATGAGTTCGCCACTCATCAAGATTGTGGTCCATAATAAACGAATGCTCGAGTTGTATGTTTTAAGGTTAAAGTAACGACCCACTTTATTCTTAAAACATACTTGATTCCAGATTCATTTAATAGTGTCATTATCAATAGTCAAGTACTATCATAATATGAAACTTATCATTTCCTCGAACTAAACTCCTATACTTACGTGGGGATAAATCGCAACACCACAGTCTAAACCATAATCAAGTGACTAACTTGATTATTCAACTGTAAAATCCATTATTTTAGATTCTTATCATATACGTGTTTCCCATACATCTCTATGTATGTATATGTATATTCCTTACAAAAGAATTTCGGTACCTTATGACTAAATATATAATGCTCATAAAAACCAAACTCTTTCATTTTTATTAATAATAAATATTTTCATTATAAAATTGTAACTGGAAGAAAATTAAGTTATAAGTAAACACACTTGCTTTTCAGGGAATTATATTTACATAACTCCAACATTCTCCCATTTGCCCTAAAGCAAGTTTGACATATCCCTCATTCCTATCTCTTCTAGATGACCCTCAAAGCTCTTTTGAGACAATGTCTTTGTGAACGGATCAACAAGGTTTTGCTCTGTGGGAATCTTTACAACATTCACCTCTCCACGTTGTATTATCTCCCTTATGAGATGATACTTTTGCTCAATGTGTTTAGCAGCTTTGTGGTTTCGAGGTTCTTTAGAATTAGCCACCACCCCACTATTATCACAATAAGGTGTAATGGTTTTTTGTACCCCCGGAACTACCTCCAAATCATTTAGGAACTTGTGGAGCCAGACTACTTTCTCTATTGCTTCACAAGCAGTAGCATACTCAGCCTCCATAGTCGAATCAACAATACAGGATTGCTTGATACTCCTCGAGACTATGGCTCCACCTCCTAAAACAAATATAGAGCCAAAAGTTGATTTCCTTGAATCAAAATCTGATTGGAAATCAGAATCTGTATATTATGTCAGAATAAGATTACGTCCATAGTAAACAAGCATTATGTTCTTCATCCTACGAAAGTACTTCAATATACACTTAACTGCAGTCTAATACTCCATTCCTGGATTGGGCTGAAATCTGCTTACCAGTCCTACAGTGTAACAGATATCCGGTCTAGTGCAAAGCCTTGCATACATTAAACTTCCACTTGCCTCAGCGTATGGAATGTTATGCATGCATTCAACCTCCTCTTGGGTATTAGGTGTTTGCTCCTTTAAAAGTTTGATTCCATGTCTAGTTTGTGTCAAACCCTCTTGGAATCTTGCATGGCAAACTTATTGAGCATGTTCTTATTGTAATTTAGTTGAGATAAGGCTATTAGTTTGTTCTTACGATCCCTTACAAGTTTGATCCCTATAACATAGGTAGCCTCTCCTAAATCCTTCATTGAAAACTGTTCGTTAAGCCATCCCTTAATCTTAGATAACATTCCTACATCATCCCAATGACCAGAATGTCATCAACATACAGAATTAAAAAAACAACCTTTCCTTCTTGTATCCTTTTACAGACACAAGGCTCATCTAGGTTTTGTATGAACCCATAGGATTTGATAGACTTATCAAACCTAATGTTCCAAGACCTAGATGCTTGCTTAAGTCCATAAATGGACCTTTGCAACTTTCATACCTTATGCTTATTACTTGGCTCAACAAAACCTTCTGGTTGGGCCATATAAATGGTCTCCTCAAGATCACCCTTGAGAAATGCAGTCTTGACGTCCATTTGCCATATTTCATAATCAAAATAGGTTGCTATGGCCAAAAGAATCCTGATGGACTTAAGCATGGAAACTAGAGAAAAAGTCTCCTCATAGTCTTTACCCTCCTTTTAAGTATAGCCTTTAGCTACCAATCTAGCTTTAAAGGTCTCTACCTTTCCATCTGATCCTCTTTTCCTTTTGTAGATCCACTTACACCTTATGGTTTTTATACCTGGTGGTAGATCTACAAGGACCCAAACTTCATTAGTGTACTTGGATTCTATTTCTGATTCCATCTCCTTGAGCCATTTTTCTGCATCAATATCATTAATAGCTTGAGTATACATAATGAGATCCGTTTCTTTTTAGTTTGAGATAGTAATTAAGCCTTCTCCTTAACCTAGATACCTATTTGGCTATCTCACAACCTCCCACTACGTCTAGGCACTACTTGATGTTCAGGTTGCACTTTGAATTCAACTCTTGAATCTATTTTGGCATCTCGTTCTGTTATATCCATAACAACTCTTGAATTTGATGAAATAGCTAACTCCTTTAGTACTACTTCACTTCTTTCTTTGTGATTTCTCACAAATTCTTCCTCTAAGAAGGTCACATTTGTCGACACAAATACCTTCCTATCTTGAGGACTGTAAAAATAATACCCTCGAGTACCAACAGGATACCTTACAAACAAACATACTTCTGACCTTGGTTCCATCTTCGTGGATTCAGGCTTTAGAAAATGGGCTAGGCAGCCCCAAGTCCTCAATTGCCATAATGAAGGCACTCGACAAGTCCATAACTCGCTAGGTGTTTTAGGCACCGTTTTGGATGGAGAAAAGTTGAGAAGATATATTTTCATTTGTATGGCATGTCTCTAGAATGATTCTGGAAGACTAACATAGGACATCGTCGATCTTACCATTTCCAATAGAGTCCTATTCCTCCTCTCAGCTACACCCTTCTATTGAGGTTTTCGAGGAGCTGACAAGTTGGAAACTCTCCAGATAAGTATTCACCACCTCGTTGTGATCAAAGTTGTTTAAATGGCTTGCCAAGCTGCTTCTCAGCTTCAGCTTTGAATTCTTTGAACTTTTCAAAGGATTCACTCTTTTTATTCATCAAATACAAATAACCATGTCTTGAGTAATCATCTGTAAAGGTTATGAAGTATTTACAACGTCCTCTAGCTTGCAAGTTCATGGGCCCACACACATCTGTATGTACCAGGTCCAAGGTAGATTTAGATCCGTTTCCTTTAAAAGGAAATAAGGCCTTGATCATTTTTCCTTCAACACAAGATTCACAGGTGGGTAATGGATCATTATCCAAGCCCGTAAGGATCCCATCCTTCACTAACCTGTCAAGTCTTTTCTGATTGATATGATCCATTCTTAAGTGCCACAGATATTTTGAATAAATGCTAGAGACATTGGATTGTTTTGGTTTTATCAATTATGTGGTGTTTAGTGAGCCGGTCATAGGTTCTATAAAACAACTATCCATGTCTAATTGTTGCATTACAAATAAAATCCTTATTCTCATATATTGAAATAACATTTTCAAAATATAAGGAATAACTAGACTTTATTAAACGAAAATAGAAATCATGTTCCTTACAATCATTAGCATGTAATAAACATCCTCTTAATATAACCTATGACCACTAGGAAAGTCTAAGATAACTACTCCCACTGCTTTTGCTGAAACATAGGATCCATCTGCTATCTTGATTTAAAACTGGCCTTTAGGTAGCTTTTTCCTTTACTAGAACCCCTGCAAAGAACTGCAAACATGGTTAGTGGCTCCTCAATCTAATATCCAAGAATTAAATAAATTTGCCACATTTCTAGTTCCTAACAAACTTAGGAAACCCGTACCTTGTTTGCTTTTGAGCGACTCAAGGTAGACTGGACAGTTTCTTTTCCAGTGGCCCATCTCGTCACAGTGGAAACAGTTTTCCTTGATGTTCTCTTTTGCCTTCTTTTTCATGGGTTGAGCCTTGACCCCTGTTTGGGCCTTCTTTTCCATTGAACCTTCTTCTTTTTCTTGCCCTTAACCTTTGTCTTAGAAGAAGATGCTACATTAGCTTCTGGCCCATGAGCCTTGACATTTAATATCTCCTCCGTGCTCTGAAGGGTATTCATTAACTTAGTTAAGGAGTAATCCTTGCTATTGAGCTCATAGATCAACTTAAACTGCTGAAAAGAAGAGTTTAAGCTATTGATGATCATAATCTTCTGTGTGTCTAAATCCATATCTACCTCAAGCATCTCAGCTTCATTGATCACATAAATTACCTTAGCATGTAATCCCACATCGATTCACTAGGTTTTTGGCTGAGATTGTGAAAGGTTTGGATAGCTTTCACTCTTGCAGACCTAGTCCTCATACCAAACATCTCATGTAGGTGATGAACCATTGCACTAGCAGTTTTCATACAAGTAATTTGCTTTTGTAACATGCCACTAACAGAAGCTAGAATATAACACTTAGTAGTCTTATCAGCATTCTGCCATCGTTCATATTGTTGGACTTGCTTAGGAGTTGAATTTTCACGCAGAGGCGCAGGCTCATTTTCAATTAATACCTATGAAATTCATTCATATTAAAGAACAATGTCTAGGTTACATCTCCATTCATTAAAATTCTCTCCATTTTCCAATTTGTTATTTTTAAAGAGCAAGTAAGTGGATTAATTTTGTGGTGATTATGTCTGAAAATATAAATAATTTTAAACAAGAGCATACTAGTCAATAATATTGGAACTTTGTATAAAATCAAGATACATGTATGCATGATGATAGATATAACAAAACTTAAAAAACAATTTAATCTTTGTAAGACGATTAGTTTTCTTATGTATAATAGACTAAGTGACTGTGGGCCATCTTATCTATTAAAAGAAAAACTGGGACCAACTACCAAGCATCTTCATGCTTAACTTTTAAAGAAGCGTCATAATTTAGTCCATACTTTTAGCAACAGAGCAACGATGGGTAGGTTATTGATAAAATACGTTGAGTGTGTAACCAATTGATTCATCCACTAAAGGTACTTGCAGACCTACCTCAGTGGGAGGTCACATTTGCTACCAATAAATGGACTTATCCTTAAGGAGACCCAAACCATACAAAATCTAGGATTCATGCCCTCCGGTGGGGAATAACACTTCACCACATGCAAATGGGCCATCATCTGAAGACCATGGGCTCTCACATGAGCATCTTGTCCCACTCAATCTTTTTTGGGCTTTAAGTGTTAATAAATACCATCTTGTCTAGATGCAATTTATTATCCATCCTATATTGTTTCATTATGTATCTCATACATAATGAATGCATGGCAAAGCCGACGGCAATTTTCTAAATGACATGCAATCACATAATTTGCATTCATTTATCCATTCATCATATGAACTTATAAGCCACTTTTGATTGTCCATACTAGAAACTAAATAAAATTACAAGGCTTTTAAGCCCAATAATTTCTTCTTGGACTTGGATCTTCCGCTTCGACCTCTTTGCTCACATGACCTGGCCCACTATGTAAAAAGTGTTCAATGGCTTCTCTTTTACAACAAAGTTTTAACTTTCATAAAAACAAAATTTTCACTTTGTAAACAAAAATTCCAACACTATTTTTTTCGTGAGAACCGAAATTTGTCCATATGAAATAGAAAAAAAACAACACTTGTTTTTAATCAAAACCAAAACTTGTTGTGACCTAAAACAGAAAATTTGTAAACACAAAATTCTAGCAATTTGCTAACAACTAAAACTTTGCCAATACACTTTTAGCAAAGCCGAAACCTTACCTCTTCATTTCTTCTTCCATGACTTCTTCATCTTTACCATTACATGATTTTGTACATTACATAATCAAAGAAAACATATAGATGAAACCAAGGAGGAAACATGACGATGATAGGCCACACGCCTTGTTACAACCAAATGAACAAAACTTACAAGGTAACTTTAAAATCTATAGACAACCAAAAGAGCAAAACATACACCACATATATTTCTATCACATAAAAATATGCAGCATACAAAACTGATTTCCAACCTATGCATTATATATAGGAACCAAAATCATGCATACTAAAAATGGCTCTGATACCAATTGTTGGATCGCAAAAATAAAGCATGCACGATTTGGATAAAACGGTAGATTTCAAAACTTTTTAGAAACCAAAATTGCAGTAGAAGCAACATAACCAAATCAACATCCATAGCCACACATGATACGGAATAAGGATAATAAACATAAGAACAAGGTGGTAGAAATTATATTACCGACTCCTTCGCTACAGCTTTAACTCCTCGTTGTGTTATCCTATCCTCGGCAATGTATCCTCTCCTAGGAGATATATCACCTTCTTGTTATTGTATCCTCTTTTTGATATTGTATCCTCGACCAATTCGATCTACTACTTGTTCTTCTTAGACAACTTGGTTAACAAGATCCTTTAGTGGGAAAGGAGAAGAAAACTTGAAGATATTTTTCCCTTAGAACAAAGAAGCCAATTTTTTGAGACACTTCTCATGCAATTTTTGTCTATACCATGCAAGATAGGAGAGAGAGAGTCAAAAATGCAAGAACACCTTCATATAACTTCTCAATTTCGGTTTTCATAAAAAAAAGAAGAGATTTGCATCAAATGCATAACTTCATTCTTTAATCATTCGTAAAGAAGCCAATAAATGAGACTCTTCTCATTTGGCTTTAAGATGGCTATATGAAAAGACAATCAACCTAAATGAGACATATCAATTTCGATTTTATGATGAAAGAAGGAAGATGGTCCATCATAATGCACCTCTTTCTTATTTAATCCAATGAATGCTAATACGTTACATGCTATCATTAAAAGACCACCATTAAACCATTTAATGATAAGGTCATTCTCCATTTAATGATAATAAAACATGTTAAAATCATCTTTAGTCTAGCAAATCAATACTAAATGTGCAACTGCACATTTAGTCCATTAGAAACGAAATTCTACCTACACTTATCTTAAATAACTTTATTTTAATTTAATTAATCAAATTAAACCAAAGCCTAGCCCATTTCTAAATGTTCAATTGGGCTTCTAATTAATAATTAATTAGTATAAGCCCAACATTCAATCATAGGTTTTAAAATCTCTATTTATATTTCTTACTTTACTTGATAACCATCCTAAAAGCCAAATGTGGAATCTTATTGGACTTAGATAATTCAAGCTCCAATAAGCCAAAAATTAATTTAATCTCAATAGAATTAAATCTAGCTTATTAACTAAATGTCATTCCACTAAAGACAATTAGTTGAACTCTTGAATTATTAAATATTACGAAAACACATATTTCAAATAAGATGTCAAATTACAAACCTTATTATAGCCATCCACACAATAAAAGGTAAATTTACCGTTTTGCCCTCATATTGGTTTTTCCTTCTAGATATCCCGTTTTACTCTATATGGTGATTAACGCACAAGATCTCATCTTGGTGTTAAGACTTGATGGGTAGCGACTCCATCAAACTACAGGCGCCAGTTTAATCAACAATTTTCATAAAACATCTAGAAATGATGATATCACTATAAACTCTTTATTTGAGTAAATATTCCCTGATACATGTTTCAATTAATAATTCCAACATGCAGAAAATGGATTAATACTCTGTAAAAATCCATTCCGATCATATCAAGAATTATAATGAAACACATATAAATTCACCACTCATCAAGATTGTGGTCCATGATAAATGAATGCTAAAATTGTATGTTTTAAGATTAAAGTAATGGCCCACTTTTAATTCTAGATTCATTTAATAGTGCCATTATCAATAGTCAACTACTATCATAATATAAAACTCATCACTCCCTCGAAGTAAACTCCTTTCCTTACATGGAGATAAATTGCAACACTATAGTCTAAACCATAATTAAACGACCAACATGATTATTCAACTGTGAATCCATTATTTTAGATTCTTCTAATATACATATTTCTCATACATCTCTATATATATGTATATTACTTGCAAAAGAATCTCGGTACCTTATGACTAGATTTATAATGCTCATAAAAACCTAACTCTTTCATTTTTATTAATAATAAATATTTTCATTACAAAAATGTAACTAGAAGAAAATTAAGTTATAAGTAAATACAATTGCTTTCCAGGGTACTATATTTACATAACTCCAATAATTGATGAGGAATTGGAGAATAATTGAAGTCTAATTGAGGTATAATTGATGGACTATAAGGAAGAAGTTTTGAATTTGGTATAAAGATGATAAAATATAGAAAACAAATCAAGGAAATGGATGGGAACCTTCAGATAACCCATCCCACGACCATGGGAAGCCATACAAGATTGTGGGAATTGCATGGAAGTAAAGAAAGTGTTATTATTTGTAATTCTTGAACAAATTAAGCATAAGGTACTTTACTATGATACATTTGGACCTGAATGAGGCTTAAAATGAACCTAATTTGAAGTTGGATAAATTGGTTAAATATTTGATAAGTTGAAGTATTTAAGTGATGTTATAACTTAAGGAAAAGATTGTATGATATCAATGTATCTAAGTTTGGAATTTAGGAGTGTTAAAGGAATGAAGATGTTCTTATGAAAGTGAATTTTATTCAAAGGATATGAATAATGCATTAAGAATGAATGAAAGAGAATTGGGAATTATGTGAATCCTTGTAATGCTTAAAAAGGGTTCACGAATGTATGATTGATGAATTTAGAATAATCAAGCTTACCTCATTACAAATTGGTTATATCTAAGTTATGTGAATAAGGATACATACCTAAGGAAAGTCAATTAAGCATGCATTGAACATGATATTTGTATATATGTGCATGATTGAATATGAATTTTATTGATCACCTTAGTAATGTGAATTATATGTATATTGCATGATTTTAAGCACACAAGTCAAACATCAACATCCATACATTGTCGGATCATCTATGCAATAACTTATCTGGAGCATACTGTGAGTTAACCTAGATGTTTGTTAGAGAAATGCTCTAAAGGAAATTACCTTTAACACTTATTGTAAAAGTCATTTTGTGAATAAAGGCATTTTTCATTATTTTGATGGTCATATGTTTATGGATTTGATGTTAATCTTAAATTGATTTAATGAATTCCTTGATACAAAATATAGCCTGGAGAAAATCATTATTAGATTATGATAATGAGATTCCTTTCATGTGTAATTATGTCGGTATCCAAACTTTCCCTAGTCAGAGGATTATTGAGATGGGATATCATTAATCTGGATAGACTAGCACATGTTATAGTCCTTGATTAGTTTAAGCAGTTGATCTCATAAGCTGCAGACATAAGTTGTTTAGAGTTAACATGTGGATGCTTACTAAGGGTAGTAAGTACATTGGATTGACCTACTATGAGACACTCATATGGATATTATATTCTAGCGTCAACGATAGTCTCACCTTAGCAATGGTGCAAGTATCATTTAATTTAAGGTGCTCAAGGATATCTCAGATACTAGTCTTATGCGACTCCATTTATTGGTGCCTTTTAGGGGTTACTCATAGGGTGGTGATTGGGTACAATATGACATATTCGGAGGTAATTGAGTAGCCAACAAAGGATTCACCACTCCTAATAGAAAGAAATGACACTCATAGCCTCTTGATATGTTCATTACACAGGAGTCTCTGATCAGAGTAGATATGTGTCATAAAGAGAGTCTTCAATGATACATAAAGTAATGAGATCCTCAAAACAAGATCTAATAACACTTGGACTAGATGTGACATAGTCAGTCTAATGGGAGTTGACACTTTGACTATACTCTAAACCAAGTGGGGTATATATGATGAAAGGAAAAATTGTATGGCAACATTGCATATGGAAGGGTTCATAGTCAATACACTGACTTTTTTGTCGATTGGGGGCCATGACGTTTTGCTAGATACCGCTGTTGACATACTTTAATTAAGTGTTAATTGAAGTGGCCAACATAATCGGGAACCTAATGGGTCACACATATAGTAGATCCAAAGGATGAGTGAAATGGTCTTGAATAGTGATTCAAGATATGAGAGAGTGTTTTAGGATTGGATCGCAATGTGATTTTGGTAGAAAATGTAACATGGAATGGATTAGAAATAAGTGTTGTTGGCTTCTATTAATGCATGCAATTCATAGTCATTAGCTTCCCATAACTTACATTAATGCATGCTATTCATGACCATTAACTTTCCATTGGTAGTGGGGATTATGGAAGGCCAAATGGTGCAGAAAATTATGATGATTTTTGTGCATCTTGTGTAAGGAACAAATGAAAAGGAAAGGTTCTTTTTCTTACATACACACTTTTTCTCTCTAACTCTCTCAAGAGTCTTTTTTTGCTAACATAAAAAAATAATTCTAGTCATCTCCTAGTGAGGTTTCATCCTTCTATCCTCATTTGAACTTTTATTAGAGACGATCTGCATTGATTTTTGTGGTTTACAACAATCTAACATGGAGAAGATTAAACAACGAAGTAGATCATCATAAACGTAAGTAAACATCTTGCATTTCATGTGTTTTGTTTTTCTATATCTATATGCATGAGTAGATCTGGTTTTTGAGGTTTCATTTTTATTTCTGCTCCATATATTTGATATATATTATGTATAAGTTACATGATTGGGACCTAACAGTGGTATCAAAGCGATCTTGTGTCTTGTTAGATGCAGAATACATAACAAGTGAAAATTGTTTTCATAGTTGTGATAGCTTAGGATGTTGTAATGTTTTAATCAATATTAATTATAGAAAAATGGTTTTCCCAATTTTCTTTCACCAATCTGTTCATAAGATGTAATTGAATGATTAAGTGTGATTGGAAATATTTTTAATATGATTAAAATGTTTAATTTGGACTTTACAAAAAACATGCATGAAATATGTCTTTCTATTGGGCATATGATGTCTATTGGCTAAACCGATGAGGTTACACATTATTTTCGTGGAATTTGATTATGAAAAAAATATTTGAATGTATTTGGGATGTGTTTATGCTTATTTAATATTTTAGAATTATAAAAAATGTTTTAATAATTTTATCAAACAATTTTCTAGATCTAGATGGTTTTCTAAAAATTGTAGGTTCTGTTTTGTTTGATGTTTTTGTATGTTTATATTTTGTTTCCAGAACCTTAAAAATAATTTTATGATAAAAATCTGTTAATTTGATGTTTGATGCATGTTTAAATGATTTTGCTCGAAATTTGATTTCTAGAAAATTTTACAAGTCATATTTTTCACTTTTGATGTCTTATTGGTGTTTCAGTGACCATAATAATTTTTAGGTGATTCCCAAATTATTTTTCTCATCATGAAATGACCTATAGATGCTTGGAATGATGATTTGATGTTTTTGAAAATTTTGGGAAATTATAGAAATTAATTTTAGTAAAGCAACAGAATTTCTAGTAAGATTAGAAAAATTGGTATGTATACAAAACTGAAGTTGTTTAATTTTGGACATCAAAAAATTATTTTAAGGTAAATCAATTATGAATTAATTTCTAGAGTAAGGAATTCATGTTAATTAGATTAATGTTAATTCCAGTGAAAATGACATGCAATCGTAATTTTAGCCAAGTTACTAAAAGGAAGATAGTAAATCTAAGCGTTGGATTGGGATTCCATATTAGGATCAATAAATTGTCATAACTAAAATGATGTGTTTACATATATGCATTAGAGAATTAGGAGAATGTGTAGGCTTGCATGATGGATGGTTTTGGGCTAAGGCCCGATTTGATTGGGTAGTCCATATCGTGCCATGTAGTTATAGTAACTATATGAATGTATATATATATATATATATAAGACCATCTAAGTTAAATGAGACCTTAGTCAAACCCCTCACTTAGAATATAAAATTAACACCTTCCTTTAATATGGCGAGAAACAGAGTTCTTTTAAAGTTAGGGTTGTTGGGCAAAAGCCTACTCTATACAAATATGTTCGAACTATAGAAATAGGATTTCCAGATTAATGGATTAATTTTAACTAGAAGTGTTGGTTTGTTGGGCAAACCTAAGATCGACATGGATAGAGGCGAAGTTGGGTAGTGTACATTAGATGTACACATGTTAAGATTTGATTGCCCAATAAGTGTACAGACATTAACAGGTGATAGTACCAGATTTGATAATTGCATTGGAGATACAATTGGTATGATCAATACTTACCGGTTGAACTAAGGTGGCTTGTTGGGTAAACCTAAGGTCATTCTTAGGGATATTGCATATCGACCCACTAGGAGAATTTCTTTACTAGTTCTCTTGGATTTATATTGAGGGTTACAAATTTGTCAAGATTGGGAGCCATAATCTGTATTATTAAAGTCCTTATAGATATGTGTTTAACTACATTCTAATTTTTCTCTATTTGACTATAAGTTGCTATTTTCTGAGCCAACACCATAAGTACTAGTGTGAATCTACGATCATTGATGGAAGATAATAAGTTTATTAGACCAAACTTCCTTGACTGGCTCAGGAACTTGAGAATAGTTCTCAAGTCTGAGAAGTTTAGTTATGTCTTGGAAGAACCACTTCCTGATCCCCCTGTTGTTAATACTTCTGGTAATGATTAAAGGGCAAATAGGAAGCTTTTTCATGATAATGAGATGGCTAGCTATATTATGATAGTCACTTTGTAAACAGAGCTGCAAAAGCAGTACAAGGTTGAGGATTCTCATACCATAGTCTACCATCTTAGGGAGCTCTTTGATGAGCAACCAAGGTCTGAAAGGTTCGAGACTTCACGATTACTCTTCCACTCTAACCCGGTTGAGGGGAATTCTCTAGTGCAGTGCGCACTAAATATGAATGGCTACATCAAGTGGTTGGCCTCCTTGGGTTCTCTTTTGGATCATGAATTAAGTATTGACTTAATTTTGACGGGTTTAACCGATAGTTACTCACAATTTATGCTTAATTATCCGATGAACAATATATCCAACATAATTCCCAAGCTAATCAACATGCTCAAGGAAGTTGAGTCATATTTCTGTAAGGACGAGGTTGTGATGCTGATGGACTCTTCAAGTTCAAAGAGAAAGAGCCAAAATAAGAAGAAGTCCATAGGGCCTAATGGAGGTGTTAAAAAAGGAAAGAAGACTACCTCGAAGGGAACTTGCTTCCAATATGGAAAGGATGTCCACTGAAAGAGGAACTGTAAGGCTTATCTAGAGTGTTTAAAGCAGAAGAAGGCATCGATGCCCCATCTACTTCAAGTATTTATATTATTGATATTCATATTGTTTATGATAACAATGTATGGGTCTTAGATACAAATTGTGGCTCGTATATTTTTACTGATATGAAGGGCCTCAGGAACAGTGAATAACTCAACAAGGGAGAGTCAGATGTGCGGGTGGGAAATGAAGTAAGATTTGCTACATTAGCTACAAGAACATATGTATTTACGCTCCCTAGTGGGCTTGTACCAGAATTAGACAATTATTTTTATGTACCTGCTTTGAATAAAAATGTAATGTCTGTTTCTAGTCTTAATAAAGCTAGATTTCATTTAAATTTCAATAACAATGGTTGTTCACTTTATTTGAATGGAATGTTATATGCTTTAGGTACAATGTGCAATGGTATATACATATTGGATATGTATAATCTTCTAAATATCAATAATAACAAAAGAATAAAACAAGATAATGTGAAATTGTATTTCTTATGGCATTTTCACCTTGGTCATATAAGTGAGATATGCATGTTTAAACTACAAAAATGTGATTGTTTAGGGTCATTTGATTATAAATCATATGGCATATGCAAATCTTGCTTATTAGGCAAGATGACTAAGTTACACTTTAAGGGAAAGGGTAAACGAACTAATGGATTTTTAGACCTAATAAATATTGATGTATGTGGTTCAATGTCCATATATGCCAAAAGCGGTTTTGTAAACTTCATTACCTTTATCGATGATTATTCTCGATATAGGTATGCATATTTTATGAGATACAAGTCTAAAGCCTTTAAAAGGTTCAAAGAATTTAGAAATGAAGTTGAGAAATAACTTGGGACAAGTATTAAATCACTTCGATCAGATCGCGGTGGTGAATAATTAAGCCAAGAGCTTTTGGATTATCTCAAGGATAATGATATATTGTCTCGTGGACTCCACCTTACACACCACAACACATTGGTATGTCTGAGAGGAGAAACCAAACTCGGTTAGTCATGGTGAGGTCTATAATGGTTTAGTGAATTTACCAAAATCCTTTAAGGGGTATCAACTCGAAACTTGTGTTTATGTATTAAACAGAGTCCCATCCAAGTCAGTCGATGTTACTCCACATGAGATATGGACTATCGATAAACCCTATCTTTCTCATATGAAAGCTTGTGTTTGTACTACTTATGTGAAGCGGATTAAGTCAAATAACCTTGATGCTAAATCTGACAGGCGTTTGTTTATCGAATATCCTAAGAAAACTTCAGGATATCAATTCTACAATGTTTTAAAACAAAAGGTATTTGTTTCCAAACATGTTGTCTTTTTAGAGAAAGAGTTTATTCTAAGAGAAGAAAGTAAGAGCAAAATTGAACTTGTGGAAGCTCAAAATGCTTAAATAGACACAAATCAACTGCCTGGACTCAAGACTATTGTTCATGAAGATGAAACAATAGTTTATCCTTTTGACAAGCAAGAAGTTTGTGAGACAAGTAGGATATGTAATGTTCCTAAGAGATACAAATTTCTTATAAGTGAACTTAACGATGTATTGCTCATAGAAGATGATGAGCCTATTGCCTTTGAAGAGGATATAAAGAGTTAAATATGAAAATTGGCTTTAAGCTATGAAATCTGAAATGGATTTCATATATGAAAACTAAGTATGGAATTTGGTTGACCCACCTAAAGGGATAAAACTAATAGGGTGAAAATGGGTTTTCATAAAGAAAACTGGCATGGAGGGTGATGCAGCTACCTATAAAGCTAGGCTTGTAGTTAAATGTTACCGTCAAAAGCAAGGTGATGACTATGACAAAATGTTTAGCCCAGTAGCTATGCTTAAATCTATTAGGATATTCCTAGCCATTGTAGCTCATTATGATTATAAGATATGGAAAATGGATGTGAAGATTGCTTTCCTTAATGGAAACCTAACCAAGGATGTGTATATAACACAACCTGATGGTTTCATATCCATGAATGGAGAAAACATATGCAAGCTTCAGAAATCCCTTTATGGGTTGCAGCTAGCATCCAGGAGTTGGAATATCTGATTTGAAGAAACAATCAAAAAGTTTGGTTTCTCACAAAATTCGAATGAGCTGTATGTGTATAAGAAGGTTAGTGGGAGTGCAATCATTTTCCTTGTACTATATATTGATGACATATTGCTAATAGGAAGCGATGTCTCAGCTTTGCAATCAGTAAAAATTTGATTAGCTAAGAACTTCTCTATGAAAGACCTTAGAGAAACAACTTATATTTTGGGGATAACGATCTATAGAGCTAGCTCTAAAAGGTTAATTAGTCTTTCTCAATCTACATACATTAAAAAAATGCTAAAGAGGTTTGCATGGAGCAGTTAAAGAGAGGTTATCTTCCTATGGTATATGGGATTGCACTTTCTAAATCTATGTGTCCAGACAGAAGATGAGAGGACTCACATGAGCTTGAATCCTTATGCTTTGGCTATAGGATCAATCATGTATGCTATGTTATGTACTAGGCCCAATGTATTGTATGCTCTAAATGTTACGAGAAAATATCAGTTGAACCCTGGTGAGGGTCATTAGGTGGCTATCAAGAATATCCTTAAATACTTGAAAAGAACTAAAGATGTATTCTTAGTATCTAGAGAAGGTGATCTTGTGGTGAATGGGTATACTGATGCCAACTTCAAATCTGATAGGGATGACTCTAAATACCATTATGGATATGTATTTACACTGAATGGTGGTGCATTCAGTTGGAAAAGTTCCAAATAAGAGACAACTATCGAATCAACGACAGAGTCAGAGTATATTGTATCTTCAGAAGCGGCAAAGGAAGAGGTTTGGATCAAGAAGTTCACTATGGAACTTGGTATGGTTCCATGCATCACTTACCTAGTGTAGTTGTATTATGACAACAACAGGGCTATAACGTAGGTGATGGAACCGAGGTCTCATTAAAAGTCTAAACATATACTTGAGTGCTACCATTTAATTAGATATATCATTAGTAGAAATGATGTCAAGATAGAGAGAGTTCCCACCGATCATAATATAACTGATTCATTGACTAAGCCTATTTCCTAAAAGAGTTTTGTGTCACATGTACAGGCCTATGGTATTAAATATCAAGATGATTGACTTTAGTGCAAGTGAAAGTTTGTCAAAGAAGTGCTCACCTTTAGAACTTATTGTACAAATCATTTTATAATTAATAAAGGAATTTTTCATTATTTTGATGTTCATAAGTTTATGGATTTGATGATAATCTTAAATTGATTTAATAAAGTCTTTGATACAAATCATAGTATGGAGGAAATCATTATGAGATCATGATAATGAGATTCCTATCATTTGTAATTATGTCAATATCTAAACTTTCCCTAGTCACAGGAATAATGAGATAGGATATTATTAATCCAAATAGACTAACGCATTTAATACTCCTTGATTAGAACAAGCAATAGATTACATAAGCTATAGACATGAGTTGTTTAGAGTTAACATATGAATGCTTACTAAGGGTAGTAAGTACATGGGATTGACCTACTATGAGACAATCATATGGATATTCTATTCCAGTGTCAATGATAGTCTCATTATAGCTATGGTTCAAGTATCCTTTGACTTGAAGTGCTTAAGGATATCTAGGATACTGTTCTTATTCTTTGACTCCATTCATGGGTGCCTTTTAGGGGTTACTCATAAGGTGGTGATTGGGTACAGTTTGAGGTGGTCTTGTTAGAAAGAGGTGATACTCACGACCTCTTGATGGGGTATTACATGGGAGTCTCTAGCCAGAGCAGATATGCATCATATAGAGAGTCTTCAATGATATATAGAGTAAAGAGATCCTCAAGACAAGATCTAATAACACTTGTACTAGATGTGACATAGTCGGTCTAGTAGGAGTTGACACTTTGACCATACTCTAAACTAATGGGATATAGATCGTGAAAGGGAAAATTGCATGGAAACATTGTGTATGGAAGGGTTTATAGTCAAACCACTAACTTTCTAGTCAAACGGGGGTCATGACGTGATGCTAAATACAACTCTTGCCTTACTTGAATTAAGTGTTAATTCAAGTTGCCAATGTAACTGGGAACCTAATGAGTCACACATATAGGAGATCCGAAGGATGAATAAAATGGTTTTAAATGGTGATTTAAGATATGAGAGAGTATTTTGGGATTGGATCACGATGTGATCGTGGTAGAAAACATTGCATGGAATGGATTAGAAATAAGTGTTGTTGCCTTCCATTAATGCATGTTATTCATGGTCATTAACTTCCTATACTTCCATTAATGCATGTTATTCATGACTGTTAACTTCCTATATCTTTCCATTAGTGATGGGGGTTATGGAAGGCTAAAAGGTGCAGAAAATTATGATGATTTTCATGCATCTTGTGCAAGACACAATTGAAAATGAAATGTTATTTTTCTTACATAAACACTTTTTCTCTCTAACTCTCTCAAGAGTTCTTGTTTTTGCTAACGCAAAGAAAGAATTCTAGTCATCTCCTACTGAGGTTTCATCCTTCTATGTTTGAGTGGACTTTCATTAGAGATGGTCTACATCAATCATTGTGGTTTACGACAACCAAACGTAGAGAAGATTAAAGAATGAAGGAGATGGTCAAAAAGGTATGTAAACATCTTACATTTCATATTTTTGTTTTTCTATATCTATGTGTAAGTGTAGATCTAGCTTTTAAGGTTTCATTTCTATTTACGCTATGTATATTTGATATATATTCTTTATGAGATGCATGATCAGAACCTAACAATGTTTTCTCACTATGTTAGATTTGTTTTTGTTTACATTTCAGTTATGAAATTGTTATTGCTATGATTGTGATAATTTCGAACATTGATTAGTCTGAAGAGTTTGATATTTGGGAATGTATTGGGAGTGTTTCTTTATTGAATGTGAACAATGAAAATTTGAATTTTGTACTTACATTCGATGAATATATGAAATTGGTTGTGTCCAATGAATGAAAGTGAATGAAAGCTTATTTGTGAAATGACGCATTTCATTAAATTATTTTGCACAATTAGATAAAAGAGTTGTGACCGGAGTAGCTAGTCTAGAAAGAGCTTAAAGCTCATAAATGAGCATAAAGAGCCACAAGCTCAATGATTAACGAGCCCAATATCAACCATAGGTACGAGACATATTGTGAAATAAGCCCGATATCCATAAGGGATACAGGACAGTAAATAGGTGCTCGGTCACAACAAAACAAAAATGAAAGTGGAGTCACATGTGGTTATGCATTTGTAATTATATTTTTAAATATGCTATTTGAATGATTGTGAAAATTTATTGAATTATGTTGATATGATGATATGCAATGTTTGTGTATATTTAATAATATGATTGACTGAGATAGATGATTGAATTATTCTGAAAAGATCATGAGAAATGTGTGATGTTTATGATGTATATCTGAGATGAAGTATACTGTGAGATTGGTTTTGATATGTGATATATGTGTTTTGATATGTGTGAACACATCGATGATGATTCACTAATTGAGTTCGCAAAACTTATTAAAATTGAAAACATTGATTTTAGGTACCAGGGAGACATAATTCCTAAAGAAAACTAGTAGAAGTCTAGTTTTGTCGATTTTGAACTCAAGAATGACTTAAAGGTCGTTCAATTGATACTGAGGAGTTTAGATAAAATGTTTTTATATAGTTCCTCATTCATGTAGAATATTTTGTAAAAAGAGTAGTAAAATCTCAGTTTTTTTTATGATGTAAAAATGTGTTTAATGAAGTGTAATGCTACCATGAATGTTATGTTCATGAATTTAATAGGAAGAGTTGATCTTTTGATTACTTATTTTTTGTAAGATGTCATACACCGTAAAGAAACTATCATTTTGCGACGGAAATTAAATTTACCGACAGACCATAATGTCGTAGAATCGGCCGTAGCTAACTTTACCGACAGTCCAAGAATTTACCGTCGGTAAATTTAGCATTCAAAAATGTTGAATCATCAATAAATATATCGAAAATTTACTGATGGTAACAAGTGTTTCGTTTGTAAATTTATCGACGGTTGTTATATTCCATCGGTACATTTACTGATGGTAACAAGAGTTCTGTCCGTTAATTTGTTGAACAGTTACCGACGGTATGATATTCCATCAGTATATGGTACTTTCATTACTGACGGAATGTCCCATTGACTGTTGGTAATTTGTTTATACAATTACCAACGGACATTTATTTCCGTCGGTAAATTTATTGCTTAAACTTTTTTAAATAATATATTGTCATTATATTTAAATTATAGTTGATGTATAATTTTAATAATTATATATTTATAATATACATTTAATTTGGTTAAATAGAAATTTTGATTAATGATTAAAAATTAAAATATCTTAATTGATAATAAAAATGTTACATTGTAAATAATAAATATCTGTAATATAAACTAAATGACCAAAACTATACTGATTTGGAGATGGCGGATGGTCTGGTTGGTGTGGTGACGTGCTACCCTTACCCTTCAATTCATCCATCTCCTGATAGAGCTGAGCGTATGGCAGCGTTAACTGTTGTTGCGCTGCCATCAACTGTTGCAACTGTTCCAATGTCTGTTGCAACTGAGTCCACAATGTCTACACTGTGCTCTCAAGTGCTTCCAGTTTATTGTTGTTGGACCACCTAGTAGATGATACTGTACTAGACGTGGAGGATTATGAATAATAAGTATTCGCAAATGATCCTAAGCCAAATATCCTCCCACGACGATCCCTACCACCTACTGCTTCAAGATAAGTGTCAATGTCATCAACATTTTCAGATTGTTGAGACCGCCGTTCAATGTTTTGTTGTATTTGGTCCTATCAGAAAGCAAGTTTGTATTAGAAAGTGATAATTATTAAGCATTATTAATATTAAATCATAAATTTCACATACACTTGACTTCTCTACAACAATCGTTGGCGAATGTCACCCCGTCATGCTTCTTAGTGTAAGTGTTCAGAAATAGTTGACGGGGTGTCGGTCTCGTGCCCATAGACTTTGCCTGTATAAGAATAAAATGTTAATTGTAAGTGAATTAGATTTTTAAAAAATTTTGGCAGAGTTTCCCCTATTTTTATGAAATCAACCCCCTGTTGAACAAAAAACAAAACAAAAACCACAACCATATATGGCACCAGTATAACATTATCATTCTCAACAAGAAACACATATATTCTTTCCAAAATTCACACATAAAATTCAATAGAAATACAAAGTGAATTAGAAGTTATAATAATGTTGGCACGATTTCCTCTATTTTTATAAAATCTACCCCCTATTGAACAAATAACAAAACTGAAAAACACAGCCATATATGGCATCAGAAACATATATTTTCATTCTAAATTTTAACACAACAAATTCAAAAAAAATACAGCAAAGAAAAGAGATGAGAATATAACTGTTAATTGTAGATACTTACAAGGCTCTGTGCAAGCTCTTGGTGGGTAATAGATCCTCCCATATGTATGGGAAGACTCTCTCCCTCAAGTCCTCCATGTCTGTTGGTCAAATTACGTGGTGAAACGGATATGGCCTCAGGTGATATCCAATATTGTAGCCAATGACTCCATATTTCTTCATAAATGTAAGGCGGTTGTACAGCCACCCTGTGTATCGCACCAACAAAGTCGCAATAACATGTACACGCTCTCGACCCCCATACTTTATATATGATCCTGTCCAATTGAGAATCCCAAAAAATTCTTTCTGTAATAAAAGGAAAAATATTTGATAAATACTTTTGATATAATAATAGTTAACAAAGTAATGTATAAAAATTTTAATTAAAAAAGAAAATAATAATTTCTATTGTACCTCAAACTCATGATAGTAAAATTCCTTTATCGCCTGAGAGATATTCTTCCAACAATAGCCCTTAGGATCAATCTTCTCCTTGAACTTTGATGTCATGTTTCTTGAACAGGGTCCAGATGGAAGAAAACCTATAATGTTTAAACAAATAAATTTAGACCATTTTTAAAATTGTAACCTATAACTTAATTATAACATATAATGGTTCATGTATTTTTACTTACATATTATTGACAATTGTGATGTATTTTCGTCCATCGGGTCCTTCAGCTTTAGGCTGGTGGTCGTCTCCTTTATCCGTACTATTTACCCCTGATATCTCTATCGATATAGGGTTACTAAATGATGAAGGAGTGGTGGATGATGTTGCCTCATCTGCTAGTGGAGGTGGTGGAGGTGATTCATCTATAGGTGCTGCACTGCGAGATCCTTCACCTTTACAGTATAAATCTCCAAATCGTGGTCTGAAAAATCTTGGTCGTTGACTATCTTGTCTTCTCTTTGGTGCCATAATTTAACCTGAAATCAATATTTGATTAAATTTTATAGAAATATTACATTTTCATTTCAATAATTAATACAATATATTGAAAATGAAATAATTGATTTATTCATACAATATTCAATTATAAACACAAATTAATCGCTATCATCACTTAATTGTAAATAAAAATCATCTTCTTGTTCTGAAGAATTTGAATCAAACTCTAGGTCTTCTTTAGATCTTTAGCCCTCTTCATCGTCTCCAGATAAAATTTCAACATATTCATTACATGGATCGTTCAAAAGTTCATTATTCTCATATACGAAAGATGCATTTATTTCATAAGTCTCTTCCTAAAACGCGTCACTTTCAACTCTCTGTTCGCCTTTTTCACGTGATTCAAAAACACCTCTAGCTTTAACTTTGCAAACAGTCAACCAATCTAACTTATCTTGTGGTAAGCTACGAAAAGCGATATAATACACTTGAATTGCTTGCATTGCCAACACGAAAGGTTCCAAATGTCGAAATCTTCTTCGTTTGTTGATTTCAACTAGATTGTATCAACTATGCACTTTTATACTAACATTTGGAGTTGGATCAAACCATTCTCACTTAAATATCACAGTTCGCTTTATTGGCAATGCAGTGTACTCAATTTCAAGTATCTCAATTATTTTGCCATAGTTTGCCATAGTAATCAATCACTTCTCCTTGCATGCAAACTCCACTATTTATTGTTGCCATGCTATGACCATGAGATTCTGTATGATATTTGTATCCATTAATGAAATACACCAGATATGATTTAACAGTTCACAAAGGTCCCTTCGCAAGGCCACATACGAACTTGTTGTCTATTGAATTTTCTAAGGCCTACAGAAAAGAAAATATCATATTAAACAGTATAATGTTATCTGAACATTTAAATGTTATAATTCAATCATTTCAATATATTTGGAAGTGGAAACTTACATATTGCTCGAACCATCAAGTAAAGTGGCTTCCAACTTCTTTATTGATATCATCCTGTGATTTGTCAGGCATAAGCTCCCGTAACAATTCCTCGTATAATCTAAAAACATTATTATATATTCAAGTTATGAAGAACAGTAACTAATTTGAAAACCAAAATAATCACTTGATACTTACTACACGAAAGGTTAAACCTCTTCACAGTTCAATAAATGTAACTATGGCCAGTCTCAATTTCTTCCTATGTTAACATTCTTCTTATTGAACGTCTATATGACCGTCTTGGATAAGTGAAGATGGATAAGTTACCATTAGCATCAGTAGTTCCTCCCCCATTGTCATTACGAGGAATTTTTCTTTCTCTTATGTGAACATGTGGCTCAAAATAATGTGAACAAAATGTACTAGCTTCCTCCACTAAATAAGCATTACATATCGAACCTTTAACTCTAGCCTTTTTCTTCACATTTTTCTTCAAGCGATCCAAATACCTATATGAGTGAATAGGGTTAAATGAATTGATTTATGATAACACGATAAATCGACTTTAAGAAAGGTTTGATTTTGTTGAATTACGTACCTCTCAAAGGGATACATCCAACGATATTGTATTGGACTGGCTAGTTTAGCCTTGTGTGCTAAATGGATATGTAGATGCTCCATATAGTCAAAGAAGCTTGGAGGAAATATCCCTTCTAACTTGCATAAAATTACTGGAATTTCCCTTTCCAATTTTATCATTTCAGCTAACTTAATTTTAGATGATGTTAAGCTTTTGAAAAATAAACTTAATTCTATTATTGCTTCTCAAACCTTATTCGGTAGTATCTCCTGAAATGCTATTGGAATTAGCCTTTGCATAAACACATAACAATCATGACTTTTCATCCCAAATAATCTATACTTCCACATGTTCACACACCTTGCCAAGTTTGAAACATAACCATTGAGAACCTTTAGACTTCTCAACCATTCACACAATATTTCCTTTTGCTTTTTGTTCAAACTGTAATATGTTTTCAGATATTTATCGGTCCAAAAATCTTTATATAACTCAATCCTTCTACAAAAAAGCTTCAAATCAGCTCGTGATTTTGCATTGTCTTTTGTTCTCCCTTCAATGTTCATTATGGTATTGAACAAATTATCAAAAATATTTTTTAATATGCATCACATCTAGATTATGAGTATCACATTAGTTTTCCAATATGGCAAATCCCAAAAGCTGCTTTGTTTTCTCCAACCAAAGTTTCTACTTATGCTTTTATTAATTTCATCAGCTTCAAATTTTGCAACTTTCAGCAAGCCTAATTCTTCAATCTCCTGCAATATCTCTACACCAGATTTGTTAGGGGGAGGAGGCATTTTAACCATCCTATTCTTAATAAACTTTTGTTTATTGCACCTAAATGAATAATCTGGAGCAAGAAATTTTCTGTGGTTATCAAACCAACATATTTTTTCCCACGTTTGGAAGATAAAATACATTAGAATCATTGCCACAAAAAGGACAAGCCATTTTCCCTGCTGTGCTCCATCAAGATAACATGGCATATGCCGAAAAATCACTAATTGTCCACATCAAAGCTCCTCTCAATACAAAATTTTGTTTCAGAGAGACGCCCTATGTCTCAATACCATATTCCCAAAGATGCTGCAATTCAGATATCAATGGTTGTAAGAAAACATCATTTCTATGCTTTGGATTTGAAGGCTTTGGCACAATCACAAGGAGTAATTATGATTGGCCATGATGAATATTGCTAACAGGATTTACCAAAAGGTTGAAATCCATCCGTCGACAAGCCCAACCTATCATTTCGACTTTCAGCTACAAACTCATAATTGGTGTCATTGAAATGTTTCCATGCCAATGCATCTGATGGATGACTCATTATTCTATCTTCTTGTTGGTGATCATTTTGTCATCTCATGTGAGACGCAGTAACATCATAAGCATATAGTGTTTGAAGTCTTTAAGTTAGCAGGAAATAACACGTCCGCTTCTAGGGTACTAACTTTCCTTTCATAGAATGCTTTCTAAGCTTGAACCTATATTGACCATAAAATTTGCACTCTTGTAATTCCACATTATCACCCCAATACAACATACATCTCAATTTGCAACAATCAATCTTTTCAATAGGCAAACCAAGACCCCTAATAAGTTTCTTCATATTGTAAAAACTATCAACCATTGTGTGATCGAGAGGCAATGATTCATTATACCATCCAAGAATTTTATCAAAACTAAGATTAGAAATATGCCCTTCAGACTTAATGTTCAAGATATAAGTAATTGAAGACAATTGAGTCATTCTCTCACAATTTTTCCATAGTTCTTGGTCAACTGAGTATAGTAAGTCAAAAAACTATTTGGATTGTGGGTTGGGTTCTTCTTCACGATTTTCTATATTTTCCTGAAAGGTATAACCCACTGCATCATAAACCATTTGCAAGTAAGGAGTTTCATTTGCATCAACGTTATTTTTTCTAAATCCAATCCCCTCTTCAAACTCATTTAAGCTTACTGACGATTATGTTTCATTATCCCTTGAGGTGTTACAAATCAACGGTTCCCTAGATCATGTCCACTCAAAATAATTTAGGACAAACCCTCTTCTCAACAAATGCCCATTCACTTCATCAATAGGAAGGAAACGAATGTGTTTGCACTTTTTATAGGGACATCTAATCTTTAGCCCATCCATTTATGCAGGTTAAGAACATGCATAATGAATAAAAGCTCCAACTCCCTCAACAAATTCAGAATTAATGAAACCATCAAGTGATAATTGTCTATACATCCAAGATCTATCAACATTACTCATTTCTGCAATACTGTTAACTTAAAACAATGATTCCACAATTAGCTTCCTTCATTGCACCCCAAAATTTATAGAACATCTAATCTTTTCACATCCCCTAAGTATTAACCAATTGAATTAATCACCTACAATTAATTTCAAAAATATAGTACTTAGCAGTATTTACACTTGTGAATCAAGAAAACAACTTCTCGTTGTGACTCCTAGGCTCGTGAAATTTTTCACCGATAAGCCTCACGAGAGCTGCATCACGGGTTTCCAGCTTATATACCATCCTACGGGTTTATTAATGCACCAAATCATCTATAACATCTCAAACTAATTCCATATACAGTAAATACTTAGACTATTAAAGAAAAACATAAAAATGCATCAATGATTATAAAAATATTCTAATCAACAACACAAAATGAAATCTCCTTTGCATTCACACAAAATCCAAAGGTATCGTAATCATATTATTAAAGCAATACATATGGTAAATATTAGTTGGAAGACTAACCTAGATGGATAGACAACTTCAGGCTCCAACAAAGAGAGATGAGCAACGCTCTTAAACACAATATAGGGCCTGCGTAAAAGAATATAAAATATTTAATATAATACACTTGTTCTAATACAACATCATAAACTAATGTGGTCCATCATTTAAATAATTTTTTTACTATTAAATAGACTCAAATATATTTTTTACTATTAAATGTATTTGAGTTATTTTGCAGTTATTGAAATAACAATAAAAAATTTAAAGATCAAACACTCGAAAGATAAGCCAGTAATTCACAGAAGGAAGCAAGCTGTCCAAAGTTGAGTCATTGATTAGCTTATTGAAATATATAAGAACTAGACTGTGACCGAATGCTACTACTTGCAACCCTAAACACGTCGACAAAATGTTGTCCTTTCATTTGAGAAAGTTCGAGATCCAGTATATTTTTCATTGAAGATATGCTTGTTGAAATCTTTTTTGGTTTCTAGCTTCATATCGCTTTTTTTTTTAGCTTGAAATTTATGGCCATTTACACTTTTCTAAAACCAAGACATATCAGAGATGAAAGGGGAAGACTATTCTATAAAATCATAAATGGCCCTCTCTAACATTTGTAAAACGTGGCTTATAAATCAGGTCCAATATTTAAAGATACAAAAAATGTTATGCTAATTTAATATTTAGTGGCTTTCAGATCAGAACCTTTATCTGATGCCCTAAGTACATATGCTATACAAAGATCGATAAGTACATATTGCATTAACTACTCATTGTTTATCACTACGAGATCTGTATGAAAATTTGTATTCTAATATTAATATTGAATGTCTTATCACGATCATGAGATTCTTTAAATCTTCATTAATTTTATTAAGTTGACACTTCGAAAAGGTACTTTACTAACTTCCATTTACACATTTTGAGAATAAAAAATAAAAAGGAACAAATGGTGAAAAATAAGATACTTAGAATTTTATGTAATCTAAACACTCTTTTGTTTTTCTAAAAAAATTATTTAAATGACGCTGACATAAAAAATTTTCATATTCTTTTTTACTATTAAATAGATTCAAACATAAAAACAGCATATAATAGAAATTATTTTTTTAAAAAAAGTAAATTGTTTAAATATTGGTTTTTAACCCTTATGTAGTGTATTATCAACATGTATATATGTTTATTATTTTTTATTATCATCGTACTTCATCATTTGACATTCTTTAATTAATTTTAAATTTGTAAATATTGAAAATTTTGATATTTTAATTACAAATATGTAATAAAACAATTCATTGTTAATATAAAGTAAGTTATATATTTAGATAACATTATAAAACATACCTAAATTAAATCAAATCATATATACAAGCTTCAAGTTAGATATTAAAAGAAAAGTTTTATATTATAAAACCTAAAGTAAAATTTTTTATTAAAACTATAAAAATAAATATTTAAAATTAAAATTAAAATTAGTGAACATAAAATGTAAGTATCTTTTAAACTTCTTAATAAACATAACAAATAAAATAAAAACTTCAATTCAAGGGATTATGCTTAGGCTTACTCATAACAATCATGCACTTTCTCATACACCCAATTATCCTATATCATATCTCTCATTGCGTAGATCCAATATATAAAAATTATAGTATAAAATTGAATATTATATAGTATTCGAACCTCCTCTTTCACATTAACATTTTCGAAAGTAGTATGGTTCTAAATAGGTTCCGTAAACCATGACGAAATTGTAGATCAACATGCAAGTCTCTATCTAAGAGACATTTTATCAAACAACTCATAGGCAATATGTATTATCTCTAACATTCATACAAAACAAATGTATTTTTTCATTATTTACCGACAACAATACATGTAAACATCAAATAAACCAACAATTCAACAAAAAAATGCAAAAACTAACAATCATAATAAAACCCACCACCTAACACCCACTCATGGTATACATATATATAACCATCTAAGAGCTTCGTTTCCTGGAGACAAAATAAACCTAATAGAAACCTTACTTGAAATGATGCACGATGCACCAAAAACCAAGTAGAAATCGATGGTGGAAGCAACAAAAATAAGAGAAAACTGATGCAGCCGAGAGAGGAGAAGAAAAATAGCAGAGGGGGAGGGGGTCAGGTTAAAATGATGAAGACAAAACGACATCGTTTTATTTATAAATGATTTGGCATTTACCGACAACTACTGACAGAAATGGTTTTTTATTAGTAAGTTACCGACAAAACATATTTCCCACCTGTGTTCAATTTCACCAATTCTAGCACCAGCTGTTGCCACCTTATTTTGCGACGAAATTACTTATTTTTGTGCTATATTACGACGGAAAAATTCATGGGTTTATTTTCCCTCCACATTTAGCAATGAATGTCAAGTTTGTTGATAAATCAATTCACTTTACTGATAGAATGCAATTGAAAATCTTATTGTTTCTAATTACCGATGGAAATCTTACCGTCGGTAATATTCCATTGGTAATTTGTTATTTTCTTGTATTGTCATAGGAACTAATTGTTGTAAAATTAGTGCAAAATTATCTTAGTTCATTATTAACGACCTCAACTTCTTTGAATTAAATAAGAATCTAAAAATACCTTCAAATATTATTAATTGCTCAAATTTATTTTTCAGTAAAGAAATTGTCATATCTACAATAACTAGAAGTGGTAAAAGAGAGGTAGAACATTATAGATGTCAAATAAAGATATGATACATTAATGAATGTATACTTTCTATTAAAAAATTATCAAATATTATGAAAATTCCACAATAATTATCTTTTCAAAAATTTTTAGTATATACTTTTAGATTAATGCTCCTTCATTCTAATCTAATCACTTGTGGGGTTCACTATAGCTTAGTTCATCCTAGATGAGATCTTATCTTACTCATTTAAAAGTTTAAAAATTTTTTAAAGTTCTACTTGCCAAAAATCATCAATTTCACACGAGGGACCATCGAAACCTTTTATTGAAAGCTAAAGTTTAAGTGAAAAGTTAAAGATTGAAATTTCGATCATATATTATGATCAAATATTATTATATTAGTAAATTATATTATTGATAATGAAGATGTAATCATATATCTTAATTGATGGTTAAAACCGAACTTATCTTTAGATATATTCAATAAAGCTTGAAATTCAAAATAAGAAAATCAACCACAAATTTTTTCTTTTCAATTTCTACAACATAAGGTGCCAAGAAACCTTTTGGTATATATAAACATCTTGAAGCAAATTTATTTACTTTTCAATTTCTACCCCCTTTCATGAATAGATTTATTAACTTTTAAATTTTTAACTATTTTGATAAATAGATTTATAAATAAATGGGTCCCCTATGAATCTAGGCCTGGACAAGTGTCATTTCTGCCCTTACCTAAGACCGGCATTAACTGATGAGATAAAAAAAACAAAAGGGAGGTAACCTATCTATAGCCGTAAAAAGCTGAGATGTTACTATCAAAAGGAAGGATCTAAAAGCCCATAAATGTGTGAGGATCAACAACCACAAACACACACTAATAATAAATTTGTAGGAAAGAAAATTAAATTACACCACATTTTTATGTGGTTCAGCAATATAATAATGTCCATAATTGCGTTAAGAATCTTATTTTTTCTTATCATCTGTTGTACAATGGCAAAATACTAAGACTTCTTACAATAGAATATATAAACTGAACCGTACCCAGACTATAGTAAAATATGGAAACCGAATCTTACTAGAGTAAGAAACTAATTAATTTTTTATATCTCTAATTATTTCCTACTAGAATGCTTAGACCCAGAAACCAATATCCTACCCATGCATCTTGAACAACCTTCAAGCACCTGATGTGATAACACCTCTACCATTAAAAATAAAGGCTAATTGAAGTACTGCATAACCTCAATTTTTTTATTGTCAAAATACATAGGGAGCATGGCTTTTGGATTCTTTGAACCGAAAATCTTCTTCAAACATAATACTCCTTTAACCAATTTTGAGTGAAGCGATATTGCATCCTATGTATTTAGTTATGAAATGAATCACTGGGTTCTTCATAAGTTGTAAAGCACTCAAGTTATCACAATAGAACACATTGTCATATTGCTTTTTGCCTATCTCCTCTAGAAAACTTTTCAACCTAACCATCTCACTCTTCCTCTATAGTTGACATGGAAACACCCTTCTATAATTTAGACATCTAACTCATAGTTGAACCATCTATAGTGAAGATATATCCCGAAGTACTCTTACTAGTGTCAAACTTCCCACTAAGATTAGCAGCAATAAATAGTCCAATTTCACTTTGCTCTTGTCAAAGCAAAGTGCCATACCAGAAGTACCCTTAATTACCTCAATAGCCATTTTATAGCTTCCTGATGTGCTTTTTTTAGATTTGACATAAACCTACTCATAGCTCCCACTGCTTATGTTATATCTGGTTTATAGCATACGTCAGACTACCAACTGTAGAAACTTATGGTACCTGTAACATATATTCTCACTCCTCTATATTTTTAGGTGAATGTTCCTTCGACAATTTCATATGACTTATCAATGGAGTGTTCCTAGGCTTAGCATTGTTGTGGAAAAATCTACTCAGCACCCTCTTAATATAATGGTCCTGAAACAACTTCGATGTTCCAGCTCAACTGTTTCTAGAAATTATCACACCAAGTATCGACTTTACCAGACCCAAATCCTTCATCTCAAATCTTTCAAACAACTTTCTTTTTAAATTATCAATCTACTTCATGCTAGAATCTACAATTAACATATTGTCTATATAAGTAAAATAATATAACTATCATTAAACTTCTTAAAATAGGAGCAGTGATCCACGTCACTTATTTTAAACCCACTTCTACACATAAAGACATTAAACTTTTATACCACTGTCGTAGCGCATGTTTCAAACTATACAAACTCTTATTCAACTTGCAAACCAAATGTTCCTTCCCTGAAACCACGTAGCCTTCTAGTTGATGCATGTATATATCCTTTTCTAGGTCACTATATAAAAACACCGTTTTCACATCCATTTTCTCCAAACGCAAATCTTCAAATGCAACAATACTCAACAAAATTCTAACACTGATTATCTTTACAATAGGAGAAAATATCTCAATATAATTAATCCCTTTTTTGTGAGTACCCCTTAACCATTAATCTTGCCTAGAATCTCACTCTACGGGCACCTTTATAAATCTTCTCAATGCTACTTAAGGTGTAACCAGCTCTATCCTAATAACAAGATCTTTTTCTTTTTTTTCATGGGACTTTGTTTTAGTATGATCCTCTGTGATTTCTTATAATTTCACCCTTTCAAGCATTTCTCTCACTTCACTTGTATGATTAGAGCTTGTACCATTCCTATCTTTATATAGGGTTCTCTAATTAAAAGTCATGTCATAGTATCTCAATATTTTCCTATTTTTGTCATTCTAAAACTAGTTCCTAAACTTATCATAACCATATCCAATAAAAAAATATCTCATAATCTTGGGATCAAGTTTATCTCTCTTATGAAAGTCAACATACTTGTAAGCCACATAGTCAAAAGTTCTCATTTGTGACATATTTACCTCTTTTCCTAACCAAACCTCTTTTGGAATCTTGAAATTCAAAGGAATTAACTATCTTATGTTTATCAAGTATGTTGTTGTACTTATTGCATTTGCTCAGAACATTTTTAGTGACCCGCACGAACTTTGACGCTCTTCAGTTGCTCATTCAACATTTTCTTCATCCTTTCAGTTACACTATTTTGTCTAGCCTTTTCAGGAATTGTGTTGGTCAATTTGATCCTACTATCAGACAAAACTTCTTTAATTCTGTCTTGTCATATTTCCTTTCATTGTTAGATCTCAATCATTTTATCTTCTTAATTTGATTCTCAACTTTAGACTTCCATAATTTTAAAATGGAAAATAAACCAAATTTATTTTTCATAAGATTTCCTACTATCATCATTAATGAAGGTGACATAGTATCTCTAGCCTTCAAAAAAATGTAATGATTAAATGTTACCACACATTTGTATGCGCTAGCTTCATCTTCTCTACCTTTAGACTTCTTCCTACCTTTGAGAAACTGGCTTTCTTCTACTTTTCATAGACACAAATCTGACAGAAGTCCAAATTAACTGATTTTAATCCTAGTAGAGCTCCCTTTAAATACAAAATCTTCTTCCCTTTCTTACCCATATGCCTAAGTCTATCATTTCATAACTTTCTAACTATCAACATTAGCTACAATGACTATGTTCAAACACCTTGTGTTAGTGTATAATGTCGCTATGCTATAATCCTAACATTTGTTGCATCTCTAAATGTTTTCATATACCAAATATTATCTAGCTGACCCACTAAGATCAAAATTTTCTTTATGTCTAGAATGTACTTAACATCCTATAGCTTTTACTCGTACATACAAGAAGTCATAATCAACACATTCCCCTTCTTAAAATTTTCCTGATGCTTATCATCAGTAAGATAAACCTTCCTAGATATTCCAAATTTAAAATTTATGAACAGCCCTCTAGACAGAGAAGAATGATTATACTTTAGAGTCCAAAACCTAAGAATCAAAGGGGCTATCAATTCTTAGAACCAAACAAATCCTTTATTTCCTCCATTGAATTCACATAATCATTTTCCTACTGCAATTGATTATTTTCCTTCTTTGGCTTTGAGCAATCCCTCTTAAGATGACCCTTATCATCATAGTTCCAGTAGAGAACATTACTTTGACTTTTCGACTTCCCTCATCTTTAGATTTTGATTTCTCACATTTATTTTGACCCCATTGCTTATTGCTTCCCTTTACCTTAATGCTCAAGGCATTCCTAAAGTATTCTCCTAATTCCCTCCTGCAAATTCTCTCATTGAGAATTGTATACCAAGCATAAATTAGCTTTAGTTTTCTTTAAACAAAAGTATCCTAAATGTTAGGTAGAGAAGACAACAAAATTAGTTCTTAAATTTCATCATCAAAATTAATCTCTACATAACTTAGTTGTCTGATAATCACATTAAATTCATTAATATGATCAACACCATTACTACCATCAGACATCTCAAGGTTAAGCAACCTCCTCATTAGAAGCACCTTGTTGATTGTCAATGGATTCCCATAAGTGTTTACCAAGGCCTTTAACAATCATGTTGTGGTCTTCTTGTTCATAATGTCAAATGCAACATCCCTAACCAATGTTAATTAAACATCACCTAAAATTTTCCTATCTAGTATGTCCCATTCAGCCTTTGCCATGGAATCTAACTTTTTCTTACCGTGAGAGAGGTTCAGCTAATCTTCAATATGCTATCTTCCAAAACCTAAAATCCTTCTTATGAAACTTTTTTTTTTCTCCTTCTCATCTTCTATTTTTTTGAATCTTATGATTTCATAATCTCTGTCTGATACCAATTACTAGGATCAATAGTTATAAACATACCGTAATAATAAATTACAGGAAAGAAAATTGAATGACATAATATTTTGACATGGTTCAGCAATGTGCTAACATTCGTGATCGTGCTTGGAATTTTATTGAGAACTTATAATATAATATGGAAACCAAATCCTATGTAGACTATAATCAAATATAGAAGCAAAATCCTACTCAGGCTAAGAAATTATTTAAATTTTCATTTATCATATTATTTCCTACTCGAAATAAAATACAACTCCTAATAATACAAGGAAACTAAACATTCCTATCAGGCTCCATACCTTAACCAAATAAATTCAAATAATGAGTGAAAGTGACGTGTATCATAGTAACTTATTCATGTACAAAGGAATTGAAATAATTTTTCCAGACTCCTTATATGGCAATCAAGCTCATATTCCAAAGTTTAACTTAGTCTTTCCTTCATGATCATTGACCAACAATTTCATTTATTTCTGAATACCTCATATCACTTGTGCTTAAGTTTTTCACTCCTCTCTTATAACACAAGTGCTTTGCTCAAACAATAAAAAGGGACAACAAGATGACAAAGCCAACCTTTTATTGATCAAATTTCAAAGATGCAATGTAAAGGAACTTAGTTCAACCTAAAGAACTCTACAAGAACATTGCTCAAAAGAACCCCCTATTTGAAGCTCTCACGAAGAACTCTCTCCTAAATCCCTTAACTCTCTTGCAGATGATTGAATGTACAATAATTTGTACAAACAAACTACATAGGATGAATTTATATAGGTTTACAAGAACGTAGGGACTAAGTAAGCTAAAACTATCCACTTTCTCCAATAACTTCACCAAAGTAGTGGTGAGATTCCACTTCTTCCATTAACTCCACTAAGTTAGTGGAAATGTGTCCACTTTAGACCATCAGCTCCACTTTTGCATATGGGATAAGTGATTGGAAGATGCCTATCCATTACCATATCATCGGACCCACTTTTCCACTACTCAAAGAAGTGCTCCATATTGTCAATCATATGCACCGGAGTTATTGACCATCTTTTTATCTCTTGAAAAATATAGCGGCAAGAGGTAAGTTGCCTATTCTTTAAAGGTAACCTGACTGTAACCTTAAATTCAAATAACTAAATATATGTTGAAAATAGTCAAATGATAAATAATACATGTAATACTAAAATACATAGGCAATACTCAACCTATTTAAGCACATAATAAACATCTAGAATTTTATTATCATTAATTATTAATAATAATATTTTTATTATTTATTACCATTTATATTTTACCTCTTTATTAATAGAATTAACTAGGCGTTACTCAACCTAGTAGGCTTATATTCAATGGTCTATCAACTCATCTATACTAATCATAATCACTCACTAAAAAGAAACGTAATCAGATGTGTAAATATTGGCACAAGGTACTTTAATCCCGTAATATAATCTAGTACTCTGATATTATTTCAGTACCTAGTCATTGACACAGGATATCCTAAGGACTTAGGATATTCCTATGCCACTCTAGTACTTAGTCATTGAGACAGGGCATCCTTAGGACTCAAGAAGCCCAGGTACCTGCTCCAAAGATAGATATCTAGCCATAAATCACTCGTATCTTAACAACCCATTAATTTATGACTATCAAATATAACCTATCTTAGGCAAGCCACAGATTCACAACTTTCACAGTCTATTCTTAAGCGATTATGAACTAGTCTCTATCTAATTCTATGAGCATGATTTATTTTACCCTAATAGGCTTAATCACACATATGCACAACTGAAATTTATAAATATCATTTTTTTCCCAAATTATCAATTGATACACATCATAACATATAACTAAATATAAACATTAAACATTTTGTATCTTATCAATTATTTATTTCATAAATGAAATATTTAAAATTTCATATATTTCATAACTTCACATTATTAATTATTAATCATTAATTTAATTAATTAATTACTAATCTAAAATATGATTTACTATAAAATAATTTATTAATAACAAAAATTCACAATTTTACAAAGTGTACACAAATATATCAAGGTTATCCTTACCTGATTGTTGAGCTCAACTATTTTTATTAGTCCAATCTACTCCCTAATCCGTCCTCTGGACCTATATGAAGTTCTATACTTTTCCAATAAAATTTTGGGTTGTTAATCTCTACAATTTTGTCTCTAATCTACCAAAAATAAGGATAAGAAGAAAAAGAATGGAGCATTTTCATTGGTTTTCATACAATGCACCTATTCAACTATTTATACATATATCCTCTTTTTGTATTTTTATAGTCCGAGTTAGGTTTTTCTTAGGCTTTACATCCTCACATTGTTACATATCTTTCAACCACCTTGTCCAATTTAAATGCCTTCTTGCACCCTCGGGCTTAAGATGATTAGTTGCTTCAGTATTTTTTGGTTTCACATTCGAATCTTGCATCTCATCGAAGAGTTTCACCAATATGCACCAATATATGTCAATGCTCGCCTACTCTTAAGTTTTGGTCAATGATTCCTATTCTCCTTACCTACTCATAAGTATTTACCTTGTTTCATCAACTAAAATGTTAAGCATCAACTAAGGCTCAACAATACTTGTACAATTTTGCAACTTGAACTTAAGGTCTAATAATTGCGGGTGATCCTAATAAAGTAAGGTTCATAAGAGAAAAATCGAACTTTGGATCCAAGCTTTCAAAGTTGTCTTACAAATTTAAATTTGATAGTTTAGAGAAGATTATAACAGTCACTACAACAAAGTAAGGAAAAGGCTACGTATTTTTGCTACGCTTTTAAAATTGTAGCTAAAGGTCGATATTTTGTGATAATCTGTAAAATCATCGTCAAAAGGTTAAATTTAGTGATGATTTTTTAAATCGTAGCTAAAAGGTTGAGTTTCTATGACGATTTTGAAAATTGTTGCAAAATATCAACCTTTAGCTATGATTTCAAAAAAAAATGTCACAAAAATTTAACCTTTTGGCGACAATTTTAGAAACATTTTTTCTACGTATTTAAAATCATAGCTAAAGGTTGATATTTTATGACGATTTGTAAAATCGTCACGAAAAGTTTAAATTTTCGTGAAAATTTTTAGAATCGTAGCTAAATATCAACCTTTAGCTACAATTTCGAAAAAAAATATTCATAAAGGGTTAACCTTTTGGTGACGATTTTAGAAACGTCCCCAAAGACCAAATAAAGGTTAGCAATGATTTACAAAAATGTCATGAAATCCAGTATTTATGGGGAAAAATGGCAGTTTATCATTTATGAATCCTTATATCGACTTTCTCCTCTAGCGTCCTCCTCTCTCGCACCTTTGAAGCCTCCTCCATCGTCCTCTATTTTGCATTTCCAGCCTCTTCTCCATATTCTTCCTCTCTTGCGTTTCCAATCTCCTCCACCATCATGCTCTTTAGCATTTCCACCATCCTCTAACAACCTCTTCTCTTGCGTCTCAAGCCTCCTCCAACATCCTCCTTGCATTTCCAGCTCCTCCTCATGTTTCCAACCTCCTCATCGTGTTCCAATAGTTGCCTTCCAGCCTCATCCTCGTGTTCCAACCTCTCATACATCATCTTTGTTGCATTTTTTAGGTACCTATTTATTGTATAATTTTGATAATTTAACAAAAATGATTAATTATAGTATCAGCTAAAGAGAATCGTCCAAACGCTGAAAGTTATGTGAAAGCATAGCAACTTTGGGTGGGATAACTACAAATATTTAGATTGAATCAGGATGTCCTATTCTTGGTAGCCTTTAAACTTCATCCGTTTGAATCCCATTCATCTTTTTCTTGTTCATAAGTTTAATTAATTTGAAATTGTGAATTGATGCCTTTGGTTAATGGATTTCTTTATGGGTTAATTGAATTTCTACTGGGTTTTACCGATTGATGGGTATTGCGCTTAAAAAATTTGGAATTTATCACATTGATAAGTTGGTGGTTGGTTGGAATCACAGTGATTACTACTATTGAAGCATGAAATTTTTTAATGGATGTTCTAGGTGATGCGTTGAGACTTTGAAAAAATTGGAAATTAGTTTGATTTGAGTCAATGATGATGCTGATTTATTGGGAAATTGTTTCTGCTGATTTGCATTGAGAGTATTGTTGAAATTGATATTTGTTGTTGATCTTTAGTTCTAAAAAGTTCGTTCGTTTTCTCATACTAACTTCCTAGGCTACTGTATTTGGGAATATATGAGCATTATTCTACAGGATTCTTCGTTGCTATCACCCATTTTGCCTATGAAGAAGCAGCTAGTAATAGAGAACCAGTCCTTATGACAACAAGCCCTTTTAACTCTGACAATGCAATAGGCACCTTCGACTTTGGAGAGATCTATTTCTTTCTCTCTTTTCCATGGACATTTTTAAGGCACCCCTTTTGTTCTTATCTGCATTTATCCTATTTTTACATTGGGGACTAGGTGTGGGGAGGGTCTAATATATTGGTTTATATTTGTATAACTCTTGATATTCATATACTATTATTTCTGCACTTTAACACTTGCATTTGAGAATCTTTGAACTTTAGATTGAAATTTGATATTTAAAGCAACAAGTGATGAAAGTGTTGAAAATTTGATTTTACAAGAGAGTTCCAACTGCTAATTTTGAAAGAAATTCTACATCCAGACCTTTATTTGATTCAAATGCTATCAATTTGAAGTATTTTCTTACTTGCTTTTGAAATTTTTAGAAGTAAGTATGAATATACTTGTCTTTTGAGGTCAAAATTGTGTGATGAATCTAGGTACTAATAGCTAAGCAATTTTTGTTAAGTTTGAAGTGTTCATGAATCTAGCAATTTGATTTGTTTAAAGAATTGTGCAAGTTTTTGACACCAATTTTTATCCAATAATTATGAGATATTTGAGCCTAATTTCACACTTGTGGAGTTTCCAAGATCTAAAATGAGCTTGCTTGCTGCACATGAGGAACGACATCCTTAGCTTTTCTTTTGCACATGCATATGGTTGTATGGAGATTGGGTAACCTTTGAGATTAAGTTACCATGTGAAACATATGTGAAGAAGCAGATGCATGGCATCAACTCAACAATGGCCTTTTCATATCGGGTTCATCGATATGTACAAACCTAGCTAGTCGTTCTAATTATGTTTTATTTTTTTAATCGTAACATTTACAATTTGTAAACTTATCTTTTTATTTATTATTTTGTCTATAAGAATTGATAAAACTGTAATTAAAATCTTGTATATGAAGAATATATTCTTTTGGTGGTATAATTTAATGATTTATTTTTATATACATGCCTCAAATTACCAATTATTTTTGTATAATTAATTAATAACAAAAAATTTAATATTATACAATATATGAATTAAAAATATTACAAAAAATTATAATTCAACATGGCATATCATTTTGTTAAAATGTATATTAAAAATTTGATTGCATTTTACAAAAATGTAACTAAAAATATTTGGCTACGTTTTTAGAAACATAGCTAAAAATATTTAACTATGTTTTTGAAAACATAGCTAATAATTTTTTCTAAAAAAAATATAGCCAAAAGGTATTGGCAAGGATTTTTAAAAACCTTACTAATACTCTTTCGCTACGAAAATAAAGCGTAGGTAAAAACTATTAGCGATGATAAGCTAAAAATGTTGCCCATAATTTTTAGCTTCGGGAATTCAGCGACAATTTTGACGGTGAATATAAATCGTCAGTAATTACTATTAGCGACAATTTTAGGACTTTTAGTGACAACTTTGTTGGTAGCCAAATGTTGTTTCTATTGTAGTGAGTGAAAAAGAAGGAGAGGTGAAGAGTCGACAGTGAAAAAGAGAAAGAGACTAAGACAGTCAATAGAGATCCCATTTATTTTTTATAGTGGAATACATTACTTCCATCGAGTTTCATACTAACAATAATAAATCTTTAACAAATATTTTTAAAATCGTTTCTTTGATTGCCGAAATCCTAATGATTTAGATCTCATAAATATTAAAAATATTAATTTTTATATAGTTTAAATGTCGAAGTCTATCTTATGTTTTTATATTATACTCCACAATTATAAAACACTATGCTATATAATTTCCTATAAATCAATTATTTCTTTATTTAATGTGAGTGTGAATATTCATTAGAAAGAAGAGGTAAGAAAGAAAATAGAATAACTACTTTGAGTCAGGTCCCTGATTACGTAATTAAACACATTGATATATTATTTTTAGGAATGACAAATAAGTCCAAATCTAACTTTCCACATGTGCTCGATCTGAGTTAATTGGAGTTCGAATCAAACTAAATTCTTTGTATTTTTGGCCTTTTGATCAAATTTGTATTTGGAATTCACAAACTGACTCAGATCCAACATTCGGCCATATATAAAAGGTCATAGATTTTCACTTCTCTTCTTTCACTCTCTGTCCCCTGGCATTTATTGTCTCTCTGCCACTTTTAAATTCATCCATCTATGCATAGAGCAAGAAATTCGGGATAGAAACCTTAAAAACTGAAATTTTTTTAGGTTAGTGCTGGTTTATGCCTTTACAGTCAATTTATTTTTAGTAGTAAATTTATTAATATGACATTGTTATTATTTAATAAAAAAGGCACTCTTTATTTTTATGTATTTGTTAATTATTTAATTATTAATCATAAAGATAAAATCTACGAAATAATTGTTATGCAATTAAAAATTATAATGCGATTATAATTATGATATTCGAATTGCATTTTTTATATTATTCCTAAAATATTCCTAGTCGTAGTCTCATTAAGACAGGATATTGATGAAATAGTTAAATTAGCATATGTTTGTTTCTTTCTTATGAAGAAAGTAATTGGTTTCATAGCTTAAAGTGTGCAGACACTTAAAAAAACATATGGGTGCATATTAGAGAATAAGTTCACTAAACTGACCCGATTATGAGAAACCTTAATGGAACATTAATTGTGTGTCTGTGGATTATCTCATAATGATGGTTGTATAATTGATCATCAGACTTGATATTACCACGGTATCTAGTATGGGAATTATTATAATTCGATGCTACTTATGAATCGTTATAGAATTATTCAATTGGTAGTAATTGGATACAGTATGAACCATATTTAGATAGTTGAGTAAGTCAATATAGGATTCATCACTCTAAAGTAATAGGAGAAAATATTTTATTGTTCTTGATTAGTAATGATTTATGGAATTCTTTGGCCAGAGTGAATTGACATTTGAAAAGGTGTTGTTAAATTTCAATTATAATACAATTACTAATTAGCAAGAACGAACATGATTGGATGATAAAAATAGGCACTTTATACATACTCTGGCCAATTAGAATATTGAATGACGAAATAATTAAATTATATATTATAGCCATACATAGACAGGTTAAGTCAATCACTTTGACATTCCTGATATTTTGATAATCATGATATGTTGCTAGACATTAATCATAATTTATGAATAAGAATTATTTAATTAGAGAATTAAAGATAAATTAAAAGAAGTTTTAATTTATCTAATTCTAATTATGAATTAGAATTATATTTTATAATCATTGCCAATTTATTAGGAGCTTAATGGGTCACACATCAAAGAGCAATATGTGAAAAAAAATCAATTTAATTAAGTTAGACTTAATTATAAAGTTTGAGACACTTTGATGATCAAATATGAGATATTTGATTTTATTAAAATTAAATTAATTATAATTATAATTTGATTTTACTTATAATTAAAGAGGCTTAATTTTAATAAAACACTCTTATGATTTTTCTATTTAAAAGGGAAGAGTTTTTAAAAGCTAACACTTTTTTGTCTTCTTCGTCTCAAAGTAGTTTGAGAATTGCTCTATGGATACCATCAAAGATTGGATATTTGAACAGCTCGTGATTAATGAATCGGAAAAAGTTTCAAAGATTTTTCAACAAGAAAGTAAACCAAGTATGATTTCTAAATCTTTTAATGTTTTATTCAAGTTTATTCAATTATTGGTATCTGCTCAGAATCTGTAAAAAATTTTGTTTTCTGTTGCACACGTGATTCGGTCACGGTTGGATTGCTACAGTAGTATCAGAGCCTCCTTTAATTGCTTATCTTGAATTGTTGCTTGATTCTTGTTAATTTGGAATAAAAATTAGGGTTCTATGCTTCTGTTTGTCTTTCTCCCATATTGTTCTTTTTGTTCTGATAATTGTTATGTTTAAAACATATGCATATATGCTTGTTTCTTGTCTTTGCATCTGGATATGATAGTCGACCTGCGTCCTGCCATCACTATCAATTTTATGTTTTTTTTTAGATTTCATCTGATGCCCAAATAAACATTCAAAAATAGATTGATTTACGTCTGCTAGTTTTATATTTGTTCACGCATGTTCCCTCTTTTACCTCTGTGTATTGCTCATTAAAGATTTGAAATTTTTGTTTTATTATGCTTGCATTTTTTCAACAGATTGCCTTGGGTTTACTGGGTTAATATTGATTAAGTGGTTTAAAACCACCTAAGGCAATTACCTATTAAAGACGAAACGTCCATCATGACGCCATCAACTGGGCTTGCAAGCGACGGTGTAAGCAATGGGTCGATGACATGAAGGCGACGAGTCAAAGGGGTTCAGAATCGTTAGAAAATGGTTGCGAAAACGGGGGTCTAGACTTCTCTCATCCTTTTAAATTCCCGCCCAATTTGAAATACCGCATATGCCCTTCTCTTTGTCTTCATCCTGCGTAACGGTTAGATCTCTAGATAAGGGTGTTCAGGTCTTTCCGCCCTCATTGGTGACAGGCGACTCTAGTCTCCTTGCTGCTGCACTCCCCGCCCATGGGTGACTCCTCTTCGGTGTCAGGGGATTTTCCACCTTTATCCCGCACAACTAAAGGGAAAGAGGTGGGGGAAACTTTTGAGGAACGACGTCTGCGGCAAACTAGCAAAACATGGCAATTCCGGCCTCCCTCTCAGCCCCACCGAGTTAAGTTAAAACACTATCCAAATATGTTAAAAGATGGGATAGTTTCTCCTCCTCTGGAGATGCTACAGGCTGGAGCTCGTGCATGGTCGCACGCATTGGTTGTCTTCTTTTGTTCCAAACGGGTTACGTTCCTAATAGTATAAGCTTAGGCACAGGCGCGATGGGGTAACAAAGGTTTAGAGAAAATCATGCTCAGAGAAGATGGGATGCTTCTATTTAAATTTTCTGAGGCTTCGAGGTTGTCTGAGATTCTGGAGCAAGGTCCATGGCATATTGGGGATCAACCATTGTTTCTTCAACAATGGAAACTTGGCCTAGATGTAGACAAAGGAGCCATTGACAACATACTGCTATGGGTTCAGTTCCATGGGCTCCCGATGGAGTATTGGACAATGGAAGGGTTGAGCCACCTAGCCAGTGCGTTGGGTAAACTGTTCTGTATGGATAATTAAACCGTGACAATGGATCGTATCAGCTATTCAAAAATTTGCATTGAGATGCCTAAGTCTTCGTCTCTCCCAGTCCAGCTATCCATTCTTCGCTTAAGTGAGCATGGTGAACTAATTCAAGATGAAATTAAGCTTTCCTATCCCTGGAAACCGATTGTGACAAGGCAGAAGTGGGTGGCTACAGGTCGCACTCTCCAGTCTGGTTGGCAAGAAGATTTGGGGAGAATTGAGCATGTTGGACAAGAACAGGAGCAAAATGCTGAGCAGTCCATATTACCCTATGATACTAGAGTAGGCAGAATTGATGTTGACTCACCAATAGTTGATCGAGTTCAGACTGAGAAAGCTGCTTTAGGAGCTTGGGATGTGGAGATTAGCAAGCCTCTCGATGGATTGCCAAAGAATGATAAGACTATTGGATTCAAAGAGGTAAATGGTAGGACATAGTGAGCATAAACAACAAACTGCCTCTGGTAATGATGGGAATCAAGTAAAGGCCAAAATTGTTCCTGCTCAACCCAACCCGATGCATATGAGGGCAGAGACACCTCCTAGGCACAGAGCGGGAAATAGTGTGGAAAATGAGGAAAGGGAGATAGACAAGACAAGTCAGTCAGTGGTCAAAAATGCAGATTCCAATCAGGACCAAGGGGAGACCAGTCAGGTTTCAGTCGGAGTAGCAAAAAGAACAAATGGGAAAAAGAAAAGTAAGAAGAAGAAACACAATGGGATCATCTCCCTGGAGTGTCTCTTCTAAATGACAATTCTTGTATGGAACACAAGGGGTCTCAACAACCCTCTTAAGCAACAAATGATCAAAACAGTCGTTGCTGAGAAAAAACTTTTTTTGGTAGGACTATTATAAACTAAAATCAAAGGTGTTGTTCCGAGGGTAAAGGAATTTTTGGGATCTCAATGGACTTGTATAACCAATCATCCTCTGCATTATAATGGACGTATAATGTGCTGGTATGACACAAATGTAGTGGACGTTGATGTGGTTAAAATGGGAGATCAGTATATACATCTCTGATGTTGGACAGCAGGACAGATGCAGACAAAGGTCACAGTGGTATATTCCTCCAATTTTGCTTTTAAAAGGCTGTACTATGGGAAGAGTTGACAGAGTTGTCCAGCAATATGCAAACATCTTGGGTGGTACTTGGAGACTTCAATTGTTGTCTAAGGGCTGACGAAGTGGGAGGTGGCACAGGTTTTCATTCCGGTTCTGGTACTGAACTTGCACAACTTTTCCTCAACACGGATTTGGTGGATATGTGTGGGTTGGGCATACTTTACACTTGGGAAAATAAAAAAAAGGGGTCGAGGTTTATAAGGAAAAAACTTGATAGAGCAATGGTGAACCAGTAATGGCTTAGCTCTCATCCAATGGCTTCGGTGGTATATGGAGAGCCCCTCTTATCTAATCATTCTCCTCTTCTAGTACAACATTTGAGTGAGAGAGTAAAGGTTGGGGCTCCATTTCGATTATGAAATTGGAGGGGTTTATGGACATGTTGCAAGTAGTTTGGAACACAAGCATTTCTGGGCATAAAGAGTTTCAACTTATGAAAAAGATGAGGTTAACAAGGAGAGCTATCAAGGTATTTAGTCAAACCAGAACAAGTGATGTAGAGAAATTGGGATTATCATTGCAGAATATACAACAAAGGTGCTATGAAGATCCATCTAATGATCACCTGAGACTAAGGGAGGAGACCATATTGAAACAATATCAGGAGGTCTTACAATTACAAAGAGACATTCTCAGGCAAAAAGCACGACAAACATGGCTCAATGAAGGGGATATAAATTCCCAATTTTTTCATGCTTCAATATTAGCAAGAAGGAACCGTAATACTATAACCGAGCTGAAGGATGAGACGGGTCACATAATTCACTCCCGCCTGGAGCTAGTTGCACACATCCATGACTTCTACATGCAACTAAAGCAGAGACCAGAAGAGACCCGAGCGGGCTTTGGCGTTAAGAATGTGTTGCAATATTGCCCTAGCCCAGAGCTTATTGAGATGCTCACAACCCTTTTTACAGCCGAACAAATCCAGGAAGTAGTCTTCCGACTTCACAGTTCTAAAGTACCAGGACCTAATGGGTTTACGGCGAGATTCTTTCAACAAACTTGGGACATAACAAGAGTTTTAGTCACAAATGCGGTATTGGAGTTCTTTGATAGTGGCATACTGTTGAAGGAGATTAATCACACCCATGTATGTTTAATTCCGAAGAAGTTGAGACCAGAGCAAGTCATAGATTTCTGACCTATTTCGTGTTACACGATGATTTATAAGATTATTGCTAGTTTATTGGCTAACCGACTTAAAAAGATTTTGTGTCAGGTTGTGTCGAAGACTTAGGGCGCTTTTCTACCATCCTGGCGCTTTTCTAATAGGGGAATATCACACTGGGAAAAAGATAAAGAGTTGTGCGATGAAGATTGATCTATATAAAGCTTATGACACGATTAGTTGGGGATTTTTTGATGAATGCCTAGAAACGATCTTGTTACCTATGAAGTTCTGGAAGTGATTACAACAGTGCATCCAGACGACCACCATCAGTGTCATAGTCAATGGCACTCCTTCATTGCCTTTCAATAACACTAGAGGGATTAGGCAAGGGGATCCTCCTTCCCCTTACCTTTTCACTCTAGCAATGGGGGGGCTTGCTCGGTTAGTCTCGACATTGGTGGAATGTAATGGAAGGTTCCAGCTTCATTATCGATGTAGAGAGCTCAAGTTGACCCACTTGCTTTATGTGGATGAAGTCATACTCTTATGTAAGGCTAATCCCCAGGTAATATCGATTTTATTGAGTGGGCTGGCTACTTTCACGGCATGGTCAGGAATGGAGACGAATTTGCGAAAAAGTGAGGTTTATGTGTCGACTGATGTGCAAAATCCAGGCTAGGTGGTTGAGTTGGTGGGCTGCTCTTTACAAGATACTCCATTCAGATATTTGGGGGTTCCCATGACATCGAGAAAACCCAAATTTACTTATTTTCAGCCTTTATTGGAGAAATTGAAGGTCAAAATGCGTTTGTGGCAAAACCGTTTTCTTTCCATTACAGCAAGAGTTCCACTCATCATGTCTGTGTTGAATAGCCTGCACATTCATTGGGCGGCACATGTGGTCCTTCCCAAGAAGGTTATCAAAGAAATGGAGCGGATTTGAAATCATTTTCATGGACCGGGCAACATGACAATAGCAAGGGAGCCAAGGTTAAATGGAGTGAGATTACAACACCAAAGAAACAAGGGGGGCTTGGTATCATATCTATTACACAAATGCAACAGGTATTGCTCCTGAAGATAATTTGGAGACTATTTGTGGACAAAGAAGAGTTGTGGGTCAAGTGGATCCAAAGCTACTGGCTGTGTGGACATAGTTTTTGGCAACTTAGTAGACACAAAGAACATTCTTGGATTTTCCAACATATGTTGTAGCTACGGGAGACAATTTAAATCCTAGTATGAAGGTAAGGGTAGGGAATGGTGAGGGGTCAAATTCTGGTTTGACAATTAGTCCACATTTAGCCCTTTATGGGAATGTACGGACTTGCTCCCTCTTCGAAATCGGATTCCACTAGCGACAACACTAGGCTGGATTAGTCGAGAATGGGACAAAATGGCCAATATTCGCTTCTCACATGTGCTAAATACCTATCTTGGTGGAGTTACATTCTGCAGTAGTGCTGACAAGATAATTTGGACTGCTCATTCCAGTGGAGAGTTCACCGACAAACTGGCTCGTCATCTTATAGAGACGCCTTTGGTAGCAGTACCATGGGCAGATCTTGTATGGAGACAGGTCTTGTGCTCAAAATCTTCTATATTTTTGTGGTTAACTATAGAAAATCGCTTATCCACTAAAGATAGATGGTTTGGTAGTTTTGATCCTATATGTGAAGCTAGTTCCCAAAAGCTGAGATCATTTATTTTTTGACTGCCCTTATACAAAAGTGGTATGGAGTCGAGTTCTAAATATGCTTAGGGTCCTGAGATTCTCATTTCAATGGAATGAGGTGGTCAAAGATATGATTCAGCTGATGAAGGTAGGCCAACACAACAATATTCTCATCAAGACCACTTTTCAAATGATGATCTATTACGCTTGGCGGGAGCGGAATAGGTGGATTAATTGATGAACAATCAAAATATGCACTTATTGAGTCCATTGTTAACTTAATTAGAGAAGTCATGGTGGCAAAAGGGAGGCACACAACCGTCAGCCCAGAACAAAGGATTATATGGAGGATTTAATGGCTATAGACTTTTATTTGTAGTTTCTGTCCATAGAATTGTTAAATGGTGGTTGGGTTTCTTTCTTTTGTTCTTCCATGTTTTAGATTGTATATAAACGTTAATTTTTAGCCTTACAATCAAAGTTTAAAATTTCAAAAAAAAATCTTGACACAGTGCTAACGTGACTGGCGCATGCAACGCTTTGTCGACTGTGCATGCGCCACGCAACCCTTTTAAGTAATTTTTTAAAAAATGTTTTCTAAAAACCTTAAATCTTCTTTTTTATTAATTTAATAGAGATTAAATTAATTTATACTCCTTATAAAATTGGAAAAGTATTTTACTAAATTTTGAAAGTTATTTTCAAAAGGATATTTATTAGGAAAGGTTTTGGAATTTAATTTAATTTTCAAGAGTTGAATTATTAAATTAAAATTTTTTCAAATCAATAATTAGAATCAAGAAAAAGTTTTAAATAATTTCATTCATAATTAGATTATGTTTGAAATTATAAATATAATGAGATTATATTATTTTGATGAGACTAGAATTTTTTGAAAATTTAAATCCCTCAATAAATTATTAAGTACACGTTAGGATCACGATAGTTGCTTTCCATTATTTGAGAATAAAACCAGAATTTTGTTTATAGTTTGGCTTGTTGAGTAAAACTTAAGGTCACTATAACCCATATGTGTTTTATCTTAAATTAATGGTTCCTACTTAACTAAAATGGTATGATTTGGATAAGTAAAGTCATGATCATATAGATTTAGAGGTAAGGTTAGGAATAATATATGTGATATATTTTGGCAAAAGTTATCACCTAACGGTTCTAGGAGTCACATGAGATGTGATTGAAAAGTTGTTTTCTACCTAATTTATTCTAGTTGGTTTGTTGAGCAAACTCAAGATCAATTAATTTTAAATAGGATCCTAGCCCATTTAAAACTTATTTGATAATTTTTTGATATAATAGTAAGGGCTATTATTTTGAATAAAATAGTAGGAGTAATCAAATAATTTGAAAGTCCTTATTTTGTTTTATTTTGGATATAAACTAATATATGCTCCTTTTATGTTTTTTGGTTATTGAATTTGAAGATGAGTACCAACCTGACATTGAGGAGCATCATGGATCCTAACAAGCTTATTGGACTTAACTTTTCGGACTGGCTACGAGACTTAAGAATAATTTTTACGCAAGAGAAAAAGTTGTAAATTCATACTTCTTCTCCATCAAAACCTTGTTTAAATGCAACTAATGAAGATTGGGAGAAATATCAGCGTTATATTGATAACGTTGAACAAGCTACATGTGTGATGTTAGCTTGCATGCCTCCTGAACTTTAGAGGCAACATGAGAACATGGATACACGTACTATGATACTGCATCTTAAGGAGTTATTTGGTGTACAAAGTAGGGTTGAGAGATATCAAATCTCCAAGGAACTATTTCAATGCAAGATGACAGAAGGATCTTTAGTCAACCTTCATGTATTAAAGATGATTGGGTATATTAAAAAATTAGCCCAACTAGGTTTTTTCACATACCACGAGTTAAGCATTGATATGGTGCTGCAGTCTCTAAGTTAGAGCTTTTCACAGTTTGTCATGAACTTTAACATGAACGAGAAGGACATGACATTACCTGAATTGTTGAACATGCTTAAGACTACAAAAGGGTGCCTTAAGAAGGAACCCAGCTCTATACTTGTTGTTGGTTCTTCTAAAACAAGAAAAAAAAGCTTTAAGAAGAACAATAATAAGAAACATAAGGTTTCTACTGATGTAGTAAAAGCCAAAGGAGGTATCAAAAAGAAGAGCAATGACATTGGAAGAGGAACTGCCCATCTTGTCTTACTAGCATGAAAGATAAGAAGCTTAAGGAAGTTGTCTCTTCGGGTATGTTTATGATTGAGATCAATCTTTCTACTTTTGCTCCACATTCTTAGGGTTAGATATTGGTTGTGGTTCTCATATATGTAATAACATGCAGATATTAACAAGGAGTAGATCATTAAAGAAAGGCGAAGTGGACCTGTGAGTTGGCATGGAGCAAGAGTTGCTGCATTAGCTGTAGGAACTTGTAGTTTAACTTCCTTCTAACCTTGTATTAGAACTGGATAATTGTTATTATGTTCCTGTTATTACAAGAAATATTATTTCTATTTCTTATTTGGATTCGAATGGATTTGTCTTTATAATTAAGGATAACAATTGTTCTTTTTATAAAGATGATGTTTATTATAGATCTGGATTGCTTACAAATGGTTTGTATGAGTTAGATCTTAAAAGGCCAATTTTTAACATAAATAGTAAGAAAAGAAAATTAAGTAACCAAACTCCATCTTATTTATTGCATTGTTGGTTAGGTCATATCACTGAAACTAAAATCACAAAATTACATAAAGAAGGATATTTGGATCCTTTTGACTATGAATCATATGAAACTTGCGAATCTTGTTTATTGGGAAAGATGACTAAACTACCCTTTAAGGGAAAGGTACAATGTTCTAGTGAGTTACTAGAATTAATACATTCAAACGTACATGGGCCTATGTCCATAAATGCTAGAGGTAGATTTTCATATTTCATTTCGTTCATAAATGACCATTCTAGATATGATTATGTGTACTTGATGAAACAAAAGTCTGAATCATTTGAAAAGTTCAAAGAAATTAGACTAAAGGTAGCGAAACAAATTGGAAAAAGTATTAAGACACTTAGGTCAGATCGAGGTGGTGAATACTTAGACCACAACTTTCTTGGTTACTTAAAAGAGAATAGGATTATCTCTCAATGGTCTCCTCCTGCAACTCCACAACATAATTGAGTTTTTGAGAGGAGAAATCATACACTATTAGATATGGTACGTTCCATGATGAGTCATACAGTCCTTCCTATGTCCTTTTGGGGATATGCAGTTAAAACTACAATATATCTTCTAAATAGAGTTCCATTTAAATCGGTTGATAAGACACCATATGAGATATAGATTGGTAGAAGATATAGATTATCACACTTAAAGATTTGGGGATGTGAAGCTTATATGAAGCATGCTATATCTGATAAGCTTTAGGTTAACTCACATAAGTGCAAATTTATGGGATATCTGAAAGAGAGTTTTGGTTATCAATTTTACCATTCTATTGAGCAAAAGGTGTTTGTCTCAAGACTGCTATATTATTAGAAAGAGAATTCATTCTCAAAGAAAGTAGTAAGAGTGAGGTTAAACTTAGAGAAGTTCAAGAGCCATAAATTCACATTGAAATGGAACAAGAACCTCAAGTTGATACATATGATGTACAATCGAGAGTTCAAGAGACACACAGTCAACGACGAACTAGTAGGATACATCATCCTCCCACTATATTAGATCTACATATTGAGCAGGAAAAGGATAACGTATCACTTATACATGATGAGCCTACTACTTTTAAAGAAACAATGTCTAATATTGATTCTTTGAAATGGCAAGAAGCTATGAGATCTGAAATGGAATCGATATACACTAACCAAGTATGGACTTTGGTTGATGCACCTACTTGTATTGTACCTATTGGATGCAAGTGGGTTTTTAAGAAAAAATTGGACATGGATGGTAATATGCATATGTACAAAGCAAGGTTAATGGCTAAAGGTTACAAACAAAAACAAAGAATTGATTTTGATGAAACCTTTTCACCAGTAGCTATGCTAAAATCCATCAAGATCTTGTTAGCTATAGCATATCATGATTATGAAATCTGGCAGATGGATGTCAAAACAGCGTTTCTAAATGGGAATTTACAGGAGGATGTGTATATGGTACAACCTGAAGATTTTGAATCCAAGAGATTTCCTAATCAAGTATGCAAGTTGCAAAGATCTATTTATGGACTTAAGTAAGCATCACAGAGTTGGAGCATTCGTTTTGATGAGACAATCAAAAAGTTTGATTTTATCAAAAATGTGAATGAACCATGTGTCTATAAGAAGGTTAGTGAGAGTGCAATCATTTTCTTAGTGATATATATGGATGACATATTGCTAATTGGAAACGGCATACCTATGCTACAATCTATAAAGACCTAGTTATCTAAGAACTTCTCTATAAAGGATATGAGAGAAGCAGCCAATATTATGAAAATAAAGATCTATAGAGACAGATCAAAAAGGTTGCTTGGATTGTCCCAATCCACGTCCATAGATAAAGTGCTAAAGAGGTTTAGCATAGAGAATTCCAAGAGGAGATTCTTACCTATATCTCATAGGATTTCTCTCTCACAGAGTATGTGTCCAAAGACAGATGAGGAGAGAGATAAAATGGATTGTATTCCATATGTTTTGGCAATTGGATCAACCATGTATGTGATGCTATGAACTAAACTAGTTGTTTCTTATGCTTTTAGCATAACAAGCAGGTTCTAGTCTAATCCTGATGAGGGTCACTAGACGGTTGTGAAAAACATTTTAAAGTACTTGAGAAGAACTAAAGATGTTTTCTTGGTCTATGGAGGAGATGAACTGAGAGTTCAAGGATATTCAAATGCTAGTTTCCAATCAGATCATGATGATAGTATATCACATCTAGGGTGCATCTTCATTCTGAATGGTGATGCAATAATTTCGAAGAGTTCCAAACAACCAACCATTGCAGATTCAATGATCGAAGAAGAGTACATTTTAGTGTCAGAGGTGGCAAAGGACGTAGTTTGGATCAAGAAGTTCATCATTGAACTTGGAGTGGTTCCTAGCATTGTTGAGCCCATAGAATTATATTGTGACAACAACGGTGCTATTGTGCAAGCAAAGGAACCTAGGTCTCATCAATGGTCCAAACATGTACTCAGGAAGTTTTACTTGATCAGGGAGATAATGGAGCGGAAAGACATAGCATTGGAATGAGTTCTCACTAAAGAGAATCTAGTAGATGCTTTTACTAAGTAATTGTCTCAAAAGAGACACGATAGACATATGGATGGCTATGGTATTCGATACATTAGCGATTGGCTTTAGCGTAAGTACGAGATTGTTGGTTTATGCCCTTGCAACCAATTTATTTTTGGTTAAAAATTTATTTGTATGACATTATTATTATTCAATAAAAAAGGCATTCTTTATCTTTATGTATTTGTTAATTATTTAATTATTAATCATAAAGATAAAATCCATGGAATAATAGCTATACAATTAGAAATTATAATGTGATTATAATTATGAAATTCAAATTGCATTTTTTTATTATTCCTAAAATATTCCTAGTCGTAGTTTCATCAAGACAAGATATTGATGAAATGGTTAGACTAGCTATTTGTTTCTTTCTTATGAAGAAAATAATTGATCTTATAAATTAAAGTGTTGAGAGACCTAAACAAACATGTGGGTACTTATTAGAGAATAAGTTCACTGAATTAACCTAATTATGAGAATCTCAAATGAAACATTAATTGTGTTTCTGTGAATTATCTCATGGTGATGGTTGTATAATTGATCCTTAGACTTGAGATTACTAAGGTATCTAGTGTGGGGAATTATTATGTTTTTATGCTACTTATGAATTATCCTAGGATAATTCAATCAATTGTAATTGGATACAGTATGAACCATATGTAGATAGTTGAGTAAGTCAACATAGGATTCACCACTCTAAAGTAAATAGAGAGAATATTCTACTGTTTGTGATTAATAATGATTTATGGAATTCTCTGGCCAGAGTGAATTGACATTTGAAAAGGTGTTTTCTTTTAAATTTCAATTATTAATCAATTACTAATTAGCAAGAACGAATATGATTGGATGATAAGAGTATACACCGTATCCATACTCTATCCAATTAGAATATTGAATGACAAAAAGATTAAATTATACATTATAGCCATGTATGGATAGGTTAAGTCAATCACTTTGACATTCCTGATATTTTGGCAATCATGATATGTTACTAGATGTCAATCATGATTTATGATTATGAATTATTTAATTAGAGAATTAAAGATAAATTAAAATATTTAATTAGAGAATTAAAGACAAATTAAAAGAAGTTTTAATTTATCTAATTCTAATTGTGAATTAAAATTATAATTTATAATCATTGCCAATTTATTAAGAACCTAATGGGTCACACATCAAAGAGCAATTTGTGAAAGAAAAATCAATTTAATTAAGTTGGACTTAATTATAAAGTTTGAGAAACTTTGGGATCAAATATGAGATATTTGATTCTATCAAGAATAAATTAATTAGAATTATAATTTGATTTTAATTATAATTAAAGAGATTTAATTTTAATAAAAAGGCTTTTATGGTTTTTCTATTTAAAAGGGCAGAGCTTTTAAAAGCTAGCACTTTTTTGTCTTCTTCCTCCCAAAGCAGTTTGAGAATTGCTCTATGAATACCATCAAAGGTTGGACGCTTGAACAACTAGTGATTGATCAATCGGAAAATGCTTCAAAGATTTTTTCAACAAGAAAGCAAATAAGGTACGATTTCTGAATTGTTTAATGTTTTATTCAAGTTCATTCAATTATCAGGATTTGCTCGGAATCAGTAAAAATGTTTTTTTTCCACTGCGCTCGCGTTCGATCATGGTTGTATTCCTACAGTGAGGTCATTAACAAATTTCCCATAATCTCAACTATAACTATTATAACTAACAAGAAGTTTGGTTCAACATCTTTCTCTAAGAAAATACAACAAACTGCCACTTATAGTTATTCTTTTTTAATATTGGATCCATATTTGACTTTCCTTTTTGGTTTATTAACTAGTAGAAGAAATGGTATGGATCGATGCACCAAATATTTGCCCCTCAAATATATCAAGACTATTATATTTTCAAAACTAAGTATCATCCTAAATATCATAAAGACCTTTTTCCTCTAACTCTAATATTTATTTTAAAACTCTTTAGCATATGGGTGATGACCTAGACTATAAACAAGATCAACAACTAAATTTATATCATAATAAGAATATTTAAAATTAAATGGTGGAATAAATTTTCTTAGGGTCATAAAATTTCTTAAGTTGTAAAAGAATAGTTAGCTTAAAATTTTCAACCTATTTATCATATTTCTACAATCAAAATTAAAAGACAATGTTTTGTTGATTAGAGCTAAAATTAAAGAAGAACATTTTGAATTAGTGAAGTAATTATTGAAATCTCAATCGACTTCAACTTTAGAAGGTGACAAATAAGAAATTGATTTAAGCCTAAAAAATGAGAAAGTAGATTTAGTAAAACCCTGCCCGAGGACCTAAAAAAAGGTCAAAGCTAACAGAAGAAAATGACATAGATTAAAGCTTGCAAGAAACACTTAATTAAAGATGACATGGACTAAAGCTTTTAAGTATGCATGATGCTTTGAATAAACTCTATAAGATGCCTTGATACTGTAATTAGTAAAGTAGGCATTACAATGTCTATAAAAAGCACTAAATGTATGAGGAGATTAGACAATATTTTCTTTAAGATTCCTTTAATATTCTCCCTCTCCTGAGTATTCTTTGCATTTTGTCTCCTTCTGTCTTTATCCTAAAACTCTCTTCTCTTGTGCTCTCATATATTCTCTTCTCCTTAGGAAAGCCTTGTCAATCTCTTTCCTTATTTTAAAACACATCAAGATCTTCTTCCTTCCTTTGCAAAACCATGTAATCATCCTGTAAAGCTCCTATTCTTTTCATAAAACCCATAAAACCATTACTTGATCATAAAACCATCATATCCTTAAAGATTTTTATGGTTCATAATATTTTATTAGAATGAAATTGAATTTATCTTATTTTATCTTTGTTATTATTTTCATTTACTTTTGTTTTTGTTGTAAATATTATAATTGATAACAAACTAATTTTGTCGCCCATCAAGTTATTATGTTCATTATTTATTTTGTACCTTATTTTATGCAAACTAACATCTAATCTATCAATGTAACTTTTCTATTTTTGCTATTAACAATTAATGACACTTAACACCTAATACTTATATCTATACTTTATTATTAAGTGGTTGGTAAAACATCACTCTCTATTTTATTTATTGCTTTATTGTTTTCTTGCTTCTTGCTTCTTGCTTCTTGCTTGGTTAAATGTTTTTATTGTCTATTATTATTTGTAAGTTTTAGATATTTACTAAAATGAGAAATAAATAGATTAAATAAAGAATACTCTAAGCTAAAGGAATAACATGCATACTATTATAAAAAATAAAAATAATTAAGTAATATCATGAATTAGAGCTAATAAAATACTCCATAAAGTCATTAAGAAAATATAAGAAATTAGAGACATTATCAAGAACCTAAATTCTTTAGCCTTAAATATTTGTATTATTGGGAAATCAAGACTGGATCCAATCCCGATCCCGGTAGAATAATTATAAAACTTTTTATATTTTGATTTTCCAAAAACTAAGATCATTTTAATTCTATAAAACGATAAATAGATAAATTATAATAAAACTTGAACCATAATTCATACCTTATTTCGAAGCTGGTTCCTTGTCGTATTCCTCAAACTATTTTTGAAACTAATCCATTTTAACCACCGTAATTGGACAAATATTTGGCTTTTAACGATATCCACAAAATGGGTTGAGAGAACTTTGTAACTTTTACAGAAAGGGTTAAGCAAGAAGTGATAGTTCCATTAAAGCTTAAGCATATTTATAATAGGTTTTATTCGTTTTAGTAATTTAATTGAAATTAAATTCTAATTTCAATTAAACTTTAATTAGAGTTACAAATAATTCTAATTAAATATCAATTATGTCCAAATAAGATCCAATATCATACATTGATCTTTATTTATTAAATATCTCATATTTAATTATAAAGTTTTTCAAACTTTACAATCTAAGTCTAACTTGAATAAAATATCTTTGCTCTTTTCAACTCATTCTTTATGTGAGACCCATTAGGTTTCAAATTATATAAGTAGTGATTATAAATTATAATTTTAATTTATAATTAGAATTAGAATTAGAATTAGGTAAAATAAAAATTCTTTTAATTTATCTTTAGTTATCCAATCAAACAATTTGTAGTCATATATCAAGATTAATGTTTAGCAACACTTTATGACCATCCAAATATTTAGGAATGTCAAAGTAGTTTTGACTAACCTTTCCATGCATAATTTTTCTGTATAATTCAATTCTTTCATCATTCATTGTTCTGGATAGACATAGCGCATAAAATTAATGTATACTCTATTTTTATTCCAATCATATTAGTTTTATGTCATTAGCTATCGATTCAATAATGACATTTGTAAATTATTTATAAAGCGTCATTCTACATTGGATAGGGATTTCCCAAATCAATACTGAGAACAATAGAAAATTCTTCCTAATTACTTTAGGGTGATGAATCTTATCTCAATCGCACAACTAACTCTATATAGTTCGTGCTACATATAATGACTATCAATTGATCGAGCCATAATTAAATAGGTCATAAGTAGTATCAGAATATAGCAATTCCTAAATAAGATAACTTTAGAGACCTCAAGTCAAAGGATCACTTATACAATCATCACAATGAGAATTTCATAGATATATAAGTAATGTTCCAAATGGATTTCTCATATTGGGTTTGTTTAGAGAACTTATTCTCTAACAAGCACCCACAGGTTTGTTTAAGTATCTCCATACTTTAGCCTATGAGATTAACTACTTCCTTCATAAGGAAAAGCATAACATGTGCCAGTTTTTTTTATGTTCAATTAATGTCCAATCTTAATAGAACAATGATTAAGAACAATTTAAGGATAATACAGAAATGTAAGATGAATGTTATAATTATAATCTTATTATAATTTCATTTTCAATGTACAATTATCCTATGAACTTTATCATATACATCTAAACATGTACATGATAAAGAATACCTTTAACTAATTGTCACTGAACTATAACCAAACCAATGGGTTATAGGACATAAACCAAAATGTATGACATGCACTTCTAAAATAAGAAAAAATTAAAAATAAATAGTGAAAAAATTAAACCAAAAATTAGCCCCATTTAGACAAGAAACAAATTAAAACAATTATTATCTCAATCATAAACAATAATAATTAACAAACTAAGCTTCTAAAAAATAGATCTTATTGTAAGAAAAATAATTTTAAAAATTGATTAGTAAATATATTTAACGTAAAACTATAAATACTGTCTAAAGCCTATATTTTGAAAACAATGCTTAGGTTTCTACTTTATTTCTTGAGCTACTTACAGTTCTTCCATTGATGAATTTATTAATTATTAATAATATACTACAACTCTAGTGTAAAAATAAATCAAGTCTTTCCCTAAATTTTATTTATTATTAATGAAACTAATAAGTAAAACAATTAATTCCTTACTTTTATTTATAATCTATATAGCAATACATAATTAAGATTTGAATTATTTGTAAAATTAATAAATTGAATTGTAAAATTCTTATTACTTTTATTAATTTATCATATTTACATATTATTACTTATTTATAAAAGTGTAAATCAATATTTTACTATGTAATACAAATTTATTTTATCAATAACTAATTATATATTAATTTTCATATTTTAATAATTAATAATAAACTGATAAGTTTATATTTTTATTTTATTTATTAATGATACTAATAAATGAGATTATCAATTTATTTTTGTTTATAATTTACTTTATATAAGTAATCAATAATTAATTTGATTGATTGTTGATAAAATAAAATTATAAAATATTGTCTTTATTTATCATATTTACAAAACCATTATTATTTCATTTTATTAAAAAATAATAAACCATATTTATTATTTTAAATTTTTATAATAGTAATTTACATATTTTATTTAATTTTTATTTATTATAAGTGGTGCTATTAAGTGAAATGAATAATATTTATATTTCATTATGATTCTTATATTAAATTTTAGTGTTAGTCAATATTTATTAATTTTTTATTGTATCATATGTTATATTGAGTGCCAATCATCGTCGTCGTCGTCGTCATCACCCAGTCTGAAATCCAGCATTAAAGCAGGGTTTGGGGAGGTCTAATGTACGCAGCCTTACCCCTATTGAGTATAGAGGCTATTTCCGATAGACCCACATGCTAATAAGACAATGCATGAAAATATATATAAGTTAAAAGAGTAAATATATAACTGGTATGCTAAAAAGTAGGTAAATAAAAATAGAATAAATAAATACATAAGTAAAATATAACATGAAAATAAAAAGGTACCAAAATAATAACAGTAATAATAATAATAATAATAATAATGAGAAGAAGAAGAAGAAGAAGAAGAACTAATTAGTTGATACCAGTTTATGAAAAAAAAAAGAAGCTTATTAAAAATATAATATTATTAATTAATTTTCGTATTATATTAGTCGATTGGACTTATATATTTTTATATCTTATTGATATGCTAAATTTAGTACTAATACATTTCACGACGTTTCAAAAACATCAAGAAATGTGACTTTCCACGACGTTTTCTAAAATGACGTGGAATTTGAAAGATTTCGCGATGTTTCCTAAAACGTCAAGGAATGTGGCTTTCCGCGACATTCTCTAAATGTTGCAAAATGTGGCTTTCCACTGTATTGTAATGATTCCGCAACGTTTCCTTATAACGTCGCTGAAAGTCGATACTTTTAGTGATGTTTTTTATGAAGGTCGCATTCCACAACATTTTGGGTGACGTTTTTTAAAACATCACAAATTGGATTCTACGACATTTTTAAATATTCTGTGATGTTTTAAAAACGTCACAGAATGCGTTGTATTCTTATAGTAAGATTTAGTACAAGTACCTGTTGATACGTTAATAGAATTCCACTCATTTGATTCAAAACTGAAAAGGCCTAGTTATTAGAAGACCCAAAAGTTAACTAAATTGCCGGGAATTCATGGCCACAGGAATTGTCATAGAAGTCTAGAATTTGGAAGTCAGGACATGATGAAGGTGTGATAAGCAGTTAGTCAAATTTTGGAAATGATAGGAGTAACGTTGGAAGTTGAGGAGTTATAGAGAAACGCTTAAGGCAGCTGCACTTGTGAAGCTATACAAACGCATCAGTAAGAAGAAAAGGACATATAACGAAAAACAAAAGACAAAACCCTCTCATCATCTTAAGTTTCATTTGTACTTTGTTACTCATCTTTTACTTCAATCAATTCGTCTTTTAACTAAAATTTTATTCCAACACTTTTTAGTACTTTGGTAGCTTACAATTCTATTGTCTCTAATTTTCTTAAAGCCTAAATATATCGTTAATAAGAAGTCATGTGTAACATTAGGGGAGTTCCTCCTTGACCAAATTCCAGGTAGATCATAAAAGTAATCAATAATTTGGCACACCCAATAAGACTAAGATATTGTGTACAAGGAATGGAAAAGAAATTGTTATGCCTCTAACCCCGGAGGGAGAAATCCCTACTGTAGTTGATAATAAAGGCTTTGTGTCCCAAATTATTGAAAATCTTGAAAAAGCAACATTGCCTTTAATTAAGGGCCTAATTGATTGAATGTTAATTAATAGAACGGAATGGAACAGAATAGAGTGGAACGGAATAATTTAGAATAGAATGGAATGTATCATAGTGAAAAGTTTTTTGGGAGGGATGAAAGAGTTCGTAATGTAATGTAGTGAAATATTGTTTGGAAGATGGATGAAATGTAGTGTAATGTAATTTTAATAAATACTATTATACCACTTATATTAAAATAGTTGTTATAAAAGGTTTAACGCTATGATTTTAAAATAGAAATCATGTCTAATTAAAAAGTCAAGGTTAAGATTTTTTATATATTTTCTATTTTAAAATAATAAATTTTTAATAAAAGTTTTATTATTTTATTATTAATTATATATAAAAATATTATTGTTAATTATTTAATAAAATTTATTCTATTATATGTGATTCATATTTAAAAATTATTTATTTTTATTTTTATTTATATATAAATATATACAAACAATTAAAAAATATTTTTATTTTTTTATTTTTCATTAATAAAAATTTTATTAAATTTTATATTATTAATTATATACTATTTTTTAATAATATAAAAATATTATTATTAGGGTAAGGAGAAATAATATAAAGGAGGTGAGGGTTAGAAGAAATAATTAGTATTAAGAAAAATTATTGAAGTTATATTAGGTAGTATGTATTTATTAGTTTACGTTCCACCATAAACCCTCAAATCGGAGGTTTCTTATTTTCACAGTTAGAATATAATGAAATTTAACGTGAAACCTTCCGCTTCCATCCCATTTTGTTCCATTCCATTATGAAACTCTCAACCAAATAATGAAAGTGTGTTACGTTCTATTCCGTTCCATTACTAACCCCTCAACCAAACAGGGCTTAAGTCTCTAGTTGCAGAGAATTTAAAATCACTGCAACTATTAATAAGAAATGATGTTGTTAATTTATGCCAACAATATCTTAGGTTTAAAGTCTAATTTGGCCCCTATAATTGAAGCAATCAAAAAGCTAAGAAAGAAGATGAAAAATTTTATGTAGCTTTCATATGGGTTATTGCGCATGATTATCCTTCTCTAGCATGACATATTTATGAAGCGCTCAGGGGGCAACTTATAGGAATGGCAACGAGCCAACCCTTGTCAATTTTTTAATAATAATTTTCTAAAATTAAAAATATAGAATAACTTATTTTTAAATTGGATCCGGGTTTGGATTACCTATGCTCAGACTTACCCGATGCCCAACATTTTTAAGTAAAACGATATTATTTTGTTTAGAATAACTGAGTCTTGATTCAGTTCACTCTTGGGCCTGCCGATCCATTGAAAATAATTAAATTTAGGCCTATGAGTCAAAAATTGTCATCCCTAGAAACTTACACCAAATGCAATGAAAGTTAGTGAAAGTAATCATCTTCCAGCTTCTTCTATAGAGTATATTCCTCCTTATAAAAGAGAGGAAAATCCTATTACACCTATGTGCATTAATCTTAGAAATTGTTGACATGTTATTAGGCGTGAAACTCTTAGAGGATAGTGATTTGGTCTTAAAGTTGAAGCTAATGGATTGAATTATGGGGTTATTGGGCAACTAGGGATGGCAAAACCGACCCATGGGCCGGTCAACGGGTTTTGGCCCGGTTTGATCGGCCCATGGGCCGAGTCACGGATCAAGAATGTATGGCCCACGGCCTGCGGCCCGTGAAATATTGGACAGGCTGATCGGCCCGGCCTGTAGCTCGCCCATCACAAATTTTTTTAATTATTTATTAAAATGATTAATAAATAATTTAAGTAAATTAAAAATTTGTAATTAATGTAGTTCATAATTTTAACAATAACTTATTAACTTTTCATATAAATTTCTAATTAATTGAATTAAATATCCTAATTAATCATACCAT
>JAOSBN010000007.1:28708752-28729659 GCA_027563595.1 Erythroxylum suave
AAATAAAAAGTTTTACAAAACATAAATACATATATGCATAACATACATATGTTGTAAATATGAAAAATAAAATAAAAGTTTATAATTTATTAATTTTAAAAATAAAATAACAATTTTTTAAATTTATTTTTAAAATTTAAAAATTTATTAATATGACGGGCCAAAAACGGCCCTCGGGCAGCCTAGACAAGCTGGGCCATGGGCCTCATCGCGGGCCGCCCATCACCAGGCCGAAAACGGCCCGCGGGCCATTTCGGTCCACATAGGCCTAGCCGTGGGCCGGCCTCTTGCAACCCACGCGGGTTGTGGGCCGAAATGGCCCGTGCTCACTATTTCAATGGGTCAGGCTGGCGATGGGCAACCTCTTGACCAAAAACCATAGTCCTGTTATTGCTCCTCCATAAAAGAGATTTCAATTTGATATGGAATGTGTTAAAGAATTTGTTTAAGAACTATATGGGCTTCGTTTAAGATAGATTAGCCATTCAGAATTTCATAAGCCTTATTTGGGGCATATTGATCACGAGAATCATTATCCCTATGACTATAGGATTCCTAAATTCAATTTGTTTTCTAGTGAACATAGTCATTCAACTATTGAGCACATTGCTAGATTCACCATTTAGTATAGTGAATTAGCTAATTATGAAAATTTCTATAATTTGAAGCTTAGGTTATTTCCAAACTCATGAACAGTCACAACTTTCTCTTAGTATGCTTTGCTACCTAAGAATTATGTCCTTTGGTGGATTGAAATAGATTATTTTATACCCAATTTTCCTGTATTGATCCTGAAATCAGTATAGCTGAATTGCCTAGAGTTACTTAAAAAAGTAACAAGAATGTGCAAACATGTTTATTGCTCTATTCAAGAGAATAAGGGCTCAATATTAGATTGCACTCCTAGAGACTAAGTGAAGTTAGCTCAAAAGAGCTTTGATAATGAACTTCGAAAAAAATCAAATTATGAAATTCTACAATTTTTATAAATTGGGAGCAAAAGCATCTACATATGAATAACTTCTTATGGAAGAAGGGAATTAGAAAAAAAAAGTTCAACTAGTATTTATTTTATGGAAACAAGTCCATATGACTCAATAGTGGCTGAAGTTAATATCCTTGAAACTTGTGTTTACCCTACTCTAGAGCGTAAATTACTCAAAGTAAAAGAAAAAAGATTAAGGTATTGGCAACTCAGATTTAATACAATTTTGATACCTCCAAAATACAAATAATCTTTGATTTCTTGTTGAAGGAAAAGTTCATTATTTTACTGTCAGAGCAAAGGATTCCCAAAAAGGACAAAATTTAAGGGAGGGATTACTAAGAGTCACATAATCAATTCATTCTGGGAATACAAAGATATTCAAGATCGAGTTAATAAGAAAATTATATTATTTACTGAAGCTTACCAAACTATGTTAATAGGTGAAGATCCATTTTCACCAATTTCACTGATAATGCAACTAAGTTTGATCTTTGTCTTTTAATGGATGTTAGGAGGAAACTAAAGATTATAAAGGATCAATTGGTGACAACCACAAATTCAGGTACTAGTATTTTCATTCCCAATTATAATTTGAATGCTAATGCTAAGAATGAGAATCATCAAATTCCTACAATCCAAAAGAAAGTGAAAATTGCAAAACAAAATCAAAAATTAGAGTTCACTCAAATCTTCAAGCAAAGATATAATGTTTGAATTCTAAGCTTTCAGTATAGGCAACCTTGGTTTATAGTACTACCTCACGTGCCTCCATCCCATTAGTGATATTGAGTGATCCATCCTAAGAATCTGATACCTTTAACCATAACTTAAAAGAGAAGACTCCATTAATAGAGAGTTGTCTTTAGGTTCAAAAGAAGCAAGCCATTAAAATGCCCATCCCAAGGAAGTCACCTTTCACAAGGCCTGCCTCTTCTAAGAAGAGTAATTTGAACCCAAATAACAAGAAAGAACAAGTAGAATTCAGTAGTGAGGGGTAGAATGAGATAAAGGAAAAATATAATCCTATATTCCATAAGGATTCACCCTAATTTGAAAGTTAGAATGAAGATCGTAACAAATTCCTTATAGTAGGAGAAATTCCTATTCAATTGTCATTTGTTATTTCTTTTGTAAAGCTTCCTCCATTGTTTAGGAAAACTCCTAAGAAGAAAGTAGAATCCTTACCTGAGGGAAGAGAATGCAAGGTATCCATGTTGGTTATGGTTCTAGGAATTTCAGAGATAGTAGAGCTAGAAAACTTGGCTAAAACCATGGCTCAATATATAAGACCTTTACAAATTAATGCTCATATTAATGACAGACCAACTACAAAAGTTTTGGATGACAATAGGTTGGTAGTAAATATTATGTCGACTAAAATGATAGATGTTTTAAGTAAAGACAATATAGATTTGATCCCAATGGAGGTTTTTTTAACCTTCATTTACTAGTGAAACTACTAATGTATGTGGAATTCTTTGTATAAATGTCACAGTAAGGCCTTCTTCATCGTAGAGACACATGTAAGCTACTAAGTTTTGTTACAGAAAGGAGACAAGGTGGAAATTATCTAGGTTGATTCTCAACCTTTCTATTTTAAAGTAGATGCGGTAGAGGAAAAATCCTATGATGATCAAATGAAGCTAGTGTAGATTTAGAAGTTGTCTTAGGGAGAATGTTTCAAAAACAAAAATGAAGAAAAGATGAAGTTAGATTTAAAATGTTAGTACAAATAACTTCCACTTCCACTATTTTCATACAATATCGAATTTACTTTAATTAAAATTGATATTATAATCAATAAATTCTGTTTAATTCTATATCTACTCTATCTAACAGAACTTATCTACACCTATTTAAATCCAAACAACCAGCTAATCAGAATCTATTTCATAGATATTTGGTGTGAATTGACGAAGAACAAAAAATATTTTTAGTTTTAAGTAGGGTTGAATAAAAAGATAAATGGAGTATGATCAAGCACTAACGCAACAAGTTTTTCCTAGCTACTAATAGGCTAATAAAGGTTCCAATTATAGAGAAACCTGAAAAAATAGATTGTCAAAAAAAGTAGTGGTAGCTACAACAGTGAAAGTCAAATTTCAAACGTAATAAATCATGGAGAATTTCAAAGAACTAGAAGGGTGTGAGAATATCAAGCTATAGCTTTTAAAGAGGAAGAATTCTCGATAGAGGAAGAGGGTGAAGTTAATTATTTGAAGTCTACTATTGGAAAGTTCGACGACTTTGTGAGCCAAAATGAAAAAAAAAACTTGAGGAAGTAAATTTGAGTAGTTTAGGAGAGCCTCAAGGTTATACAAGAGTAAAGTTTCTCAAAATTGTATTGATCGTGGATATGAGAGTATATATATATGACCAGCTCCAAACCCTAGGTAGCTATACAAGTTACATTTAATAAGTGACGGTGTTACATAACAGTCAACCGATAACTAACGTTGACTTGTATTCTTATCTATAGGCCCCCGCAAGATGGAGCTCCGAGAGGAGATACCAATCTTATCCCTACAAGCAAGAAACTGAGACCGTGGCAATGCCTTGGTAAATGTGTCAACCAACTGATCAGATGAGGACACATGAGTTACACAGAGGGAGCCAAGCTGAGCCTGCTCACGAACAAAGTGAAAGTCAAAGGCAATATGCTTCATCCTGGAGTGAAAAACAGGGTTGAAGCACAAAAGAGTAGCACCAATATTATCACAATAAATGACGGGACACCGTGGTAAAGAGACACCCAGCTCAGTAAGCAGCGAGCATATCCAGTGAACCTCCGTAGAAGTAGAAGCAACCGCTCGATACTCAACTTCAGTAGATGATCGAGCTATGGTGCATTGCTTCTTAAAGCTCCAAGAGACAGGATTAGAACCCAGATAAACAATGTATCCATTGGTAGAGGAATAATCATCCTTGTTCCCAGTCCAATCAGCATCGGAGAAGGCTCGAAGGCTGAGAGAAGAAGAATGACGCAGAAGGAAGCCATGATCCGGAGTGCCACATAAATACCGGAGTAAGCGCTTTGCAGCCTGCCAATGAGTGGTAGTGGGACGGTGCATGAACTGGGAGAGCTTGTTAACTACAAATGCGATATCAGGACGAGTCAGAGTCAAATATTGGAGACCACCAATAATAGTCCTGTAGTCAGAAGGAGATGACAGCAAAGTGCCCTGTGAAAGACTGAGACCATGGTCAGAGGGTAAGGGTGTGAGAACTGACTTGGACTCAGCCATGGAGGACCTGCAAAGAAGACCTCAATACCCAAAAAATAGTGAAGAGGACCAAGATCCTTCAATGAGAACCGAGCAGATAGAACTGCAATAAACTGCATAACCACAGAATGAGTAGGACCAGTAATAATGATATCATCAACATAAACCAACACATATAGAGCGAGACCAGAGCCTCAAAAAATAATCAGGGAGGAATCAGCCAGCGAATTCTGAAATACCAAAGTCAAAAGAAATTGGCAAAGCTCATGGTACCAAGCCCTATGTGCCTGCTTAAGACCATAGATGGCCTTGTGCAATTTGCACACATGATTAAGGAAGTCCTTGTCCACAAATCCCGGAGGTTGAGCCATATAAACATCCTTATGGAGACGACCTTGGAGAAAGGCATTGTTGATATCAAGTTGACGTATAGACCAACCACGACTAACAGCCATAGCTAGAACCAGGCAGATAGTAGTGGGCTTAATCACTGGACTGAAAGTATCATGAAAGTCAACACCAGGTCGTTGATGAAAGCCTTTAGCAACCAATCTAGCCTTGTACCTGTCAACAGAGCCATCAGGATGCCGTTTAATACGAAAAATCCATTTACAAACAACCAAATTGGGAGCCCGATGAGCCGGAATCAACTCCCAGGTACCATTCCGAACGAGGGCATCAAATTCAATAGACATCGCAGTGCGCCACCGCTCATCACGTAAAGCCTAAGTAAGGGTATGTGGTTCTGTAGTGAGGTCAGAGGTAATATGAGCAAGAAGGGTGAGTTTACGGACTGGTTTATGGATGTCATTTTTCGCTCGGGTTTGCATGGGATGTATATTTTGGGAAGGGGGGTATAGGCAAAGACTTCGGGGGTGGTGTGGAAGTAGCTAAAGAAGTAGAGTCATGAGATGGAGAGGTGCGAGGGGAAGAAACAGAGGAAGAGGACAACAGTGTGGGAAGAGGCGGGGAAGACGACGCTGATGTAGAGGAGGACCCACCGGAGCACATGACGGGGGCAGAGTCGAGTGGCCGAGAGGGAAGCAAGTAGACCGGAGGTAAAGGCACAGAGGAACAAGAGGTTGATGAGAAGTCAGAACGGTGAGCAAAAGGGAAGACATGTTCTACAAAACGCACATGGCAAGAAACATAAAGGCGTTGAGAAGCACGATCTAGGCAGAGATAAGCACTCTGAGTAATGGAGTACCCAAGAAAGACACAAGGAAGGGAACGAGACTCTAATTTATGCTGAGAGTATGGGCGTAGCCAGGGATAGCATAAACAGCCAAAGGTTTTGAGTTTGGTGTAATTGGGAGGAGAGTGGAAGAGCTTCTCATAGGGGGAGAGAAGTTGCAAGGTAGGTGTCGGAAGGCGGTTAATGAGATAAACCGTGGCAGCAAAGGCGTAGGACCAATAAGACTTCGGAATGGAAGCATGAGTGAGAAGCGAGAGACCAGTCTCAACAATGTGTCGGTGGCGTCTCTCGGAGTATCCATTATGTTCAGGAGTATGGGGAGGAGTGATGTAATGCGAGATACCATGAGAAGATAGGAATGAAGTGAGGGCGAGATATTCCCCACCTTTATCAGTAAAGAGCGATTTGATTTTGGCATTGAAACGATTTTCAACAAGATTTTTGAATTTGGGAAAAACATCTGCAACTTGAGATTTACGGAGTAAAGGGTATAACCATACATATTTCGTAAAATGGTCCACAAAATTCACATAATATTTGTAATTGTTGATTGAGACAACAGGAGAAGTCCATACATCACTAAAAATAAGTTCTAAGGGAGAAGACAAGGACATGGAAGACTCAGAGAAAGGGAGCTTGTGGCTCTTGTTATAGGAACAAGCATTGCAGTAAAAAGACGAACCAGACAAAGACATAGGTAACTGAAACCTAGACACAATATGACAGTAAATGGAAATGGACGGATGACCCAATCTATGATGCCAGTCATCAGCAGAAGTCTTGATAGTGGAAAAATGAACCGAAGGTGGAGGGAGGACTGAGGAAGGAAGAGGCCACTCGTACACTCCGTTTTTAATAGGTCCCGTCACCAGTGGGGCCCCCGTACACAGATCCTTCACCTGGAAGAGGTCAGGAAGGAATTCAACAGAGACATTATTTTCCTTGCATAGTGTGGAAACAGAAATAAGATTTTTACACATTGAAGGAACACATAAAACATTGGAAAGTTGCAATGAATTAGAGGATGAGGGTAAAGTGACAGAACTAGTGTGTGTGATGGGGAGAGTACTACCATCCCCAATCATAACATCATCAGTGGCAGAGTAGGGAGCCTACAAATACAATGTATCGAGGTCAGAGACAACGTGATGGGAGGCGCCACTATCAACTAGCCAGGATGGAGTAGTCTGCGTAGCACTGGAGTGAGCATAATGGGCTCGGGGTTGCCAAGGAGAAGGGCCGCGTGGTCTGGGCTGCTGAGGCCGATAACCAGACTGGGTTGAGGAATACACTGGTACTAAAGGTGAGTAGTCTACTAGCATATACTGCTGGACAATGCGAAATTGAGGGCAGCGACGTATAGAATGCCCAAAAATTCCACAAGCTTGACAAATCCCTTGATAGCCTCGTGGACATTCCTGCCTGGGTTGAGGGTGTGACAGCCAGGAAGGCTGATTTGGCTACTGCTGATGCGACACAGTAGGTGAGGGATGCAGCGAACGCGATTGAGGATGGGTAGTAGCGGGATTGGCAGTCACAGGAGTAGACATTGCTAAAGCACTGGATTGAAGGGAGATCTCTTTATTTAAGAGTTTCTCATGTAGCTCATCGAACGTAGGTGGAGTGTCCCGGGCATTCATCGCCTCAGCAATGGATTGATAGCTCACGTCTAACCCATCAAAGACACGATCAAGAAGGTCTTCATCACTCAACAGATGTCCAAGAAGTGCCAGTTCATCTGCTTTGGCACGGATGTATTGCATATATTCGGTTATTGAGCACGAGCCTTTGGTGTAGTGTTTCAAGTTATCACGAATTTGTTTGATACGACCCCGTGACGGAGTAGCGTACGTTTTGGCCAAAATTTCCCAGGCTTCGGATGAGGTGAGAGCACGGTTCAGAACTGAGGCTACCGTGTAGTGGATGGAACCAACTATAGCAGCAAGGATCAATTGATCCTATCAAATCCAGGTGTCATAGCGAGGATTCCACTGTTGAACACCATCGACTGCAACAAATTCGGGTGGTTTTGGGATTGTCCCATCAACATAACCAAGAAGTCCATAGCCTCTGAGGATTGCTTGGAATTGCAGCTTCCAGGAGATGTAGTTGGTGCTGCGGAGTTGAATCGTGGAATGAGGATGAAGATTCAGCATCACGATGGGATGATCTGGTTCGACGGCATTGGGAAGAACTGGAGCAGTGAAGGATGACATTGGATTGGTTGCAGTGGAGCCGACATTGGCTGATGAGGAGGATGAAGTGGCCATGGCTGTCAACACAAGAAGAAGCAGCAGTGACAGATGAAGGTGTGAAGAGGAGATTTAAGGTTGAAGAGCACCGAGCGGCTCTGATACCATATACAAGAGTAAAGTTTCTCAAAATTGTATTGATCATGGATATATATATATGACCAGCTCCAAACCCTAGGTAGCTATACAAGTCACATTTAATAAGTGACGGTGTTACATAACAGTCAACCAGTAACTAACGTTGACTTGTATTCTTATCTATAAAGGTGTGAATCCAAAAAATAGGGATATAATTAGTCAAACTTTTGAAGGAATTTAAAGATTATTTTGTTTAAGATTATATCAAAATGCTAGGATTAAGTAAAAAAGTTTGTATAACATAGACTTCCAATAAAGCCAAAGTTTTGTCCTTATTACCAACGTCCTAGACACTAGTCCAAAGAAGTCGATATTAAATTAAAGAAAAAATTGAAATTTTTTGTAAAGATGGTTTCTTTAAACCAACCAGATATACTGAGTGGCTCATGAATGTTATACCTATAGTGGGGGAAAAAAGCAAGTTAAAGGTTTATGTTATCTTTAGGGATTTAAATGTTTCCACTCCTAAAGATGTGTCAATGATGTTGATTGTTAATTCTTTAATTGATTCAACGACTACATTCCTTATTTTCTTTTATGGATTGCTTTTCTTGTTATAGTAAGATTTTTATAGCTAAGGACGAAATTTAAGAGTTCTAGAGCAATAGGAACATTTGAATGGATTGTGGTATCTTTTTGTTAAAGAATATAGGGAAAAATTATTAGAGGGCTATGAATGCTATCTTTTGTGATCTAACAGGTACTACATTAGAAGTTTATATAGATGATATTGTTATTAAATTAAAAAGGGGGAAACCTTTTAAAGGATAAGAATGCGCAAATTTAATTCCTTGAGGTGCGTTTTTGGAGTAAAAGCAGAAATTTCCTAGGTTTCTTAATCTATAAAAGAGGAATTAAATTAGACAAAATAAGGCAAAAGTGATCCTTGAAAGAAGACCATCTTAAAATAAGGAAAAAAATGTCTAAAGGTTTTTAGGTCATATAAACAATGTCAAAGGTTCACTGCTAATGTGGCTGGCAAAATGAAAGAATTCCTAGATCTCTTGAAGTTGAAAAATTACGAGGAATTCTACTAGGAATAAAGACATCAGATGGTATTTGATAAGATCAAGGAATACCAAACTAAGCCTTCAGTGTTGATGCTGTCGTGGAAGGAATATCTTTAAAGTTATACATTTTTTCGTTGAGGAATCTATTGGTGTTTACTGGCCTAAAATAATGAGGTCATTCATGATCAAGCTATTATTATTTAAGTTAAGTAGAATTTTGATTCTAATAGAAAGGATGTACGTTCCTATTATGAAATTATTTTTACCAGTATATTTTTCTTGTAAAAATCAAGACATTATTTGCTTTAAAATCGGTTTTGTGTGGTTTCATAAACCAATCAGATAAAATAGATGTTGAATAAATTAATCATTTCGATAAACATTAGAAAATGGATTATGACTCCCATAGACTTTAACTTGGTTTATTATCCTCAAAAGATAGTAAAGGGACAAGCATTGGTTGACTTTGTAGCTAGCCACTCGATGATAGAGATCAAAAGAATGCGGAACATTTAGTACTTACATGTGAAAGGAAGCCTTGGGAGCTGAAATTTAATGGTTTTATCATGGAGAAGTCAATTGGTGTTGGGATTGTTATTATGTCACCAAATGGACAGACAGACATCTTTATTTTAAAATGGACTTCCTATACACCAATAACCAGCTTGAATATGAGGGCTTGATAATACGAGAAAGCCACTGCCCTTGAGGGGTAAGGTACTCTCGCACGTATCCAATCCTCTCGGTCATGAGAGCAACTATTGTTGTCCTAGCTCTGACCTGAAGGGCAGCTAGCAGCTATCGAAGCTATGAGTCCCGGAATCGTTGAACTAGAACTTTCGCTAGATCTTAGAGCTAAAGAAGTTTTTGTTAAGGGAGATTAGAACATAGATATGTAAGTTTAACTTTTTTGCCTTATTATGCTACTGCTATTCAATTATTGAAACTCCTTGATGAAGTAGAATTACAGCATATTCTTCAAGAAAAGAATTGGTAGGTGAACGCATGCACGAATGTATTTTTTATTATTTTAAATTACAAGTGCACAGTGTAGTTGTAACTAAAACTGGCAAGTAATCGTCGATGCTCCAAGGATTACAAGTATAAGTAATAATCTCTTTTCTATTATCTAATCGTTGATTAAGATGATAATTTAATTTAAAACTAAATTAAACTATAAATCATCAAAATAATGAATGAAGACAAATATAACACAAAACTAATCCAATATCAAATAATTGGTACTTGTGTAATAAATCCCCCTAGGATATCTTAATTGTTAATCCTTTATCATACAATTCAATTATTAATCTTTCAGTCGTGAAAAATCCTATTTTATAGTAATAATTTTTTTCAAAATTATTAAGAACTAATCTTTGGTTGATTAACTGAAACATCTCTCTAGTTAAAATCTCTAAGATCGCATTACTCTGAGTCTTGAATTTCTCTAATAAGTTTGACTCTAATCTAAAGGATTTACGTGAACCTATCTCTAAGTTGCATGCAACTCATTTCAATTATAATAGATTTATTCATACAAGAGAATTTCTAAATCTCAATTATATGAAATCAAATATTGAACTAATATCTCAAACATAATAATTCAAGAATATAAACATAAAATTGAATTTCAATGAATCAATCAATTAAATTCCATTAAATAAAGAATCAAACCATAGTGTCCAACTGAACTTAGGGTTCATTCTACCTAGGCACTAAACAAACTTAGTTACTGAACATATGTCTGTATTTAGTTTATAACTTAATCTGTGAATATCCAAATTAGATGGAATTTGATTCAGAGTAAACTAGAGACATATAGCTACATTGTTCATGAAGGAATCTAATTTGAAATATGTCCTTAAGAGTCTGGAAATTTGTCTTGAAGATGAAATTTTTGTTCCGTCAAAGTGTAAAAATAGTCTGTGGATTTTTTCTTATAACTTGAATGATATTGAACCAAAATTTCATGAACTTAGCTTCATTAGAAACTTAAGGCATAAAGGAACAATTTTTCAGAAGAATGTTTTGCCTAAATCCTTCATATTCCTTGTCAAATGACCATGAAAGATTGACCCAAAGGTCTCTCTTGGGAAGAGCTGGGAGAAGTTGGAAAAAAAGGTAGTGCACGATGATGTTTGACAGTTTTGAACATCCTTCATTCTTTTAGCTATAACTTCTTCTTCCGATCTCCAAATGACTTGATTTTTGAACCAACAAACTCATAACACATTTTTCTTCATCTCATAAAGTCATTAGAGAAAGATTTGATTGATGAATTTAGGATGAAATGAGGAAGTGAACTGGAATATTTTTGTTGAACATGCTTTGGCATTTTGAGTATATCTTGATCTGTATATTTTTAAATGAGTTGATTCTTAATTCAGATTAAATTATAGTCATACAGATACAACTTTCTTGAAGAAGTCTAAGTTTAATTATGTCTTTAAGAATTTAAAAATCTGGCTCGAAATTGAGTGTTGACTGAGACTATAGTACTACCCGAGACAGAAATTATATCGCATTGATATTGAATAGACTATATTGATGCAGACCATATTAGGCTAAGGTGTCTACACCAAAGTTGTAGCTTATTCTCTTATATTTATATTGGTATAAAGTTTGTAATTTTTGGATATTCGAATTGAGAGATGTGGGTTGTACAACTTGAATGCATTATTATACTTTAGCCAAAATTTCAAATGTACACAGTCTATGGTATTTTAAGCATAACTCATAGAATAGTGAACCAAATTGAAGGAGCTTGGTATCAATAGAGACTTAAAACATAGATGAATAATTGTCTGGAAGAAAGTATCATAGAAATTCATCATTTTCTTAAGCTTATTGATTATGCAAAGTTGACTAGAATGAGGTGTCTCCAACAAAAGCTGAAATAGTAATTGAATGTATGAATTTTGAAACTTTTGAATTACAATTGATGTTTATATCAGTTTAGTAAGGAAATATACTCAAGAATTTGTCATGAACATGCATCATACATATTCAGTATACAAAAATGAATGCTTAATCATGCACAATAGTGATTTGTATATGTGTTAAATATTATAGAGGAACGCATAGAGCGACCACTTCCAGCTATTGCCGGGACTTCAAAGCAATAAACGATAAGGAAGCTTTTATGAGTAATCTTAGACGGTTACACCTTACTTTGTTCTGCTTGTTGAATTTGGTTTATACTGATTGTATTCTGAATTCTGAACAATGATTGTCCGAGGCGTTTGATGCATGTTTATATCATTGGAAGTGCTACTTGCATGTGAATATGATTGACTACTTGCTTTACACATGAAATGCCTGAAATGACTTTGTTTTGGTTTTAAAACTGTTGAGCCCTAGTTGTTGGTAAATAGGCAAGCCTAGAAGGGTCTGCAGCTGCTCCTGTGACACTTCGATGTCGAGATTTCGGTCTCTCCTATGACACTTCGGTGTCGAGACTTCGGCCTCTCCTGTATAATTCCTATTACCTGCTTCTGTAAATGGCTTAACAGTCATATGATTTTGTGTTCTGATATATGTTTGATTCTGACATAAACAAACTTGTATTATGATTTTGAAGGGTTTATACCCTCTTTTAATATTCAACTCTGTTAACTATAAAATCTGTTCTAAAATGCATTATGTGTGTTTTATTGTTAAATCAGTCTGTTATACATACTTATGCTATTACATGATTCAGTATGATGAGTTATCACTTTATATATAGATTAGTTATTATTCATTAAGATATATGCTTAGCACGGTGGATTTGCACCGTGTAGACTCAGAACGAGGATTATAAAGACTGAGACGAGTCAACCGCAATGGCCAATGGAGTCTAAGTCTTGTTTTGATAAAAAATGTATTTTGAGTATATTTTAGCTTGGTTATAAAATGTATGATTCCGAATTGTTGTAAATATTTGTAATAACTATGTTTCAATTTGGTTTCGGTTTTTGGAACAAATTTGTATTAGTTCATACGATATGATATATATTTGTTCTGAATTGCTTCCAATGGAAGATTTTTGAAGGCTATGTTTCAGTAAAATGTTTTGGTTTGTTTGTATTGCCTTGTGTGGCATCCACCTATCCTCCCAGGGGGTATCTAGGCGTCATAGACTCGTGGGCCAGGCAAGCTAGATGGGTCGGGCAACGAGCCTAGCCACGGGCTAACCGGTCTTGACCCGCCCACGGGCCACAGGCTGTATTCGTCCTGCATAGACTGAGCCACGGGCATATTTTTCTCAATAGGCCGGGCTGGGCCATTTGGGAGGCAACGCCTGGGTTATCTAGCTTAGAAGATGAATTTCATAAAAGTTTGGTTAACGGTAAATATTTGAAACGATCAAGAATAAAATTCTCTAAACTAAATAGCAAAAACCCAAAATAATCATCCAAGCAAATAATTATTCTAAGGGAATGAAAATCCACAATCAAATAGGCCAACGTATAGCCAATAAGTTGTTCATAAAGACATCATGAAAGTACAAGCGGAAGAAGTCTTCCATAAAGGCTATTTCTTCGATAACAAGCGACTTTAGCTTCTTTAGGTTGTTTGGCATATCGAGATTGATCTTCTAGCAGACTTTTTGGGGACTATGTCTTGACTTTCTTACGTTGCGTTTGGTTACTGTCTTTAATATGTAAAGATAGAACGACATGAAAATTTGAAAACGGAACAGAACAAAAATTAGAAACAGTGAGGTGTTTGGTTGTTATAGACAAAACAGAGAAAACTGTCTTCGTCTCGAAGACAGAAATTGTTTGGTTGCAGTGGACAGAACATAAAAATAGTGTCAATGACGAAAATGCCCCTGCAGTATAATATGATTGGAAATATGTAATTTATTGATTATTTTATAATTGTATCAATATTTATTTTAAACGTATTTGTAATATTTTAATTACGATGAAATAATTACAATATAAGTAATTAAATTATTATTATTATTTTATTAATTTCATTATATTTAATTAAAATATTATTATTAATTACAATATAACTATTCATTAATTAAAATGTTATTATTCATTAATTAAGATATTTTAATTAATTAATTAAAATATAATTATTAATTAATTAAAATATAGTAATTAATTAATTCATTACTATATAATTAATTAAATTATTATGATTATTTAATTACATTACATTACATTTAATTAAAATATTATTATTCATTAGTTAAAATAATATAATCAATTAATTAATTACAATATAATTAATTAAATTATTATTACCTAATTAATTACATTATATTTAATTAAATTATTATTATTAATTAAAATATAATTATTCATTAATTAAAATGTTAATTAATTAAAATATATTTATTTATTAATTAAAATATTGTAATTAATTAATTACAAAATAATTAATTAAATTACTATGATTATTTAATTACATTACATTATATTTAATTAAAATTTTTATTATTCACTAATTACAATATTATAATTAATTAATTAATTACAATACAATTAAATAAATTGTTATTATTACTTAATTAATTACATTATTATTAATTAAAATATAACTAATTAAAATATAACTATTTATTAATTAAAATAATAATTAATTAAATATAATTATTAATTAATTAAAATATTGTAATTAATTAATTACAATATAATTAATTAAATAACTATAATTATTTAATTACATTACATTATATTTAAATTAATATAATTATTCATTAATTAAAATATAATTATTCATTAATTAAAATATAAATAATTAAATAGTATAATTAAAATATTATTATTCATTAATTAAAATATTATAATTAATGAATAGTTATACATTAATTAATAATAATATTTTAAATAAATATAATGCAAATAAATAATTATTATTATTATTTTAATTAATTAATTACAATATTTTAATTAATGAATAAGTTAAAAAAATCCTACAAGTTAGATATTTTAGTAGAAGGAGGGTAAAAATTTTCTTATGTTTTTTGTTTCCGTCCTCGGGACAAGAAATATTGTACCACAGTCTTAGAAGGAACAAAAAATTTCTTTCTCTATGTTCTAGAGACGGCACAAAAATAGGTGAAGATAGCAAGTAAACACTACAACACACAAAACTTTTATGTCTCTGTCCTCTGTCTCCATCTATAAGGACATGAACCAATCGCTACATTTGAGGATAGAATTAAATCCTATGTATCCACCACTCTATAACAACTCTATTCCACACTTTCTCATCGATCCAAGTGTGTGAAACTCATATAAGACTAAAATAAATACATAGATGAAATCAAATAAAATACAATTGGTAAAAGATGGTAGATTAAGATCTCATCCCCTTAAAGGACCAACACTTGTCAAAAAATCCATCTTTTGATATCATAAACAATCAAATCACATCCGAGAAAAGAGGGCAATTGATCAAACCAAAAAATGCAACAAATATTGGTATTTTATTAATAAATGTATTTAAATAATAAAGCGATTAGGGTTTCCATGTCGTAATTTACAGTTGGTCCAAGCTCCTAAAATTGGGGGCATACTTGGGAGTACAAATCATGGCAGGTTATGGGGGGAAACTATTTACATGGGCATTATATCCCCAACTATGCTTGCTCAACGCCAGGTAGCCCCTCAGAAACACGACAGAGCGACTCGCAGTGTAACGATATCCTCGCATAATGCCTGGGAACCATAAGAGTTGAAACATAGCCTCCTTTCACGTGGCCATTGTACCTCACCTCCTCATGCGGTCCCTTGTAAAAAAGGGGTGTCTCAGAGCTTCTCGAGCCGTTAGCCTATCCGAAGGATCATATCTAAGCAACCCTTGTAAGAGATGTATTAAATCTCCAGCTGAATGATCTACGTGCTGCATTATCAGATTCTGCAAGAATGGGTACAATCAATGACAATAGCCGAGGAAAACAGGATCCACTAAATCTAATATCAAACTAGAGATACCTGAAGTCGAGGTAACTTGAGAACTGCTTTTAAACTCTCTCTTGAAGTAGCACCTTCTGGCCAATCTAGTCTACCCCTTCTTAGATACTTTTCACCATGTCGGCTAAAAGTAATAATAACTTGGTAAATTCAAGTAACAGCATGCCATGTCGATAATAACAGGAGAAAGTCAAAGATCAACTTACTCTACTTTCTTCAGCATGTGCTGAGGTAAAGGACCAAAGACCCTCTCCATCATTGCAAGATGCTCAAGATTCTCATGCGTCTGAAATAGAGCCTCACCCTATTCAACAGTTTCGGAATTGCGTGAACGTTTTTAAATAACCAGCCGAATTTGTTCATACTAACTACAAGGTTAGAGTGCCATGACATACCGTGCATAACTCAACTATGATACAACCAACGCTCCAAACATCACAAGGGAAACTCCAACCAAGTCCTACAGTAATATGAAAAATTAATATCTGCCAAAAGGAACCAGTAAAAGCCAGTATTCGTCCTCCCAACACGTACCAAGAATAACCTCTGGGGCTCGGTAATGTCGTGTTGATATAATGTAGTTCAGATCTTGCCTCTCATAAGTAGTACTACCAAAATCAATCACCTTTATAACACTAGATTTTGGGACCCTTTTAAAGTAAGAACTATCCCTAGGTGATCGGGAAGAACCCTGCCACAATTAAGAAAGAAAGGCAGACAACTATTACTAACAAAGCTTCACCATAGCCAGTCACAAAACTCTGCAACTATGCGATTATAAACAAAAAAACATACCTTGTAATCAGGAACCTTCACATAGTCGGGGGAAACTAAAAGAATATTCTCAGGCTTCAAATCAGTATGGATCAATCGTAGATCATGCATAACTGCAAATATTCAAAAGAACAAGTAAGCAAAAACCAACAGAAGAAAGCAAAAAGCATTTCTCGACTACTTTGATGATGCAAGGAAAGTTTGAAATTTGAAATCCACAAGTGTCTATACTTTGGTTATAGGTGTGCTAAAATTAGGGAGAATAAAAAAAAGAGATAAGACATATGAAGATCATGCATTCTCTATATTATTGTGAAGAAATTGATGAGCAGTAATATGTGCATACAAAGAAACTGGCTGAAGTATTTACTACACACATGATACACATTCCAACAGTTGTCTTCCAATCTCACGGACAAGATCAATGGGAAATGAGCGATAATTGTTTTTGCGTAGAAAATCATATAAACTTGGTCCAAGCTTCTCAAATACCTGTTGAAACCATTTACATTCACCCACAAATCTTAACCCCAAATTATTTGTGAATTGGGGAAATTAATCTATTCAAATCAACAATATACTTACAATACAGATATGATTCCGATAGTCAAACCAGTTCTGTATCTGCACACAACTGCAAAGAATAAACCCATTCAACAATTGACAAAAAATTACAATGCCAGAAACATGAATATAGGAGCTTTTATCAAGAAAGAAGTAACTCACTGATTGCCACTTTTGTCATGTTTACCAAGTTGTTGCAAAACTCCAATTTCTATCATAGCAGCATCACGATATTTCTTGATCCCACGAACAATTTTGATGGCAACCATTTCCTTCCTTTCTCTATCCCAGCATTCTAAAACTTGGCCAAAGGTTCCTAGATAATGAGAAAAGAGAAATTATACATGATGTCTGAAGAATACAAACTCAGAATCAAGCATCTAATCTTCAACTCAGTGGACTTTATTACCTTCACCCATCTTGCTATGGATCTTATCTGCAAAATCGGTAGAGATGACAAAAGAAAATATAAACTTGGTTAGCAGCAATCATAAACAAAAAGCTAGAAACAGAGAAAGCAGCTATATATGGTGAGTGTCTAAAACAACAATGTCACAATCATGAACTGATAGACCATGAGATTTTTCTTCACAAGAAATCAGTGATAAATACTAAACATGCACCATAGTCAGATACAGTACAATGTCACGGAGAGGCCTCAACACGAAAGGTTATGTTCTATTCAATAAGAGACAACTAAATCCACAAGTTGTAAGAAAATACAATTTTGGTTCATAAGAATATATTTAAAATCAAGAGAGCCGATCAGTGATTAGAAGATGTGGTTGGTAAAGTAAAATTACAGCGAGAAGTTAAATTTTCTCCAAGCGCAAACATGTAATGGCCATCCTTGTCATCTTCCCGCCATGGGGGAGAACCATTTCGATCCACTCCTTTTACAAATAGAGAACTAGAGGTAGTGTGGTCTGAGGTTGCTCCTGAATATGCATAGCTGGCTACATTCCCAACCTCTTGTCCACAAAATATTCCTACCTGAGCCTACAAACAGCCACCATACATGTACCACTGAAGAAATTATAACATGAACTTTTCACCTAATACTTTCTTACCCTTGGGGAATTCACATCACTGCCAAAATCCATTCGTTAAATAAACAGATGATAAATATATCTCACAGCAGTCGTCAAAAGCATACATCTAAAACACATCATAACCTAGATTGATTTCTGGAAATGGATTACAGATAGAAAAAGTTTTTATTTCTTGAAAAAAATGATATTTATTTTTAAAAAATATCGACACCCAAAAATTGACGAAATCAAACAACTAATTTCATCATATAGGATATAAACTCAGAAGCACGAAGATCTTGAACCTTCAAGGCTTGCTAAAGACAACAAACCCTAAGTTTACATCCAAGTCCAAAAAATATAGAAAGATTGAAAGTCAAAAACAATTAAAGCAAAGATTTCCAAGATACATATACAACCAAAATGATATTGGACAGAAACTCACCTATCAGTAGATTTAAGGCTAAAATCAAGATAAGTACCCCATCAAAAACAAAACCTGATTAAAACAACGATAGATCAAAAAAATGAAAAAGAAGAATGTACCTTTGGGACCTCAGGTACGTCCCAACCTAAACGCGCCCTCTTTCTGGGGCGGCGATCAAGATGCGCAAGGGGAAACTCCGTCGCACGCTCCATCTCCATAATCAGATACCAAGGAAAATCGATGAGGAAACGAGGGAAAATTGAGTGAATTGAAGCCAAACCCTAATTTTAATCTAAATAAATAGGTAAAGGTAGTTGCCCTGATATCTGAGCCGTCCACGTTTCCATAGCCAAACCGCGAGATTGAGCTAGGCACGTTCTCGTTGGTTTCCACCGCTTTTTAGCTATTCCACGAGTTGACCACAGTTATCCCTCACCTCACCCCTGGTTGAGTTGCAATTTTCTACATAATTCAAACGCGCTCATCACCACGCAATTGCAATTCGATTTGGTGTCTTGCTTAGATGTTTTCGTCGATTGTGAAATGTGTATTACACGCGCTAAAGAATATTCAGGGCACTTCAGTTCCTCTTCCTACTCTACATTTCAACTACAAAATCTCACCGTAATCATTTAATTTTATTAATAAAAAATTTAAATAAGATTGATTACATCATTTATTGAAATCTTTTTTTTATCAAATTTCATAAAGTCAATTTAAAGACTTAATTAATAAAACTATAAAAATGAAATAGAAATTAAAAAAGTATAAATTAAGTTATAAATCTCTTTCCAATGTTTTACACATGAGATATTAATTAAAATATCTTAAGATGCAGGTCTGTCAAGGCTTTGTTTGAAGGAGCGGTGAGGTTAATAATCTGTTGAAATTAACCTGCTGAAATGATAAGTACTTATTTTTAATAAGTACTTATGTGTTTGGGATTGCTGTTTTGGTAACTGCTGAAACGTGAAAATACGTGTTTGGCAAGTGCGATTGCAGTTGTTGAAAAGAGATAAAATGACTAAAAAACCTATTTATTTAATAAACTATTAATTTTGGTATAAACAATATAAAAAAATATTATTAGTCATATAAATTTGAAATTACAAATAATAAAATATTAAATTAAAATAAGAAAATATAAATAAAATAAATTTAGTAAATAAATTATTAGTCATATAAATTCAAATTATAAATATTAAATTATAAATTAAAATAAGAAAATCTAAATAAAATAAATTTAGTAAATAAAATATTTCACCTTACTTAAATACTATTGGCAAAAACTTCCTTATATTAATTAAGGGTATAAAAGAAAATACTAAAATATCATGAGGTTATTATTGGAAAGTAAAATTTTTACCGTATAAGCAGTTTTCTACCGCAGCTCCCTTTCTGCTTACCTATTTTTGCGGTGACACCACAGTTTTCTCTAATCTGCGGTTGTCGACCGTAAATCCAAACATGTGACTACGTTTGAAAACTGCGATGAATGAGTACTTATTTCTACCACACTACAGACTCACACACAACTTAAAAATAACTTCTCTATTAAATAAGAATAAGGCTAAATATTATTGGAGCTCTCTAAATTTTAGACTTCGTTTACGTGTTAATGATAACGATTAGAATATATGTTTCATACATTCTTTGTAATAAATAAAATGCTTTCTTAGATAAGCAATGTAATTTACCGATGTAAATTGGCCTAAAGGGATTAACAAACAGGGTTCTTCTGAATATAAACTTTTGATACATTAGAAAATAGATATTCTTCATACTTGGAAAGCATAAATTTTCATCTTCTTTTGTTTTTAAGAAGAATTAATTATTTTTACAAATATTAATAATCATTAATTAGGTCCAGTCATATCATTAACGAACAACCAATAAAAGAAAATAGGCACTGAAGTACTACTAACGGAGGACAAGTTTTATCTTTTAAAATAAGTAAAGGGAAAAAGTTCATTTATAACCAGTGTTTAAAATTTCGTACCGTACCGGCCGATACCGACCAAAATGTACCGTATCGGTTGAAAAATAGTATCAAAATATTGATTTTGGTATCGGGTTCAAATATCGGCGGGTACTGGCTAATACTGGTCGGTACCAACCGGTATTATAAATACCGGCTAAATACTGGCCAATACAGGAAAAATTAAAAAATTTTGGGACTAAATTACAAAATTTTTAATTTAAAAAATAAAAAAGCAAAATTTGTTAAAATTTTCTCTCCCACGTCCCTCACCACACCGCCTCTTTCCCTCCTTTTTAAAAATTTTAAATTAGTGATTAGTTTAACTTTAATTTTTTTATTTTTAAAATAAAATAAATATCTTATTACTAATAAAAATTATACATTAAATAAAAATTAAAAATAAATA
>JAOSBN010000007.1:28729759-28751905 GCA_027563595.1 Erythroxylum suave
TATCAGTGGACTATTTTGCAAATTTTAAAAATTTCAGGGACTATTTTATAAATATAAAAAATTGTCCGGTACGGTACTCGGTATTGACCGGTACCGGTATAGTAGCGTTCCAGAACTGAATCTGGTACCTTGTCCAGTACGGTATTCGCAACATTGTTTATAACTCTTTATTCAACAAAAATATATTTAATTTCGTAACAAATTAAATTATTAATTAACAGTTATATAACCCAAAAAATGATAATACTTAGTAATTAATTTTTTATTACAATTAAATAAATACGTTTCAGAACGCCCTTTTTACTTGAATCTTAATAATAGTTTAAACTAAAAAAATTAAAAAGCAAAATAATTTTTATTAATTAAAATTTTAAATTTAAAGATTATGATTATACAATTTTTAAATTTAACATGTGCACCACATGTGATTTTTATTTTATTATAATTAATGTATGTTCTTACTCAATAGGAGAATTTGACAATTTGATATATTAAGTTGTCAAATTTTTATGTTGACTAAATATCAATGTTTTAAAAACCGAACTGGTTCGGCCAGTTTAATAGTGAAAGCTTCGAATCAGCTAATTTTTCAGTTTGATTTTTAACTTTGTAGTTTGATTTAGTGTAATAATCTTTGTTGTTAAAAATTAATTATTTTATTAATTAATCGGTCAATTTTGATAAATTAATCTACTTCATAGACCAAAATATACTGATTGATTTTTATTAACGGCATCTTTTTGAAATTAAACTTTAAATTTTTCAATAGGTAAGAATAGTCTTCTTCAATTATTTTTCAAAATTTTAAAATTTATCCAATATTTAACTGATTTTATGAGAATCTAATACCGAATGAATATTTTAAATCTTAAATTTCTTATCTTACCAATTTAATTTTTGATCAAATTTTAAAAACATTTCTAAAAATAATTAAATACAATAATTAAAGAGGTATAAGAAGTGATCTTCCGATGCCTCAAATTTTTTAGCGAAGCTATAAATGTTTTTCATCTTCTAACATGAAGAAAGCAAAAAGGCAAAAGTGATAAAAAATTAAATCTTAATGTTTTGAAGTATTCAAATTAAATCATATCATTATAAGAATATTCAAATTGAACCTTATGCCAATAGGAAAGATGACGAGGACACAGTAGCAACGAAGTGCCCGAAATTTTGAAATATTTTAATAATATTGTAGATCTTACTCTACCACGTTGCATCACTTAGCGATGTGAAAACCACTTATTTAAAATTAATTATTAAAATTAGTAAAATGTTCTATAAATTTTAATTTAATTATATAAATATAAATATAATTAATTTAATTAATTAACTTTAAAGTAAAAATCCCAAAATCAAGATAATCCATGAGTCCCCAATTGAAGAATAATAGTGGCATCGTCTCCCTTCTCACCGTGTCATCTCCCTCCTTTATCGAACCATCTCCTTCAGTGTCTCGTTCTTATCGTTTCATCTCCCTCCTTCACCACATGGACAAACTGTCTCCTTTACATTTGTGTTGTTGCCCTTCACTGTCGCAGTTTTATGGTAAATCTTTTGTTTAGTCTCTACCTACTACTTAGGATCTGTTTGGTTGAGCTTTTGAATAGTCAATAAGTACTTTTTTCTACCGCAAAAGTTATTTTTAAGAAAAATAAGTGTTTGGCCGTAAAATCTAAAATTACTTTCTTAATAGAAATTGTTTTTTTAGAAGCTAAAATACAGCTTTTTAAGAAGTTCAAATTTTGAGTTTTTTAAAAAAACTCTTCTAAAAAAGCTCTACTAATAAAAGCTCTACAGATATAAGTCTATCTAAATAGACACTTAGACCTTTTCTACAGGAGCAGAAGTTGACGAAGGAAGACGTAAATACGTCATAACATTGTAAATAATACATAAGCAAAACATTGTCATGCAGGAGCGGGAGCTGATGAGTGAAGATGTGGATAGATATGACGTAACGTTGTAAATAATACATAAGTGAAATGTTGTCATGTAGAGGGAACGTTTGTCTCATTGTAAGTGGTTGGCCACCAACAGTTATTAATTTCGTTAATATAACCTTTGGAGGCAGAGAAGAGATCCATGAATAACCATAACAAATTTTCTCTCTCTAAAAAGTTCCTTTCTCTTCTGTTTTTTCTACTTCTTTCTTTGCGTTTTCTCTCTTTCATTCATTGTTTCAATCCTTAAATTTCCCAAACTAGCTACGACACAAGTATCTGTATCAAAATTGGTATCAGAGTTGAGATTCAGACTATAATCCAAACTGCAACATGGCATAAGGAACTCGAGGCTAAGAATGGAGACAAATGGAGGAAGGCCTGCATAATCAGACGCAAGAGTTAGAGATAAGGCATGAACGAAGTATGTAGGAATTGAAGAATGGATTATTTAGTTGTTCCAAAAAAGATAACAATGAAAATGGTGTAAGTGGAAATATTGATCAGAGGGTCTTTGAAACTATAAATGGAGATGGTTACTACAAGGGGCATTACACCATTCCCATGGGGTGTTGTAAGATTGAGTTGTCAGTGTTCAAAGGAGAAAATATATAAGCTTGGGTAAAATATATGAGCTTGGGTTTTTAAGTGTGAGCAATTATTTATGTTGGATCGTACTCCAATAGAGTTGCAGGTGGGTATGGTTATGATGTATATGGTGAAAACTGAACTGAGGGAATTAAATGATATTGATCTCCTAACATGGTTTAATCTTGTATATATAATTAACAGTGACAGAAGATAACTACATTAGTTACAAGGATCGATAAAAATGGTCCTAATAATATACTTACGCTTATCTTAACTGTATCTATCTAATGTTTATCTTATATGTATCTATATATGATCCCCCCTTACTCTGGTGTACAAATTGGGAAAATTACATTAAGATTGGTAGCTTACAATAAGGTGTGTCAAACAAGGCCTTGGTGAGTATATCTGCTGGCTGCTCTACGCTTGGTATATATTGGACAAGAATATCACCCCACTACACTCTCTCTCTGACAAAATGCAAATCAACTTCGATATGCTTGGTTTGAGTATGATTAACAGGATTGGCAACCAAATATGTGGCCAAGAGATTATCATAATAAACTGGAATTGGTTGATCATTATGAATATGCAAATCACGTAGGATAGATTTTAGTGAACAAATTTTTGCAACCAAGGCTACAAGTGCCTGATATTCTACCTCCGCTGAACTTCTGAAAATGATGTGCTATTATTTTAATGTCCAAGAAACCAAATTGGGACCTAGATATATGCCAAAAGTTGTGGTTGATCGTCTTATATCATTACACCCAAACCAGTCTGCATTGCTATAGCCAACAAGAGTTTGATTTGATGAAGCTTTGAATTGCAAACCAAATCCTAGCATTCCTTTGATATACCATAGCAACATTTTAACCAATATCCAATGAGCTTGAGATCAATTATGCATATGTTGGAAAAGAAAGTTAACAGTGAAAGCTATGTTAGGACATATGCATATGAGGTACTGAAGTGCTCCTAGGATGCTGCGATAATGGGTGGAATGTTTATATGGTTGACTCTTTTAGGTTGAAGGCAATCTTTCTAGAAGAGGTGTAGACATGGGTTTACAATCACTTATATTTGCCTTGACTAGAAGATCCGGTGCATACTCTCATTGACAAAGAAAAAAGCATTATGATCTCATGAATCCTCAATGCTAAGCATTAAGGAAGAGGCTAACTAGGGATCCTCCTAGTTGGGGTGAGTACCTGTTGAGAATTAAAAGAATAATAGAAGAAGAGAATTGTGAAGGAGTATTATGTCGAGTTTGATATTTTATCACAAAAATTAGTGATGTTAGAACCTTATTTGGTTAGTAATTTTTTAAAGACTTCAAGGTAGAGATTGAATATCCAGTAAACTTGTGGAATTCAAGAACTCTTTAACAAATGTATGAATTATAAAGGAAACATGAGATGGTAGCTATACATTATGGAGTAATGGGAAAATTCCATTAAAGAGGTTTGTATTTTCCTGTAAATCTATTGAATTTATCAATTTCTCCAGGTTTGTTGCCTACACGTTGTAGAAGGAAGTCAGAAGGGAGACAAAGATTTGAAATGGAGCATGACTAATTCTAGCAAGGAACTAGACGACCATAGAGCTAAAGTGTTATGTTTATAGTATGAGGAAAAATATGTTCTTGAACATAAGTGCAAAAAGAAAATGTTGCAAATGTATGTAATTGAAGAAAAGGTGGAGAACGAGGAAAGAGTAGACACCAAGCATATCCTTGCAAGCTATGTCAAGAGTGTCTATTGTAAAATATCAATTGATCAAAATGTAAGGTATGTTAGATGGAAATGTAATTCATATATTGGTGGATGGGGGAAGCACACATAACTTTGTGGATAAAAAATTAATAAATCAAATTAGAAGGGAGTTAGAAGAAGTGAAGGAGTTGACAATTGTGGTAAGAGGGGGAATGAATTTAAGTTGTAATGATATTTGTCAAAACTTAAGGTGGCAAATGAGAGGCAAGGAATTATGTGCAGACACTTTGGTAATTGATACTGGTGGAACTGATATTATATTAAGAGTTCAATTGTTATTGATTTGAAATGATATTGTATTCAATTACCAAAAGGGGATCATAAAGTTTTTTCTAGTGTGGGGAAGAGATAGAGTTAGTTAGTGAAGGATCCAAAAATATGATGGAAGTGCCATAGAAAAAAGTAACAAAAATGTGGAGTGATAAAGATGTTATATGTCTTTTTTATAGTGGTATGGCCAGAGGGTGATACTAAAAGCAAGAACGATCGAAAGGAGGAATTGAGAAACTCACTAGTTATAGCAAAGATGGCGGATTTGATGCATTTGAGGAACAATTACAAGAATTGTGAAACAGTTTGAAGATGTTTTTGAAGAACCAAGACTTCAATAGTTGACAATCTTTTGAATCCAAATTCCCAATAGTTGACAACAATATAAATGAAACTTTTAATAGGTAGATCCTACCAACTAGGAATAAGCCAATGATTAGCATGCTTGAAACAACTAGAATAATGATGATGAAGAGAAATGCAAACAAGAGACATTTATATTTGAGTGAAAGTTAGATATTGTACTAAATATCATAAAGAAGTTGGAGAAGAACAAAAAAGATGCAATGGAGAATTGTTTGGAACGGGATGGTGCTTATGAAGTTTCAAAAGGTGACAGAAAGCATACTATGAGGATTTTCAGACAACAAACATGTAGTTGTTAGGCCTAGGACCTATATAGGCTAGTATGGATATTCATGTTGAGGTGATACATCCTTTAATAAAAAAAGTTATGCCTAGTAGACCTAAAATTGTAAGGAGGCATCAAAATGAGCCAAAGAATACAAGAAAATTGTCTAAAAAAGACAAGTAAAGAACTTTAAAAAAAATGGTAATTTGGTTATAACTCTAGAAAATGCAATAAGGATAGCTCAACCCTACATGTTAAGGCTTCTTAATAGGAATGTAAACCTTATGTTAATTGTATGAAAACAGTTTTTAAACTTTGTAGTAACTATTGCTTATTATTATCTTAATCATGTAATCATATAGGCAACTTTACATATATATAATCTTTCAATTTTTTGTCAATTATTATTGGTTTTAATAATTATCAAATTTGTTTTTATTACAAAAATAGGTAAGTGGTGTAAATTAAAAAGGGACAAATTCCTTAATGTTTAGGGCTTTCTTTTGGTTGTTGTCGCATACACCCCCTTCTCTCCTTTCTTTAGTTTGAAATTTTGTCTTCAAATTTGTTTACTCTCTCTTCTTCATTCACGATTGTTGGTGTCTCTCACTTGGCTCACTCACAGTTTCCACTCTCCACCAATGTCTATCTTCTTCATCTTCATTGGGCATTCTTATTTTCGAAGCTACCATAGGAAAATCAAAACATTAAGCCCCCTTTTCTTATTTAGAGCAGTCACTAATGACTTCTCTTCCCTTTACCGCTAGTCCTTCTTGGTATTCAAGCCCTCTTTGACAAAACTTACCTCGAGGGAGGTTGCCAACAGGTGTTAGGTCATCCTTTGAGGCGCCTATCGACATCCTAACCCCTCCTCTGCTCGGCAATAGCCACCAAACGATGATGATGTGTTGTAGGTTCTATCTCATATGGTCGAGGAATCTGACTCTGATTATGAAGATGCTCCGACTGAGGCTACTATCCTTATATCTTTAATTGTGTCACCATTGACTGCTACTTCTTTTGGTTCCAAGAAATTGGTCAAACATGTTGCTCTAAAATCTATCTGACCCCCTTGCAGACAGTCTCTAGTCAAAATTTCAGTTGATGATGCTCTGTCCTACAAGTTTTATTCTTCCACTACAAAACATAAGTGGGACTCCATTGCGAATACTTGGTTAGTTCTTGATCATTCTATACATTTGGATGAATATCAGCAATTTGGCCTGGATATTCTATTAACAGAAAGAATTTGTTGACTATTACGATGTTGTCAAAACAATATGACTCTGAATTAGTTAGAGTTATTGTAATCTTGATGAGGATATCTTGAATGATTATGCCTTGAGCTATCAAGTGGTGTATGTGAGTGGTATTATGGTTAGATTGGATCCCATTCAATTAAATACGTTTTTGGGGTTTAATAATTTAATTGTGAACAAGTGTATGAGGATCATTGTGTTGTGACTAATGATATGATGACTACTGTTTTAACGGGGGGCAAATTGATCGCTTGGCCATCTTCTTCTGCTCTTTGTGCATTAGCATTGTCATAGAAATATTTTATACTCCATAAGCTTGTGTTAGCAAATGGGATGCCTAGTACTCACACGGTTACATTTTATTTGGCTCAAGACAAATTAGTTTATAATGTTGGCACTAGGTAAACTTCAATTTGGGAAGAATCATTATTGATGCAGTGATAGCAATTGTTAGCAAGCCACAATCTCTATTATATTTTCCATATATGATTTCATAATTTTTGTGTGCTAATTATGTTCCTTGAACGGCTTCGAGTGTTCTTGAGCCTGTGGCATTCTTGAACATTTTACCTTGAATATTAAATATGAATAAGCAAGCTCGGATGATCAACTTACCTTGTTCATCATCTGGGACATCTGAACCTTTGATTACATCATCTATCAATCTGCCTGCTATTTTGTTTGTTGAAATTGATCAGATTGAGGGCATTTTTCAAGCAAAGTTAGATGCGCTATGTCAACTAAAGCAGAGTGTTCTTCATCGCTCCATTAATTCTTAGCTGTGTTTTTTGGCATCTTTTTGTCTCAAGGGGAGTATGGATGATGTAGTGGTTGTGGCTATTTTGTTTACTTGGAGAACTTGGATGCTTTGTTTTTATAATTGTTATTGTTTTTGTTAACTTTGGATTTTTTTTATTTAGATATTTGTCAATTGCTTATGTGAACTTGATAAACTTGTTGTTATGTGCACTTGATATTATTTAGAGCTTGATGTTTGATTAAAGGGGAGTTCCCTATATTATGTGGATTTGATATTATGCATCCAATTATCTTATTAAGGGGGAGTTTCGATATATGACAAATAATGACAAAAAGGTGAAGATTGTTAAAATATGTGTTATGATATTTTGGGCATTATTTGTAAATGGACAAAATTGGTTATTTGTGGAATATTATTATAATGATTATTCTACCTTATATGGGATTCCTCAACCATAAGAATAAAATTCTATGATAGGATTTATTTGGAATAAAATCTTGGAGATTTTAGAGTATCTTTGACAACATATTTTGTTAGTTTTATCTATTTAAGGAAGCTGGATTGCTTGATGATATTACTCACATTGGACAGCTGCATTTCTCTACCCTTTGCGTGGGAAAAATGACCAAAACATGGTGACTTGGTAGCTGTAATTTTGGGTATTTTGAGCTATCTTTGGTAGCTAAATTTTTTAGTGATTCTATCTAAATTGGTAGCTGAGTTTTCTCCAAGGGTGCGTGATTTTTCATGGTTGTCCAATTATCGGGTTTTTAGTAGAAGAACCTCCAGTAGGTTGTGTTTGTAGCTATATTGCTTATAATATTTCAATGATGAAACGTTTATTTATTTGGTGATTTTTCTGCTGCTATGTGTGGGATGCTTGAATAACTATCGAAAATTCATATCAGATTTCTTGTTGGACAACTTTTCATTCCTTCCTTAATGAAGCTGCATTTTTATGGGAATTTTTTTCTTATCTCATGTGTCTTTGTTTTCGTACTTATTGTTTAAATCACTTGAGTTGTTTAATTCTTCTCTTTATTATTGAGTATTGTTGAGAAAATTCTCTATTGAGGTTAGCATAAGGTGGTTGTGTTATTGGGTGTGATTTATTTTCACTGCTTGTGAAAATGAGGGATAGTGTCAGGAGTTGAATAAGTCGGCTCTTTAATGCCTTGTGTAAAACTATTGTATCACAAGTGAAAGTTGTTTAAACTGGGTGAGAGCCCCGCAGACATAGGCAAGGTGCGCCAAACTGTGTCTCGAGTGTTGATTTGTTTATTTCATGTTTCATTTTTCTATTTTTTTGTTTGTGTTAGCAAATTATCAGTTGCTGACACAGTTGCTTTATATGAAGTAACCAATAAATAAAATTCAAAGCACCTACAACAGAACAAGATTTTGCGAAACTACATCCTTTCGAATTTTCGAAAGGATTGGAGTTGGCACTTGAATGCATCTCTCTTATTGTGGTTGATTGGAGTTCTGACCAGTGAATGTTGATTCTTTAAACCCTAATTTGAAGCAATTTTAGAAATAAATTAAATAAAAAAATGAGTCCCATATTTATAAATAAATTAAGTTTTTAATACATTTTTTAAAAAGTAAGTCCCACCTTGCCATGTCAAGAGGCCAGAAAAATAATAAAAATATTATGAAAAAGTCAGGCTAACGATGATCTAGCACTTAATGAAGGGGTTTAAATTTTTAGTTATGATGAGGTCAAAATTTAACATTTTCTAAATGTTATAGTTATAATTGTTCACTCTAGAATGTTATGGTTAAAATTGTTGATTGTTGTGAAACTTAGGGTCAAAAGTGACTCTTTTTCTTAAACTTATTTGTATGGAACTAGAGATAAAGAGCAATTATATTAATCTCTTATTCTTTCCATATTATTTTTAAAAATCTCCTATGATTTAACATTTTAAAAAAGGGTCAAAATATGAGATTCTCATATGGTTTAAGTAACTTTAAAGTATTTATTAATATCTAAAATTTTTAAAAAATTTTCTTATAATTTTTTATTTTTTTTTTAAAATTCTTTTGGATTTCATTAAAAAAAATAACGACCAAACACATATGGTGTGAATTGTACAAATTGACTAATTAAATATATTGATATGGCGACGTAGTTCAACTTTTAAATTTGACTCAAACTAACTAAACCCAACTTAAACTAATAATTTCATAAGGAATTACTAATATGAATTAAGATCAAACTAATTCTCATCAGATTTAAGTTACATTAACTTGTTACATCAACAATATTTGATTAGTCATAACATTTATGTGACGTATGTTTTATCATTATTTTTTGATAAAAATTAAAAAAAGGATTTTTTTCAAAAATTAGAAAATAGAAAAATTTTAGAGAATTTTAAAAATTAAAAATTTCTTAAAATTATTTAAAACTTAAGAAATTTCCGTATCTTTTTGGTCTTTAGAAAGTAGTTTCTTTGCAACACTGCATGTGGAACCTGATTCAGTGGAAGAGGTGATCCAGCCAGCTGATAAATGATGCAAATGGCCCGGGGTTCAAATTAATGTGGGAAGCGAGTGATGTGTTAATGAGGTCGTACCCCATTCATCTGCAACTACACACTATTTTTTGTTTAGAGTCGTGTTAGCATATTAAATGGGCCATTGATGTGTTAATGAGGCCATATCCCATTCACTTACAATTACACACTATTTTTTTGTAGAGAGTCGTGTTAGCATCATTATTAAATGGGTGAGCTTTGCAGCTCAGGCACTAGCAAGTTGGCTATATACTATACTTTTTTTTAGCTTCGAGTGAACATTTGAACATTGGCGTCATCACTAGTGGGCGTGATACAAGAACTTGAAAGAGTGGTATTAAGTTTGATACTAATTGTTACAGATCTCTCCGGATAACCAACCTCAAAAGTTAACTTAGAGGGTGAGAGATCTTATAAGTTTATAAACCCTGCATTATCCTCTTTTATTATTAATATGGGACAATTAGATCGTAAAACTTGCATTTCTCAAAATTGTCACCGTCAACTGCAAAGCAACAAATAAGAGGGCAGAGGACACGTCTCAAAAAATACAAGAGTGCATCTTACGCTTAGTGCACGGTGAACTCATGTCTCCATCTGAACAAAAAAGTCAGGTTTGGTTATTCTTTTGTTCAGAAGGTGACTTCCAATGGTCATCAAACTGAAAATTAGAGGTTTAATTTTCCCCTGAAACAGTTCAAAGATAACGAGTGAACCATACATTCCTACTGTTCAAACAAAATCATATACGATCGCGTGAAAATAATATTTCTTCCTCAGTGGAAGATAGAATACATTCCGTCCTCATTTTCTTTCGTATAGAAAATACAAAAATTCATTTAAAACGCATGGTTGACTTTAATGATTAGTGTAAGTCTTATCTCGAGACAATGTCAACAACATCCTCATATAATTGGGATCGGACCAAATCGTAAATACCATTTTTCCGATTCCAACCATGTGGACCAATCGTATGAACCATTTTTCCAGCCTCATCCACAAACCTTGCAATAAATAAATAAGTTTTGTGGATGATATTGTTTACCACTGGTTTAGAACTGGGCAAACGGCACAGGTGATTTCTAATTATTGGGATTACCTCCTTTTTTGTTCTTAGAACTGGGCAAACGGCACAGGTGATTTCTAATTATTGGGATTACCTCCTTTTTTGTTCTTGTACCTAGTGATCATGAATCCTGTCTCAATTGTCCCTCTTGTTATCTTCTTCATCTTTATCGCCAAATGGCTTTACGTAAACGTTAGAAGTGGCCGCAAAAACTTGCCACCTTCACCCCCAAAGCTTCCGGTCCTGGGGAATCTTCTCCAGCTGAGCTCGTTAGCCCACCGATCACTCCATTCCTTGGCTCTCAGTCACGGTCCTCTCATGCTCGTGCACTTTGGCAGTTGGCGCACCATCGTGGTCTCGTCTGCTGATGCAGCTCGAGAGGTAATGAAAAAACATGACATCATCTTCTCAGATAGACCCGCCAGCAGTATCTCCAGAAAATTGATGTACGACTACAAGGACATCGCCATAGCCCCCTACGGTGAGTATTGGAGACAAATAAAGAGCATATGCGTGTTGCAGCTTCTAAGCGCAAAAAAGGTACGGTCGTTTCGATCCATACGTGAAGAGGAGGTAGTTTTGCTTGTGAACAAGATCGAAGAGAGTTGTTCAAGCTCACTACCAATTGATCTGAGTGAACTGTTTATTTCCCTGACAAAACACATAGTGTGCAGGGCGACTATTGGCAGGAGATATAGTGATGGGGAAGGTCACGGTGGTAGCAGATTCAACAAGCTTTTCAAGGAGTTCTGCGCTTTGCTCGGCGTTCTTGATATAGCTGATATTTTTCCAAGCCTTGCTTGGATAAATCATTTTACCGGTCTTAATGCTAGAGTGGATAAAGCCTTCAAACAATTTGATAGCTTTCTTGAAGAAATCCTGGATGATCACCTGGTCCGTGATTGGGTAGCTATAAAAGATGATCAAAAGGACTTTGTGGATGTTTTGCTTACCATTCAGGATAGCCCTGATGGGGAATTTATTAGTAGGGACAGCATTAAAGCCCTTATGCTGGTAAGTAAAATAGCAATATTTCTTTCTCAATGTACCAAGCGAATGAATTTACTATAAAGACTTTTAAGTGATCCATCTTACAGGACATGTTTCTGGCTGGAATTGAAACAACGAGTACTACATTGGAATGGACGATGACAGAATTGCTCAGACACCCAGAAGCCATGAAGAGACTACAAGAGGAGATCAGAAGGGTCAGAGGAAGCAGACGAACAGTAACAGAAGATGATTTGGATAAGATGCTCTACCTCAAAGCAGTTATAAAGGAAACCTTGCGGTTACACCCTCCACTTCCACTTTTAATCCCACGACAGCCAACAGAGAGCGTCCAGCTACAGGGATATGACATTCCAGCCAAAATAAGAGTGATGATCAATGCTTGGGCAATAGGAAGAGATCCCGACATGTGGGAAGAAGCAGATGAGTTTAGACCACACAGGTTCCTGGAAAGTTCAATAGATTTCAAGGGACAAGACTTACAACTCATTCCATTCGGTTCTGGTAGGAGGGGTTGTCCTGGAATTACGTTCGCCACTGCGACTTTAGAAATTGTTTTGGCAAGCATTTTAGACAAGTTTGATTGGGAAATTCCTGGTGGATCAAAGCCAGGGGACTTGGAGGTAGCAGAAGCGTTGGACGCAACATTGCATCGAAAACTACCTCTTCTCGTCGTTGCTACCCATCACTCTGCTTAGCTCCAAAGTTTTTCTTACATGAACTTAAAAAAAGCTGGCTTTGGCATCTGCTAAAGAAGAAAAAAAAAGAAGGTATCTTTTAAAAATAATATGCCAATAAATCATTGCATAAAACTCAAAAATAAATACAAATTATTTATCCAAACTGAACTTTTAGTCATTGAACCACAGTCTTAATTTTACTTTGATTCCTGTAGTTCTTTTATTGTTTTCAATTGAGTTGCTATAACTATATACTTTTAAATTAATGACAGAATATCTTGAATTGAGGCAGACGGCATCCATTGTTCTTGGATTTCTTAACATTCAACATCTTCCTCTGCATTTTAAAAAGAAAACCCCAACAACCTCCCAAGCGGGGCAGAGGCAAGAGCTCAAATCCTTCTCCCGCGTTAAACCTCTCTAAACTCACTAAGTGCTTTGTCTCTCTCACTCTCGTTAACACTGGGAGACCTTGTTTTCATTTCGCCATTGCGGAAGCAAACCTATTGGAGTTATTGTTTTGTCCCTTTGTTTTCTGATATGTTTTATAATGATCAATCTAGTCACTCTAACCAGTGCTATTATTAAATTTACCGTCACCAATATTTTTCTTTCTTTATCATCAATCAAATAAATTATTATTTGTTGATAACCTGATTGAACTTCAAGAGTTAATTAGATTACTTGGGAATTCTTAGACGTAGGAACTAGTCAGAAAGCCGAAAATGTGAGAGGCAGGATAGTTTGAGACATAATGGACGTGTGATGGGCAATTAGTTAGAGCGTGAACACGATGACGTAGAAGTTTGAAGTTGAAAAGTAAATGAGAACTGTTTGAAGCAGTTACATATGTGAAGATGTATAAAAACACCAACAAAAGAAAGAAAAGGGCACAATATCATAACCAAAACAATTAAACCCTATCGTTATCTCAAATTCTCTATGTATTTTGTACTTTTCTTTTACCTAAGTCAAATCATCTCTTTAATTTAAATCTTATTTCCAATACTCTTTATTCTTTGGGTAGTTTATAATTCTATACTCTTAAGTTTTCAAAAGCCCATATATATCATCAATAAGAAGTCGAGCATAAATTATGAGAGAATCCTTCTTTGACATATTGAATCCCATCTTAATCGCGAAGGCGATCAATAATTTGGCAAGCCTAATAGGGCCATGCTACGGCTTACAAGAAATGGGAAAGAAATCGCTATGGTTCTAGCCTTAAAGGAAGAAGTCCCCGTTGCAATAGGAAATGAAAGTTTTGTATCCTAAATAAAAAATTGTCACTTCTATAAATAAGAAGTAATGTTGTTTATGCGAATGATATTTTAGAGTTGAAATCCAATTCAACCTCTACAAGTAATCAAAATGCTAACATGAAAGATGAATAAACTATTTGTCGCACTGATGCAAGTTATTGGACATAATTCTCCTTCTCTAGCAAGACAAAATTTTGAAGTGTTTAAGGGGTAGCTTGCACTAAATGCAATATAAGTTCGTTATTAGGCGGGATCTAATTTTGAATTAAAGCTAATGGGCCAAATTACTTCGTAAGGGGCATCCTTTTAATTGTAAGTCTATATATAATACAACCATTTTTTCCATATATATATATATATATAATATCCACAACTAAGTCTATATATGATATAACCTTCTTTTTTTTTCATAATACTTATCTAGGAAAGTTATGGTACAAGTATTCAACGTAAGTAATATAATGAACATGACTCAACTAACACGTTCTACCGTATAGAAGGGTTGACTGTTGTGTAGCAAGAAGTACGAAATTTGTGACGCTCCCAAAAAATTATTAAACCATGATTATCCAATTTGTTCCCAGAGTATAACATTAATTACTAAAATCATCATTAGCTCTAAAAGAGATGTTGGTCGGATACAAAAATATTCTATATAACACAACTACTTTAGCTATCGTATAAAAAGTGCAATAGAACAATTTGATTTAATTAATCTGCTAGCTCAATCTAAACTCTACTATGTCAAACTCATACACTGAGGTTATTGGGAGTCTCTCAATCTCCAAAAAAAATAGTAGCAAAGGGTGTGCTGCCTATTCAGTAAGGATAATCAACCGTACCCTTATGATCAAATAACTCAATTTATAACTATAAGCTTAATAAAAAGATTAAACATTCATATAACACGAAGATATACAATATTAATCAGTCTAATATGAACAATTAACAAATATCTCAAAATTTTACTAAACAATTATTAACACAAATATTAATTTGTAACTGTTATTTATGCTTTACATTATAATTGACTAAATTGCTTAGGCCCTATTTAACCTAGTGGACTTACATTCAATGATATGTCGACTCATCTTATCTCATATCATCCTAATCTCTCACTAAGTAGAAATGTAATTAAATATATAAATATCGACACAAGGTATCTCAATTTCTCAATATCTCTTAATACCTCGGTATCCTCTCCACGGAGAGATACCTAACCACCCTCACTCATCTCTAAGCAACCTATCAATCTATGACTATTACATGTAGCCTATCCTAAGCAAGCCACCAATTCTTCATTTTAACCAATTGTTCACAACATATTCTTTGTCAGTCTGTATTTAATTAACATATTTTCTTTTGAATCAACAAGCAATATGTCTTACAAAATGTAACAAAATATAAAAGCGAAACACCTTATACTTCATTAATTATTTAATAAATAAAATAAACATAATTTATGTATGTAACTATTAATCATTAATTTAATTAATGATTAATTCAAAATATTTTCACTATAACATAATTTATGGACAATAAAACGATTCATTATTTTAAGAGTACAATCCAAAGTTATCTTACCTCAATTTCAGACTCATCTAATTAATAGTCCAATTAATTCCTTAATCAAACCTTTAGGCCTAGAAATTACAAAATTCTATTAGATTAATTTAAGAAAAATTCCAACCTAATTACACTTAATAATCTAATATTATTCTCTTTTTCACCTTATTCTTAATTGTAAAAACAATATCCCTACTAATCTAGCCATCCTAATTACTAAAATATTCTTAGCTAATTAAAAGTCACATTTTACCTTCATTCATTTCAGTTAATACCAAAAATGTCCTTCTTAGAAATAAATTCTAATTTTACCCCTTTACTCTTTGCATTTCCTAATCCACCCTTTATGCAACTTAAAAAGATGTCATCTGCTTCACCTTCTTCTCTTCTCCTTTTTCCTCTTTTTTCCTTCCCAATTTTCAGCCACTTTTTCCCCATTATTTCATCTCTTTCCATGACTTCAATTTGTCTCAAACAACTACAACTGGTAATTCAACTATAAACCAATGTATGATGATCAAAAATTACAAAAAGGACATAACATAGGAGCTGAAAATTTAGCTAACTGTTAAGAGATTTCGAGGTTGTTAAATTCCTAAACTTCCTCTAAATTTATGCAAAACAATCACCATGATGGACCTATGAGAGAGGTGTCACATGCACGAATAAAATGACACATTAAGACACATGCCAGCTGGAAACAGTTGAGAGAAACATGAAAAAGGAAATGATTTCGTTGTTCTTTCTCTATTTTCCAACTGCTGGTTTTTTTATGTGATTAATAGATTATGGACTGGGTTGTTTTATTTTATGAGCTTTACAGATCAATTCCAACACGGTCATTGTCTTAGGCTTGGTTTGGGGAGTAGTAGTGGTTGACAACCTGCTGAAATCAACCTGTTAAAATGATAAGTACTTATTGAAAATAAGTAATTATGTGTTTGAGATTGTTGTTTTAGTAATTGCTGAAACGTTAAAATAAGTATTTGGCAACTGCGGTTGTAGTTGCTGAAAAAAGATAAAATGACTAAAAAGTCCATTGATTTAATAAATTATTAATTGTTGTATAAATAATTAAAAATATATTATTAGTCATATAAATTTAAAATTATAAATAAGAAAATATTAAATTAAAATAAGAAAATATAAAAAATAAATTTAGTAAATAAATATTTCAAAAAATAAATTATTAGTCATATAAATTTAAATTATTAAATTAATATAAGAAAATATAAATAAAATAAATTTAGTAAATAAAATATTTTACCTTGCTTAGATACTATTGACAGAAACTTCCTTCTATTAATTAAGGATATAATGGAAAATACTAGAATATTACGAAGTTATTATTGGAAGGTAAAACATCTACTGCATAAGCACTTTCCTACCGCAACCCCCTTTTTGCTTATCTATTTCTGCGGTGGCATTGCAGTTTTCTCCAATCTGCGGTTGTGGGCCGCAAATCCAAACGTATAACTGAGTTTGAAAATTACGGTAAATAAATGCTTATCCCCGCCGCATCGTAGATCCAAACGCAGCCTTAATGTGTATCTTAGCAATCATTAAAATCTTCAAACATAAACTTTGAGCTAAAAAACTCGGAACTTAAAAATCGAAGACGTACCATTTGTCATTTCTTTCCACCGAAATAGCAAGCTGGAACACAAACCTCAATCACAATCGAAACTTTTAAAACCCAATAACTTCCTTTCTTTCATTTTCCCCATATTTTCTACAAGAAAAAAAAGCTCCAAAACACCTTCATTGGCAATCAAACCATGAAAACCCCAGTTAAGCTCAATAAACCGTTAAGAAAATATGAACTTTGTTTGAACCATATCCATGAATGAATCACCAACAATCACGAAACCAAGTTGAAAAAAAAAGAAGACAAAAAGAAACAATCATTCTAAAATTCATTACCTGCTAATAAAGTTCCCAGCTTTGTCGGCATTGAATAATTAATTTATTATTCAGTTTTTATTTTTCTTTTATTTTGTTCTTCCATTTTTTAATTTAATAAAAAAATGTCTATAAATACAAAAATAAAAAAATTAGAAGAAAATAGGTTTTGCCATTATTAAAAAATTTAATAATTCACAACCATTTAATAAGGAATTTTCTTAGAACATAATTATATTATCCTTTTATTTTTCATTAAAGTAATGTACATTTAATGCCTTAATGGACATTCTACGAGTATATTTTTCATTAAAGTAAAGTATATTATCCTTTTCTTTATATTTCATTATGAAAAATCAGAAAGCTTGTTACATTTGTATCATAATAGGTTGAGATTGATTAAAACAATCCCAACTTGCTGAAATACAAGTAGCAAAATGAAAACAGAAGCATACAACTTAAGTACTTAATATCAAACCCTATTCAAAAGGCTGATAAAATCTATATTTGGACAACATAGGAACGTTGTCCACTACAAAATAAAAGCAACTGTTCATTATCTTCCCTACAAAGTAAAACCATGCTGTTCGCCAATACGGATTTATGCCCAAAACTGCAAAGATTCCAAATAAGATCATGATGAATGACACCCCAAAGCTTATATAGAAGACATTCATGTCTATAAAACCATCTTCTTCTTTTTCTTCACGGTGGCTAGAATTATTAAACAACAATGTTGGATTGCAACTTCTTGACAATGGTGATCCACACAAGAAAGGATTTCCCTCATAGCTACTGTTTTCAAATGTTGCAAACTGTGCCACCATATCAGGTGTCCTTCCTGATAAGTTATTATATGCAACACTAAAAACAGATAGAAAATGTAGTTGAGTGAGCTGGGAAGGTATGTTACCTTCCAATTTGTTGTGTGAAAGATCCAAACTTTCAACCTTCTGAAGATTTGAGAATGTTGGTGGTATTGGTCCTACCAAATTGTTGTGAGAAAGATTCAACACTTGGATTGTGTTGAAATTTCCAATTTCAAGAGGAACCGCTCCTTTCAAAGCATTATCTGATAGATCAAGCCCAGACAAATAGGTGAGAATCTTACCTATGTAAGCATATGAGTTGTACTTGGTTGTGAAATCCAATCGAATTGGCTTTGAAGGTATTGGAACACGACAGGTAGCCTTAGAGGTGCATGAACTTTTATCTCCGTTGAAGGAGATATTGTTAACACTTATCCTTAGACAAGAAGGAATAAGACCACATAGATAATTAGAAGAAAGATCAACAAGACTTAACTTTTTTAACTTGCATAATTGTTTCGGAATCTCCCTTTCAAAGTTATTACCCTTCAACAAAAGATATCCTAAATATGAGCATTTGCCAAGCCACTTCGGAATGCCACCAGTCAAATTATTTTGACTGAGATCAATGACCACCATCTTCGCGCAATTAAATTCACTGACCATTGATCCTTGCAACCTATTATTTGACAAGTAAACTTGTGATATAAATGGAGGAAGCAAGTTTGGCAGTAGAGTTCCATCAAGTTTGTTGTGTGAGAGGTCTAAAACTTCAAGATTAGTCAAATTTGTGATCCACTGAGGTATTCCACCAGAGAGATTATTATGGTTCACATCCAATACAACCAAGGAGGAACTTTTAGACAAGCTATTAGGGATACTTCCTGTAAATTGGTTGCCATCTAATTGCAACCCCGACAAACTTGTTAAGGGGGCATTTCCCGGGAACATTTGACCTTGCAACTTGTTGTTTGACAGCTTAAGTATAGACAATATCTGACAACCTTTTATCAAGAGATCTGGTAGTTTACCTGACAGTTTATTGTTGGACAAGTCCAAACTATCCAATCTATTCATATTGCCCAACGAGGAAGGTATGTTGCCACTGAAATTGTTACTAGACATGTTCAAAGACGTTAATCCATGAAAGCATGCTCCAATTTCTGATGGTATTCGTCCAAACAATTTATTGTCAGAAATATCTAAACTCCACAAATTCATAGGACATTGAATTGGCAACTCCAAAAGTCCTAAAAGAGAAGTATTCTTTAAATCTAAAGACTCCAAATTTGTATTGTTCTGCAGCAACCAATGTGGAAATCTTCCTTTCATTCTGACATGAGAAATATCAACATTTTGAAGGTCATGTTGATGGTAAAGGAATTGTGGGAATGATTCACCGATACCATAACAAGATAATGAGAGTTTCTGTAATTGAAACTTTGGAATCAAATTATGCATCTCCCTTCTACTGTATACTTCGTTTACTGAAGCATCAAAAGACAAGAGTTTTGAATGATTGAAAAATGGGCTAAAAGACATTGGAATTTGAAAATGGTTGTTTGATAGGATTAGACTTTCTAGAGATATTAGACTTTTAAGTGGTGAGAAGAAGATGTCTCCACTTAAATTATTCCGAGAGAGGTCTAATCGTTGAAGAGATGTCAAATTTTCCACACAATAAGGCAAGGTTCCAATAAGATAATTGTCACTCATGTCTAACTCTTGAAGATCTTTCAAAGTGCATAAGCCTGCAACATTGTAAAAAAATGTTATAATTGTTACAAAATTGAAGGTTAGTCATCAAAGATGTATTTTCCTGAACTTACTATGAGTTATATGGCCACTTAGTCCACATCCCTCCAAGTTTAAATATTGAAGTGATGTTAGATTTCCGATGCTTTCCATAATCTTATAATTGAGAGGAGAGTAGCGTAAGTCTAATTGCTCCAAATTATTCAGATGAGGAAAACCTACAATGATAAAAAAAAAAGATAAATAGATGAGATAAATACAATATAATTTAATCTCATTTTTTATTTATTCATTTTTCAATTACTATATTCTTTTATTTTGAAATGTGATTTCTAAAAATATTTTTTTAAATGATTATATAAAAAAATAATAAATTATGTTACACAAATGATTTCAATAAAGTTTATCTGTAATAAATAATAGACTACATAATTAGTTCAAGTGATTTGTCGAAAACTATTCCATGGAAGTTAAAAAGTTGGTAATTAACCTTGAGATGTTGGAAGACCGATCTGTATGTATGAAATATCTAACACTTTAAGAGAAGGCAGCAACTCAAGGCTTTGGAGGAAGTTTTCATCCAGAGAACAATGGAACAGGGACAAGTCTATCAAACTGTATCCTGTGAAAGTTATAATGCAATGCATATAACACGTACATATATTTTGGACATTAAATTTTATTTTTATTTGTCACATAATTTACGTACGTACTTTGATGACGAAACGTTACTCCTTTTAAATTGTTATCAGACAGAGAAAGATTCTTAAGATTGTGGAATTCTCCCAATGACTCCAGCAATTCGTCTGTTACATTGCTGACAAGATTAAGATGAAGAACACTTAAGTTGCTGGCACCTTTTACACCTGTTATGTTGTGAAAAGTATATAGCAGAGCTTGTGAATTGTGACGGATGATTTGATATTCAAAAATTAAAAGTAAATAAATACATTATTAAGCGTTTAAAACATTTTTCTTTTTTACCTTTAGAAGACTCAAATTTGATGATCTCATTTCCACTTAAATCCAATTCTTCCAAATAGCTTAAGGCATTTAATTCTAAAGAACAAAAAGATAAAAATTCATGAGGAGTTTATTAATTACGTGACTTAATAAATAAAATGAAAAAATACTACATTTTTCTCACCCGTCATATTTATTGATCCTTTTAGAGCATTGTATTCTAGATTCAATTCTTTGAGAGAAAGCCCACCCAGAGATGATAATATGCTATTGTTGAAATTGTTAAAACTTAAATCAAGGAACTCCAAATTTTTAAGTTTTGATAGGGTCTCAAAACCTGCAAGGAGTTGCAAAAGTTGAATAGTAAGGAATTTGAGAGAATTGTTCCATTTAAACATTAAAAGACAAAAAAGACTCACCTCCATTCTCCACACAACCTGCAATGCAATTGTTTGACAAATCAAGATATGCCAATTCATGGAAGGGAAGAAACAGAGAGGCATTTAGGTACCAATCTTTTCTCTCAGAATCGCCCCCGATAATGAGATCGGAAACTTGACTTGTTATTGGGTTGCACATAACTCCATCCCAAGTACAACAATCAGCATCTCTCCCCCAAGAATATAATTGTCGAAAGTGTGATTTGAGTTGTAAAAGAGCAATTCTTTCATGTGAGGAACAGCCATAACACAGCAACCCTTGAGATGTAATATTGGCTACTAATACTATTACTACTGTACCCCAATACCAATACTTGTTTGTAAGCCACATCTCAATTTCAATCTCAAGTCTCAACCAACCTATTCTTCTCAATACCTACCACTCAATCCCAGGCACTCACCAAGTAAGTAGCTTCAGCATTTTATGTACAAGTTTGAGTTTCTCCGTGTAAAGACTAGGACGTCCACTTTAATTTTCTTTTTGAAAAGTAAGCACAGCGCCCCTTTATTTTGTAGACCTTGACTTAGGGACGTTAAAAATGTGAAAAGATAAAAAGAAACACGCCTTAAAAGTAGAAAAAGTAACAAAGTTTAAGACCTTTGAATCTTTTTGATTAATTTATTTATTCTATTGCTTTATATCTCTTACTTTGTCGGCTTGGCTTCCTCTTGTGCAGTAGACCTTGACTTGGAGTTAATACAAAGACTAATGAAGTTTCATTTAACTCAACTTTATTTTGGAAAACAAAAAGATCAATGTTGCTTTAAGAGATTAAAAATAAAAATTTTATACATATCAACATAGTGGTTGCAAAGCTTTTGACGTATGAACTTCCGACATCTTTTTATTTTTATCATAAGCATATATTTTCTTACATTTAATAAAGATTAAATCATATGAATTTATTATTTTATCTATTAATTTAGCATAATAAATTTAC
>JAOSBN010000007.1:28755312-28784209 GCA_027563595.1 Erythroxylum suave
ATGCATGTTCAATGACAATTTCTTGGGTATGTTTCTTTAATACACTTTATAAGCAATTTCAACACCTTCCAAATATTCTTAATGTCAAAAACTCTTACTCTCTTTAATCCCTTCATTCAACATCAATTAAAACATTTAAGAACTCATTTAAACCCTACGTACATACCTCCTATGGTATCAACCTTACTTGAATTTGATTGAAAAACATCCAAAAATTCACTTTTTGATAAAACCTATCAGGTCACGATCATGCACGTGCACTATCATGACTTTTTTCCTTCGTCAGCACGATCGTGACTTTCCTCATCCTTCAGTAGAGTCGCGATCATGCTGATGCATGATCGTGACCTGCTGTGTTTTCTTCCTTCTCTTTCTTTCTTTCTTGTCATTTTTTACTTATGATAAGACATTTCCAGGCAATACTTCTTCTAATCAAATGTTCCACTATGTCTTAAGTTTCTAACAACACCAAATTCATTCATTTTGGGCCAGTATCATTCAAGTTATGATCAAAATACTCTATATTGTTCCTTATATCTCAACAGAATAATACTCTCAACTTCAAGCTAAATTTAAGGTCTTATGGATAGAATTAAAATTTGACTTCTTCAAGAAATTGTAGAAATATGTCTCTAGTTTAATATGAAATAAGAATCAACTCATTTGAAAATCTATAGCTCAAGATATAATCAAAATACCAAAGCATGCCTCACTTTGATTAAATCAATCCTCTTTCAAATCAGTTCAGACGGCTCTAAATTTTTATAGAGAGGAAAATCAATGTCTTAGGAGTGTATTGGTTCAATTTTTAAGTCATTTGGAGGTTGGATGAAAAAATTATAGCCAAAAAGATTCAAAGTTGTTAAGTAAAAAGACACTAATGCATATGCAGACTCCAAACACCAAAATCTAACACACAACCGCCGCCTTCTTCTATACTTTCATTTGATCAAAAACTTATCATTTTATCATTTCTATATTAGAACCTTACCTAATTCATGAATTTCTGCATCTATGTCTCATTTTCTGTACACTTTCCAATTCACTAATCATCAATGAAATTACTTCTTCCTATCCCACTTATGCATGAATTTATTCACAAATTCTCAAACATCATCATAAGCAGTTGTAGTATCCAAAAACAAAACAACTAAAATCACCACTTACTTAATTCTTCAACGAATTCCATCAGTGAAAAAGAAAGGTAGGGCTTCAGTGGTTAAACAAAGAATAAGGAAAGTTTTAGAATTACATGCTTTCGGTGGAGAAGAAACGATAGCCATTTTCCATATTCAAAACAAAGCAATGTATTTTCTTAATTCATTGCCATATGTCATTTTTGCATATGAGCCAATTGTCACTACATAATCAATCCACATGTCACAATATCATTAGTCCATAATTCAATTTTTTTAGTCCAAAAATACTCCAAATTTTAAGAAATTCTCTAAAATTCACCAAAAAATTCGAAATAATCATAATATTCTCTAGATAAATTTTCAACACAAATAATCCACAGTTCACATTTTAATAGCATTTATAACTCAATTATATCCAAAAAATGTCAGTGAATTGTACAATTATTTTATGTATCAACAATAAATATTCACATGTGTGTGAATATACAATAATGCATGAGCATGTAATGTACTTCTATCATAGTACACTCAACTTCCTATTCTGGGGTCTAGACCCAAACATGAGATGTTACACCTTGGGACTCTAATCCTAATTTTGAAGTTTTTCATCATATTTCAAAATTGTTCGGTAACTTTTTCGATTGCCTGGAAGAATTTTTGAATTGAATATGAAAATTACCAAATGTCATCGAAATCATATGGATTTCATTCAAAAGTGTCACCTAAATCCCCAAGGCACATTTATGGGTTTTTAAAGCTTGTTCAGATTCATTCCGTAGCTTTTCAAAGTTTTAAAAAATTTTCAAAGAATTTCTAGTCGAGTCCATAACCATCTTTGGTCTATTTGTGATGTCCATTATAACCTCAATAATACATTTAAATGTTTAAATTACTCTAGTATACCATAAATAGAGCATACTTTATAAAATGCATAAACCATGCATTACACAGTACAATAATCGAAATAATATATTGCAAACACTACCACAAATTCCATCAAAAGTTTTCTCTCACTTCCGTGACGGAATGGATAAGGGTCTTAATTTTCCTACTGGTGCTTGATGCTTTGCCTTTACCTACTGGTAGGTCAAACACCTCGATACAAACTCTATTACATCTTGCTTCATTATTGGCCACTAGTAATAAGGTCTCAAGTTTTGATACATTTTGGAGTATCAGGATGCATAGCATATGATGCACTATAAACTTCTTTCAAAATCTCCTCTCATAATCCATTTGCATTCGATACACAAACGCCTCCTAATCACCAACGCTCAATTTGCTCTTATTGAGTCCCCTTACCCAATTATAGTCTCTCTTTCATCTGCATCACATAAGAATCCTGAGTTTGTGCCTCTCTAATCCTATCTCCCAAATTTAGTTAGACCTATAATGTCACCAATAAACCACTCACATAATCAATCTCAATTTCACATTAAATGCCCTCAACTCCACTAGTGGTGTCATACTGTGTCCTCTCAAACTAGCCGTTATTCTTGAGCTCTTCCTACTCAAAGCATTTGCCACTATATTAGCCTTCCCTGAATGGTAATCAATAGTACAATCATAATTCTTCAATAACTCGATCCATATTCTTTACCTTAAGTTTAACTCCCTTTGACTTAAGATATACTTAAGGCTCTTTGATCTGTAAGGATTCGGAATGTCTCCCCATACAAATAACGTCTCTAAATCCTAAAAACATGCACAATCACCTTTAACTCACAGATCATGGGTGGGATAATTCAACTCATGCGATCTCAACTAGTGAGAGACATAAGCTATCACTTTTCCATACTGCATCATCCTAAACCTGCCCTCGAAGCATCAATATGTACCTCAAAACCTTCATCACTCGATGGTAGCGCCGAAATTGGACTAGAAGTCAATCTCTACTTAAGCTCTTTAAAACTCGCTTGACACTGATTGGTTCACTCAAACTAAACTCCTTTCTTCAGCATCTTGGTTAGCGAGCTAATTATTACCAAAAATCCTTCTACAAAACTCTGATAATACCTAGTAAGTCCTAGAAAACTCCTTATCTTTGACATATTTCTAGGCATTTCCCACTCCGTAATTGCCTTTACCTTAAAAGGATCAAGCATCATCTCCTCTTGGGACACTACATGTCTAAGAAAAACTACCCGCTCCATCTAAAGCTCACACTTACTCAACTTCACATACAATTATCTCTCCTTCAGAATATGTAACACAATTCTCAAATATTGCTTATGCTCTTCTTTACTCCTCGAATACATTAATATATCAACAATGAACATTATCACAAACTGATCCAGATATTCTCAAAAAATCTTATTTATCAATGTCATAAATATGGCTAGTGCATTACTCAATCCAAAAGGCATCATAGGAACTCATGGTGGCCATACTTAAGTACGAAAATTTGTCTTGGGAATACTTTACTTAGTTATCCTTAATTGCTAATATCCCAATCTTAAGTCAATCTTGGAGAATATTACAACTCCCCTCAACTGATATAAAAGATTATCTATCCTCTGCAACGAGTACTTATTCTTTACTGTCACCCTGTTTAGCTTACGGTAGTCCATGCATAGTCTCGTACTACAATCCTTTTTCTTCACAGATAACATTAGAGCTGCCTAGGGTGAGGTGCTCGGTCTAATAAAATCATTTTCCAACAACTCCTCTAACTGCCTTTTTAACTCATGTAACTCAACAGTAGTTATCCTATATGGTGCAATGGAAATTGGTGGAACTTCATGCATAGTCTTAATGGTGAAATCTCTTGTTGAGGTTGTAAGCCTGGTAAATCATTTAAGAATAACTTCAAGAATTCCCTCACTATAGGAATATCCTTTAATCCTGGACTCACATCCCTCGTATCTATAATATCAACTAGATATGCCTCACACTCGTCCAATATCAACCGTCTAGCAATCACGATCGTGATTATACATGCTAGAACCACTCTGCGATCCCATACAACTATCACTTTTGACTTACCCAAAGACTTTAGTTAGAGCTCATCGTTGTGGCAATCAATCCTTCCTATGAATCACATTGAACTCCCTTAAATCCATCATTATCAAGTCAACTAATAGTTCCATTTCACCAATCGTCACTAGTATATCCCTCCTTATACTACTTACTACCACACCGTCTCTTATTGGAAACAACACTCTTAGATCATATCCTAATAGACTATCCTACCTCGAAACTCTAGAGGCAAACTCTAAAGAAATGTAAGAATGCATAGATCCTGGGTCTACTAACATATAAGCTTTAATATCAAATAATAAAATCGTACCAAAAATGACATCGTTTGCTACAGGTGCCTCCTCCCTTGTCATATGGTATATCCTCTCTTAACTTTGCCTCTATGCTAAGGATGTCTTACTAGTACCCGTACTTACTACTAGTCCACGTCCAATTCCTCTACCACCACCTCTACTACCAGTTCTACCCGAACCTCTACCTAAACCAAAAGCTCCACTTTAACTATGTATTGTCTCCTCTACCCTCACTCCTCCCTACTTTAAGACAGCTCCACTGTAAATGCCCCCACTCTCCATAAATATAATATGCCTAACTGATCCCAGTGGGTCCTTAAAATTGATCTCTGTGAACTCTCCCGTAAGTAGCATATCTCTGTAATCCTCCAACTTCTCTATTAAAAAAATTTGTTGAACCTCTGACTAACCCCTTTATCAGATCCCAATGATGGTGCACTAGCAGTGCTATATTGCCTTGGATCCCTGCCAGTTCCTCGATCTCCACTAGATTGGTAGAAACTACCACTCCTGCTCGATGTGGCATCAGCTCTCCTAGATCCCCCAACAACAGTGGACCATGAATGAGTAACTCCTCTTTTAGGAAACCGACTCCCCTCTCCATGATGATTCTAATCGCCTTTTTAGCTCCCCTCTCCTTTGCCTTATTATATTACATCTTCTACTTTAAGTGCAGTCTCTAATAACTTTTAAAATTAGAAGTAGCAACTCCTAAACCCAAACGAATATCTGTCCTTAGACCCTGCTCAAATTGATAACATTTGTCTTTTGGATTTTGCCACAGTCTCTAATGCATACTCAAACAATGTTGCAAAATGAGCCTTATAGTCTACCACTGACATCTCCTATGTCTGAACTAAACTTATGAACTCCATCTTCTTTCGATCCTGATACATCTATGAAGTATATTTTTCTCTAAACTTTCTCTAAAACTCCTACCAAGTCATCTCTCTGGTCTCATAAAATCTCTTCATTGACTTCCAGTAAGTCAGTGCATTGCCCTAGAGTAAGGAAACGATATACTACAACCTTATTTCAAGGTACACTCGAAGCTGTCTAAAATTAGCTCTATCTACTTCCACCATGCCTTAGCCTCCTCAGGATCAATAGTAACTCAAAACTTTGCACCCATTTTATGGATCCACTTAGAGTTATGATCTACCCTGGAATTACCTCGGGCTGGAGCCGTAGTAATACCCTTTTGCATCATCTGAAGGAACTACGTCATCTATGGTCGATCTCTCCTTCTACTCGATCAATTCTGGCATCCCCTTACTCAGGTACATCTAGAACATGAATCAAATTACCTGATTCTCCACTCAACTCTGGGCAGTAGGATCCTCTCCTGAAACCATCCTAGATAAGATAAGAACATAACATTTTTTACTTAATACGTCCCTAAAAACATAAACCCACTTTGATGCCATTTAATGTGATGCTCTAAAAACTTCTTAGACCATAGTTATCCAAAATCGTTCCTAAAGCATAATATTAATTACTAAAATCATCATTAGCTCCAAAAGAGAGATGTTCGTCATATATAAAATACTCTATATAACACAACTATCTGAGCTGTCACATACAAAAATACAATTGTACATCTTTATTTAATTAATTTGTTGGCCCCACCTAAACTGCACTATGTCAATCCTGTACATTAGGGTCATTGGCAATCTCTCGATCTCCTAAAAAATGTTGGCAAGAGGTGAGCTGCCTACTCAATAAGGATAACCAATCGTACCCTTGAAATAAAATAACTCAACATATAACTATAAAGCTTAGTCAAGGGATTAAACATAAGAAGATATATAACATTACTCAGTTTAATATGAACAATTAACGAACATCTCAAAATTTCACCAAACAATGATTCACACAAATATTAATTTATAATTGCCATTTATGCTTTATCTTATAATTAACTAAATGAACCAGGCCTTATTTAAACTAGTAGGTTTACATCCAATGATTTGTCGATCATCTCATCTCATCTTATCTCATCTCATCATAATCTCTTACCAAGTAGAAATGTAATTAAATGTATAAATATTGAGCCAAGGTACCTTAATTTCTCAATCTCTCTTGGTACCCTGGTACTACCTCAGTATCTAGCCATCGGTACAGAATTTTCTCAAGACTTAGGATCCCCTGGTATTTGCTCCACAAATAGATACATAGCCACTCTTGCTCATCTTTGAACAACCTATCAATCTATGACCGTCAAATGTAGTCTATCCTAGGCAAGCCACCGATTCTCGATTTTCACTAATTATTCACAACATATTATCAACTAGTCTCTATTTAATTAACACATTTTCTGTCAAATTAACAAGCAATGCACGTTATAAAATGTAACAAAATATAAAAGTGAAACACCTTATACTTCATTAATTACTTGATAAATAAAATAAACATAATTCACGTATGTAACTATTAATCATTAATTTAATTAATGATTAATTCAAAATATCAATCACTATAAAATAATTTATGAACAACAAAATGGTTCGTTATTCTAAGAGAACAATCTAAAGTTATCGTTACCTCAATTTCGGACTCAACTAATTAGTAGTCCAATTAATTCCTTAATCAGACCTAAAAATTACAAAATTCTATTATATTAATATAAGAAAATTTTCAACCCAAGTATACTAAATAATCCAATATTATTCTCTTTTTCACGTTATCCTTAATTATAAAAGTAATATTCTTACTAAGCTAACCATCCTAATTACTACAATACCCTTAACTGATTAAAAGTCCTACTGTGCTTTCATTCATTTCAAATAATACCAAAAATGCCCTTCTTAGAAGTAAATTCTAGATTTACCCCTTCACTCTTTGCATTTCTTATTATGTCCTTTCATACAACTTAAATTTTTAAAAAATGTCGTCTTCTTAAGGATGACAATGGGTCGGGTTGGGCCAGGATGCGCTGGCTCGTCCATTAATTTTTTTTAAAAATCAAAACGACGTCGTTTCGAACAAAGTGAGTGGGCCACAGGCTGGGCCGAGCTTGTCCACGTCTAGCCCCGGCGGACCATGGTTTACTCGTGGCCCGGCCAATCCGGGCCAGGATTGCCATCCCTGCATTTTCTTCACCCTCTCCTTTTGTTCCTGTTATTTTCCAGCCTCTTTTTTTCTATTTTTTCATCTCTTTCCATGGCTTCAATTTATCTCAAACAGCCGCAACTGGCAATCAAACTATAAACTCATGCAGAGTGATCAAAAATCACAAAAAGACATGACAGAGCAGCTGTAAATTGAGCTAAATGTTAAGAGATTTTAGAGTTGTTAGCTTCTACAACTTCCTCTAAATTTCTGTAAAACAAACACAGTGAGGGAACTTATGAGAGAAATGTCACATGCAGGAAAAAAAAATGATACATATCAGCTGGAAACGGTTGAGAGAAAGATGAAGAGGGAAGATGATTTCGTTGGTCTCTCTCTATTTTCCAGCTGCTGGTTTTTATGTGTTTAAGAGATTATGGGCTGGGTTGTTTTATTTTGTGGGCTTTACAGATCAATCCCGAAACGATCATTGTCTTAGTCTCTTTCTTTGCTTCGACTACCATGAGGTCGTTGTTCAGTTTTTAACGGTTTTGCGTGATTAGTCCTTGTAAGAAAGTGTTGCCGACACGTCCCATCCCTGTTGGTGTCTTCACATTATAAACCCATTAAAAGAATGTTGTCTTGAATTGTCCTGGACAGCACGACACATTGCTTTTACGTTCCATTTTGACAACTCATACGAATTTGTTGGCAGTGTTGTATTAATATTATCAACCCGATAAATCGTGCTTAAACAAATTGAATCGAAAAGAACGCTCTAATTTTTATAATAATAATAATTATTTAATTTTTTGATAACGTGTGCACTCTCAATTATTGTTATTGATCTGGTCCCTTAATTGAAGCAGTTCCTTATAAGTTACTCTTAAATCGAAACTCAGATACGTGTGCACATAATATGATCGTTGACTACGAAACTCTGGTGCCTCCTATAGAGCGTCGGCAACCCAATTTTATTACTTGAACTGGGACATTTTACAAACACTGAAAGACTTGCACTCATGCTCACGGCACATGGCACTCACTGTCTTCTATGCATTTCTCATGCAATAGTTGGAGACTCAGTTTTCTTCCACACCACTCTTGACATGCTTTGGACACAGACTCGCAACTCGCTACTTCACCATCATCTATTTTCTCTACTTTTAGGCACACGCAAATTTGCTATGTGACCTAATAAATACAGGCATGTTATCTGACATATATTTTCCAAGTCGATTGTTTGTTGCTAGAGATCTCTAACATAAACTCAAAACAAATAACCGAGTTGATGAGTCGGCTATGAAGCCATAGAAAGTCCAGAGAGAGTCGGTGTTTTATCAACAATTAATGATTGGACAATAGGGAAGAATCTTACAATGCGGTAAGATGCACCCCTAAAGAATCATTCAACTCGAGGGAGGAATCAAGTGTTTTAGATCGCAAGTGTTTGACTTCAAACAACCACTTGAAATTTGTCTTTTCTTTAATTAATTAATTTGTAATATGAAATTTATTTGATATTAAGTGTTTGAATATTTTAAATTCTCAAAATTTAAACTTTCAAATGGTAAATTAAATTGAGTTTACATTGATTTACTAATTAACATATTTATGAATTATTAGCCAAATACTTAAAACACAATCAAATAGGAATAACTGTAAATATTTTTATTATCAAAGAAGGTAACAACTGAGAATTTTTCATTATTAAAAAAATACAGAAAGATGCGGAGCAGCCAGAAGAAAAATTGAAAATTGAAAGGGCATACTCTTAGTTAATTTCGTTTGGAGCTAATAAAACTACATTTGCTATTGTATATTTATAGTAATGGAGAAAATTAAGACTATAAAAAAGGAATATTATTTACTTTATTATAATTATCTGCCAAGCTTTCTATGATAGAAAGAAAAATAATTAGAGCGAACAAACTTATTAGGGTTGAGTAAATATAACATATAAATTAATTGTTAAAATAAGATCCCTTATCATTTTCATTAAATAGCATTCATTTGCCTAATTCATAGAAAATGCTATATAAAACCATTGTACAAGACGTACATATTATACCCTACAAATTAAAAACACGTTATATTATAATTTCTCTTTTCCACGTAGAGGAAACACCGAAAGATAATTAACTTTGTTATGACGAAATTGTTTATTTGCATCAACTAGCTAATTTTTTATTTGATACATAGTATCACAGATCACCAACATATAAAAAAAACTATATAATCCAGGCAACTTGAAACTATTGCACCACCTTAATAATTATTATGTATATGCCTAGGCATATACAATGTATAATATCTAGTCAATAAATATTTTGCTTCAATTGAAAGCAAACCAATTCATGAAGTAACATATATGTAAATAAAACTAATTCTTTTACTCTATTCTAAATCTGACCGTTAATCAACCATAAGAGTTGCTTTTTACATTCGCAATTAAATCATATCACTTAATTTTAGACTTATTTGTATACAACTAAGGACAAAAAGCAATTATATTATTCTCTTATTCTTTCCATATTAAAAAAGACTAGAATACATCATCTTGTGAATTTTATGATTTTTAAAAATCTCTATGATTTAATATCTTTTAAAAAGGGTAAAGTACGAGACTTCCATATATAGTTTAAGTAATTTAAAAATACTTATTAATCAAAAATTTTTTCTTATAATCAACAATATTTGATTAGTCATAATATTTATGTTAGGTATGTTTTGTCGTTATTCTCTAACAAAAATTTAAAGGAAAGAGTTTTAAAAATTAGAAAATATAAAATTTTCAGAGAATTTTAAAAATAAAAAATTTCTTAAAATTATTTATCTCATAAGAAATTCCCATATTTAAAAAAGTCATCTTCTTTGTTTTTATGATCCTCATAATTCTTACTGTTAAATTATTGAACTTAGTATGAGAGACTTTTTTAATATTAAATTATACGAAATTTTTAACTGACACAAAACCATATAAAATGTCTCTTAAAATTAACGTTTCGTGTGAAAAGAATATTTCTTCCTCTGTGGAAGAAAGAATACATTCCGTCCTCATTTTCTTTCGTATAGAAAATAAAAGTAGTGAAGTCTAATCTCGAGACAAAGTCTCTTGTACAATTGGGATTACCTCCCCTTTTTGTTCTTGTACCTTCTGATCATGAATCCTGTCCCAATTGTCCCTTTTGTTCTCTTCGTCATCTTTATCGCCAAATGGCTTTATGTAAATGTTAGAAGTGGCCGCAAAAACTTGCCACCTTCACCACCAAAGTTTCCAGTCCTGGGGAATCTTCACCAACTGAGCTCGTTAGCCCACCGATCACTCCATTCCTTGGCTCAACGTCACGGTCCTCTCATGCTCGTGCACTTTGGCAGTTGGCGGACCATCGTGGTCTCGTCTGCTGATGCCGCTCGAGAGGTAATGAAAAAACATGACATCATCTTCTCAGATAGACCCGCAGGCAGTATCGCCAGAAAATTGATGTACGACTACAAGGACATCGCCATAGCCCCCTATGGTGAGTATTGGAGACAAATAAAGAGCATATGCGTGTTGCGGCTTCTTAGCGCAAAAAAGGTTCGGTCGTTTCGATCCATACGTGAAGAGGAGGTAGTTTTGCTTGTGAACAAGATCGAAGAGAGTTGTTCAAGCTCATTACCAATTGATCTGAGTGAACTGTTTATTTCCCTGACAAAACATATAGTGTGCAGGGCAACTATTGGCAGGAGATATGGTGATGGGGAAGGTCACGGTGGTAGCAGATTCAACAAGCTTTTCAAGGAGTTCTGCGCTTTGCTCGGCGTTCTTGATATAGCTGATTTTATTCCAAACCTTGCTTGGATAAATCATTTCACCGGTCTTAACACTAGAGTCGATAAAGCCTTCAAAGAATTTGATAACTTTTTTGAAGAAATCGTGGATGATCACCTGGTCCGTGATTGGGTAGCTATAAAAGATGATCAAAAGGACTTTGTGGATGTTTTGCTTACTATTCAGAATAGCCCTGATGGGGAATCTATTAGTAGGGACAGCATTAAAGCCCTTATACTGGTAAGTAAAATAGCAATATTTCTTTCTCAATGTACCAAGCGAATGGATTTATTATGAAGACTTTTTAAGTGATCCATCTTACAGGACATGTTTCTGGCTGGAATTGACACAACGAGTACTACTTTGGAATGGACAATGACGGAATTGCTTAGACACCCAAAAGCCATGAAGAGACTGCAAGAGGGGATCAGAAGGGTCAGAGGAAGCCGACCAACAGTAACAGAAGATGATTTGGATAAGATGCTCTACCTCAAAGCAGTCATAAAGGAAACCTTACGGTTACACCCTCCACTTCCACTTTTAATCCCACGACAACCAACAGAGAGCGTCAATGTACAGGGATATGACATTCCGGCCAAAATAAGAGTGATGGTCAATGCTTGGGCAATAGGAAGAGATCCCAACACGTGGGAAGAAGCAGATGAGTTTAGACCAGAGAGGTTCCTGGAAACTTCAATAGATTTCAAGGGACATGACTTCCAACTCATTCCATTCGGCTCTGGTAGGAGGGGTTGCCCCGGAATTACGTTTGCCACTGCGACTTTAGAACTTGTTTTGGCAAGCATGTTAGACAAGTTTGATTGGGAAATTCCTGGTGGATCAAAACCAGAGGACTTGGACGTGGCAGAGACCTTGGACTTAACGTTACATCGAAAACTCCCTCTGGTTGCTATTGCTACCCGTCACTCTATCTAGCTAAAACCCAAAGTCGAAGTTCCACAAAATTTCTGTTTTGTCGCGATTGTTTCAAAGTGAAATTTACAGTTGCTTATTAAATTGCACTAGCAAGGCAATTAACTTCGACTTTTCAGAATTTGATCACAAGTATAAAAATTAAGCCCAAATACATCACACACAAAATACTAAAAATTTGTTACGCAGTTTAGCACACACACGGTCTATGTCTGCGACCCTCATCTAGATTAATTAACTTTCTCGATAGTGTAATAGACTTGTATAAGGCTATTACAGAGCTAACATCACTCACTCCTTGAAACTATCCACTCATACTTACCCTTGTCAGAGTATCTCACGTACCAACTCATGCTAATCTCAATAGAAGATTTTATAATAACAAATGAAACAAAAAGAAGAATATCTCAAGTGATTAAATCAATAATTAAAAGAAACAAAAGAACACTCCTGTAGCATCAGTAAAACAGAATCATGAAGAGTCTTCACACCAAAAAGTGTTGTCCAACTTTATAATCGATCTCTCAAAGCACCCAAACATAGCAAAAAAGGATCCACCAAAATTTTCTACAACATCTAACTTCTTATTTTTCACAAATCCTTCCTCTTTTAGGATTCTTTATTCTTTTAGAATCCTTCCTTCCACAAAAATCTTAACTTCTACATATTCTAAGATAGATAGAATCTTATACTAAATCAGCTTCTTTATTACAAAAGATACTCCAAATAAATTAAAATACAAACAATGCCAAAAATAAAATAGATTATCTTAACAATATCCCCATTTTGACATTATTTGTCACATCAAAATCTCCCCTTGAACAAGAGCAATGAAAACTCCCTAAAATAAATTATCATGATAAAAGATAACAAAAAATCAATGTCATCATCAATGTCAAGTCAATAGTCGATTGTCACCAACAAAAATATAAATACCAACAAGTTCTTATCTCCTCCTTGGGACAAATCAATGCCAAAAAAAGCTAGTTACCATGAGAGGAAGCCAAACAAGTAGAGGATAGAGGCTATAATGGAGAAGAAGAAAGAAAAAGGCAGCATAAAATACCCTTGCCCTTTTTTCTCCAAATACCCTTGCCCTTTTTTTTGGGTTCATCAATAATTTCAAAGTTGTAAAGCACAAAGTCCTAGTGCCTCATGAAGAAGTTCAAAACTCATGGAGTCAGGAGGTTTGGTAAAAATATTGACCATTTGCTTTTCAGTTATTACATAAGAAAGAACTGTAACTTTAGTCTCCACTATCTCTCAAATGAAATGAAAACCGCCATGTTTTTCCGATTTGTAATATGCACATATAAGTTTCTAATGTCTTAAAAGCATCTCATTTTTCTTTCAAGAAAGCTACCCAAGTATATCTCGAGTAGTCATCAACACATGTTAAGAAATACCTCATCTTGCCAAGACTAGCATGTTGTGTTGGGCCTACCAAATCTATATGAATCAATTCCAATAATCGAGAAGTTGTAACATTTCTTACTTTCTTATGTGGTACTGTCATATGTTTTTCTATTTAACAAGCACTACAAATGGTCTTGTCATCTTTGTTCATCATAGGCAATCATATCATCATATATGGCTAGATTGTAGAAAGTAATATCCTTCAACATGTAGCAATTATCCACCGTTCTTCTTCCATTTACCATACACTCTTTTTGTTGATTTAACACCTTGCATTCATCGCTGGTGAACTTGACTAACAACCCATCATCACAAAGTTGACTAATACTTACCAAGTTAGCTTTTAAACCATTCACATGAAGCACATTTTTTAACTGAGGCAATCCATCCATGCAAAGAGTTCCTTTCCCAATCACTGTTACATTCTTCCCATCAATGAATGTAATATGACCATTTATATAACTTTGATAATTCATCAAATAGAGCTTCTTTCACCTGTAATATGCCTTGAGCACCCATTGTGAAAAGATCATTCATTGTATAACTGTTTGCAGTTAGTTCTTTCTAACCCAAATCTGCTTAGGAAGCCTTTGTTACTGAAGGCTCCCCCAAAAATGTCTGGATTTTCTATTTTGAGCATTATGGAATAGCATTTGTAGTAGCTTGTAGCAATTGGACCTTATGTGACCAGACCTTATATGAACTTTTACACTATAAAAGTGACATGTAGACACAAACTTATTGCTTTTGTTTTTTGAAATTTCTCTTTACTTCTTTGAAAAATCTAACTTCACCATTTTTCTTATTATTCATCTGAGAGCATTGATTGTTATATCCAATACCATGTAAATTCTCTTTATTTTTGCCAATTTCCATCATTTCGTCTAGCTTCTCGATACAGCCATTCAACATTCTTATTCCTTTTTCTGTATTGATCAACGTTAGCTTGATTTCATTAAGTTCTTCTTTTGTTAGCAATAACATGATCTTCAGATCTTGAATAACATTTTCCATGGTAGAATTATCCCTTTTTAACTTCCCATTTTATTTACACGCCTTCACCCATTTGCTATACATCAGTTCATAGGCCTTGTAAATATTTTCCTTTTTAAATTCTGAGTTACTATCATTGTTGTCATTACCAGTATTAGTGTTTCATATTAAAATATCTGAATCTTTATCTTTAGTTTCTTCACTGGTTATTAATAAGCAAACAACTGGAGTTTCTTTATATAAAGCAACTGACGAAGCGTGATGACTCACAATTTCTTCTTCGCCGCCTACTCACTTTCATATTTGTTTTTCACTCTAAGTGCTGGAGTAAGACTTCCTTTTTATCCTTTTAAGAGTGTTAACACACTCCGCTTGTATATGACTGAAACCTTGAAACTCATGACCTTGTATCTTTTTTTCCTTCTTTTCACCTTTTTGAGTTTTTGCTTGCTGTTTGAAGTTATAGTTGGATGGACTCACACCATTCTAGCTAAACTCAAGTTTATATCTTTCTTCACGTTCTTTAGCCACTTATTGAAATTTCTTATTAGAAACCAAATCTTCATTTTCATCGTAATCATCTCCTGAATCATGCATAGGTTTAGTCACTTCAGCTTGAAACACAATCCCTTATTCTTCTCACACGTCTCTCTCAACAGGTTCATCTCAAAGTTTATGAGAATTCTAATTACTTTATCCAAAGATAACTCATTAATCATGAGCTTCTTCAATACCTGCAATCTTTGGTATAAGTATAAGAGGCAACAATTTTAAGGTTTGTTTGACAAGTTTCATATTTGAGTGCTTCTTTCCAATTTGATGTGCTTGATTGGTGATATTAGGCAGTCGCTCTTGAAAGTCTCCAATAATCTCACTTTCCTCCATTTTAAGCTGTTCAAATCTAGTAGCCAATATTTGAAGTTTTGTTATTATCGCTAATTATGATCCTTTATTTATGGTTTGTAATGTATCTTAAGCTTCTTTTGCTGATTCATATGTTAATATCATATTGAAACATCCTTCATTTACAGCACTGAAAATTGTATGCATTGTTTGAGAGTTACCAAGAACTTCCTTTTGTTCAACCTTTTTCCATTCAAATAGAACTTTAGGTATTTGCTTCACTTTTTTCATTACTTGTGATAGGATGAGTGTAGCCTTTCAACACAAAAGTCTAGGCTTTAGTCCCTTGTGCTTGAATAAACATTTTCATTCTTGATTTTTAAGCAGAATAGTTAGAGTCATCTAGTAAAAGTGGCCTAGTAATCGACGTTCCTTCTCTAATAGCTATGAATGCGGAACACTGATTTACACTGACTTAACACACCAAAATTTGATGAGGTGAACCAAGCTCTGATACCAAATGAAAAACCCAAAGTCAAAGTTCAGTAAAATTTCTAATCTATCACGATTGTTTCAAACTGAAATTTACAGTTGCTTATCAAAAAGCAAATAAGGCAACTATGATTTTCTAGGATCTGATCATAAGTAGAAAAATATAGTAAGCCATAAGTAAATCACACATAGTGAACACTAGAAATTTGTTAACACGGTTCAGCATACACACGACCTACATCTACGGGGCTCTCACCCAAATTAATCAACTTTCATAATAGTATAATAGACATATACAAGGTTATTACGGAGCCAACACTACTCACTCCTTGAAGCTATATGCTCATACTCACCACTGTGAGAGTATCTGACACCGAATAGCACAACCATCTCATGCTAACTGCAACAGAGGATTTTAGAACAATGAATGAAATAGAAAGAAGAATATCTCAGGTAATTAAATCAAGAATTAAAAGAAACAAAAGTGTACTCTCTTATGTGTGGAGCAACACTAGAACATAATCATGAAGAGTCTTTACATAAAAATTTGTTATCCAACTTTTTAATCGATCTCCGAGAGCACCCAAACATAGTAGAAAAGGTCCACAAAATTTTCCACACCATCAACTTCTTATTTTTCACAAATCCTTCCTTTTTAGGATTTTTGTATTCTTTTTGGATTCCTTCCATCCACAAAAATCTTAACTTCCAAAATTCTACATATTCTAAGATAGATAGAATCCTATACCCAATAAAACTCTCAAATAAGTTAATAATATTTTCAAAACTGAGATTAGTTTGTCTTAATTTTATTTTGATCCTTAAGTCACTCTACCAAAAGTTGCATATTTTTTGACTTCTTGTTGTTTTAGTTTCTTTTATTGTTTCCATTCGAATGCTGAACAAATAGCTTTTGATTCGATCACATACTTCATTAGAGTTAGATTTCATCCTTACATTAAGATCTTTTAACAAATTTTCCTTAACATACGCCATTGTTAAAAACATAGGCTTTGTTTTTGACTTCTAAGTTTTTTCAACTACAATGTTTTCACTGATTTTAATCAAACAAATTGGTTCAAAACCTATAAAACTAGAGTTAAGCTTAGCCCTTGTGGGAGTAAGCATTGTGTGAAGTAGAAGATGATGTAGAAAAGATCCTCTATTTGAAAGAAGTAATCAATGAGTATATGTGATTAAGCCCTCCAAACACATAATTGGCTCGGAGAAAAGAAGGAGATAACATGAAAATGCAAGGAAACCGTATTTTGAAAAGAACAAGAGTGTTCATTGATGCTTGGATAGTGGTGTTGGCTTCCTATAATGTGGGGAGATGTAGAGCAGTTCAGACTGGACTGGTATTTAAGAAGTTGGATACACTTGAAAGGCTAAAACTACATTTGCTATCACATTTAACTAGGAGAAAAAAAATTACATAATTGGTGAAATAGTTATGAATTAAGGATAGTCATTTATTTCTGTGTGAAAACATATTGACTTTCGACTCTATGACTTTTATGTTTTTTTTAGTAAATCAAAGAAATTTATAAAATAAAAATAAGAGTTATATATAATTCAAGAGATTGCCAAAAGTGCAATTCTCTTTCTAGGCCACAATAGTAGTCTTAACTACGAACACTAGGTACAAATTGTACCCTAAATACCAAAATAGCCACAACAATCAACCTATACATATATACCATCTAAGATGACCTTGGAAGAGGGTACATCTTAACCAACCACACGCACATTACCAGATATGCTAAGAACAACAAAGGTAAAAGTAAAAGTAAACAATCTATGCATTCTATTGATAATTTCTAGACCAGCAGCAAGGATTAAAATGGATTGAGTGAAGAAATCAACTTGTCCTTGTGACATACAAGAATTTGGCAAGAAAAGGAGAGCACAACCTGCCACTATATCTAAGAAGGTGTTGCTGTAGTGTACATTGCATGTGGGGACAGTTGACCCCTGTCCGCTACCTACTATAGACGCGCTTGAGCAAACTAATAGCAGTCCATGTGTTGGCAAACATGCAAAAAAGACTAATAAAATAGGCACTCAGTTAATTACCTCCACTCAATATTTAGGCTTGATGTTCCTTAACTTGGGAGATTACGATGAGGTAGACACTCCCAATATCCTTGGCTTCATCTTTAAAGGCTCTAGCATTCCTTTCAGACCAAATGTGGTAAACCATCGTAGAAAGCAGCAACAGGAAGAGGTTTGATATGCTTTTGTGTTTTCATTTTATTGTCTAGCAAATTTTGCCTCCTGAATCACTCTAGACTCATGTTAGATATTTTCCAATTTGGTGGACAACAATTAATTAATTTTTTTTACCAGTTTTTAAATAACTTATTGGTTAAGTTATGAAATTTGATTCAAATAAAGATAACGTAATGGCTCAATAAAGGATCTAGGTTAATAGGTCGAAGTTCAAGAGGAAAATAGACTCCGATCAGTGTAAACTAGACTCATATTGGGCTTGTGATTGGGAGGCTTGATATGGATGCTATATAAAGAAGGTTAAGGTCTCTTGTAGCTGCTGTAGCAAATTGTAAATGTATACAAAAAAGCTACATAAAGGAGTAACTCTTGTGAAGGTCTAGGTGAAGCTACAAAAAAGCTTTTTCTTGTGAAGCTACAAAAAAGCTACATAAGCTACATTCAGAGGTTCATATATACAAAAAGCTACATAAAGGATTTAATACGTTGTGGTGAGCAACTCTTGTGAAGGTCTAAGTGGATTCGCATTCATTATGGCTTTAAAAAGCTTGTTGGAAAATTATGAAACGGAAATCATCTTTGTTATTTTCCTTTTGACGTTTGATCCAAAATAAATAACTAAGGCTTATGTTACGTTTTATGTGTGGTATCAGAGTAATTATATGATTGAGTTGTTAAAAATGAAGTTTTTTCAATTTTTCTCCATAAGGGTTTCTAAGAATAATGTTATGTTTTTGGATTTTTTTTTTGCATATGGTTGCTTGAAAGTGTTTAGCCTTAAAAAACGGATTGAAAATGAGCCTCAAAGTGCGAAAAATTGGCCCAAAAGTCTTCAACAATTGCTTGGACCATATTTTGAGTTTTTTTGTTATGTGCTGACATCAGCATGGATTACGCACTGACATCATGTTAGCCGACCCCAACGTGCATGATGACACCAATATGATGTCAACGTATAGTACAAGCTAATGTCAACACAGAGCAAAAAAACTCGAAAATTTCAAAATTCCTACAAGGGTGTCATGGGGCATTTTGGGGTTTGGAAAATTTATAAAGTCAGTTTTTTTAATTTTTCTGAATTTGTTACATGAGTAATAAATTAAAGCTTAACTCTTGAAAGGAAAATGAGGAATTCTGAAGTCATTTTTGTGTTAATTTTCATACTTCGGATTTTATATAAGGGAGATACTTGAGGTTTTTATGTCTTAGGTCATATGTTCAGTGTTCGGAATAACATGATGGTCACTTAGATTGAGATTTTTTTTTGCGATAAAAGTCTCAAATGAACTTCATTGGCGATCATTTCAATGCAAGTATGTGATAATTAGAATGTGCATCCGATTTTTTGCATTTATTGATTATAGTTTGTCACATACTATATGCTTATATAATAGTTTGTCACATATTATATGGACTCCCTCCAGATTTTAGTATTTTGGTGAAAACATATTATTAGCAAGATGAGACTTGGGACATCAATTCCTTAATTGACTGTTGTGTTATAGAGGGGGAGAAGCTAAAGAACACTTCTTATATGACATCAATTGCAACAACCAGATGAAAGAAATCCAAATCCTCACTGCATGTTTAGTCTAGTATTGCTAAGGGTTCATATCCAGGAGAGAGCCAATTAAAAGGGAGGAGAAACTGATGGTTGGAAATAATGAAGAAGTTGATGTACGGTCTATGGGGGATGTATGTTTGAACCCAAATATGGGGTTTGTACTTGAATTACAAGATACATTTTATATGCCATCTTTTTTGAAAAAATCTGATATTTGTATTAACATTAGACAAAAAGGGTTATATTTTTTATCATTGATAATTTAGTTGTACAATTATTTTTCTATACAAAACATATCGAAACTTCCTTCTTATTATATAGATTATATATAATGTGTCTTACCCTTTATAAGATGTATGCTTCTTTTTATATTATTGAACCTGTTACTTAAAAGAGACCTTTGATTAAGGAAAATTCATACATGTTGTAGTATAAATGCTTAGTCCATTTTTCTAGACATAGAGTTGAGAGATTGATAAAGGAAAAAATTCTCCCAACTTTAGGTTTTGATGATCTAGAAATACGTGTTGACTATTGTAGAGGCGTGTTGACCAAAATAAAGAAAAAGGGTCGACTTAAGCATCTGGATTGTTAGACCTTATACATACGGATATCAGTGGACCTTATATAGCTACATTGTGCAATTCTAGATATTTTCTGATGCTTATTAACGATTATTCCCATTACGATTTCTTATTCTTGTGTAACGAAAAGTCTAAAGTTCTTGAGAAATTCAAGATATTCAAGGTTGAAATGTAGAACCAATTGGGAAAATCCATCAAGCTTGTCAGATATGTGGAGGAGAGTATTATGGCAAACACTATGTTTTAGAATAAGGAAAAGGTTTGTTGTCAGACATATGAAATCAGTTGGAATAGTGACTCAGTTCACTATGTTGGGTAGTCCTGAGCAAAATGGTGTAGCTGAAAGGTGTAACAACACCCTAAAGGACATTATGAAGCCAATGCAGAGCAAGACTAACCTACCTGATTATCTGGAATGGATGGAAACACAACCTTGTACACATTCGTGTATGGAGCTGCCCTGCTAAAGTATAGTTGTATAATCCTTATGAAAACAAATTGCACACTCATTATACTCATTGTTGTTTAGTTAGATATCCCGACCAATCTAAAGGCTACATATTTCACTGTAGAGAAAGGAGCTATAATAGTTGAATCACAAATAACTAAGTTTATAGAAAATGATGTCTTTGATGAGGGTAGGCCCTCTTACCTTTCAGATGATAGCAGGATGGATACTACAGCTATTTCGTATCCGCCACTCAAAAAGTAAGGTCTTATGGAACAAGTTCTTAGTCCTATGCTTGTGTAGGAATAGGAACTCATACATGTACAAAGGAAGGTTAGGTACAAGAACTAATGCAGTTGCAAAGATCCATTAGAGTGAGATGACAATTATCCCATCTGATTATATAGTCTATTTATGTGAACAAGATTATGATATTGGACAGGTTATGGATTCAGATACTTTTACAGAAGTTGTATTCGAAAACCATTTAAATTTATGGTGGGATGCAATGAAGGAGGAGATGCAATCCATGAAGCATAACAAGGCATAAGAGCTAGTTAATTTTCCTTAACATTGTAAGGGGAATTAATATTGAGAGTAGGAAAGGTGCGGTTAACATTTAAGGTATCGAAGAAAAATTGTCACTCTACTCTAACCCCGATGGATATCAAGGAACCTGAGCTCTAAGCAGGATGGAAAAATATTATGGTCCTCGAAAATGCTTTCAGGAAGGAATGAACGTGTGGTTAACAAATGGAAACAATAATGAAGGTGGAGTCTAAAGTAAGGTAGCCCATGGACAAAGTCTGATATTAGTTTATGCACTGTAGTGATAATTTGAACCGCCATAAGTAAATAGGAGAGTCGAGCTACGACAGTAATAGAAGTGTTATATGGGTGGCAACCCATGGGAGTCAAATATCCTTTGAATTTTTTTGTTTACTTATTGGTTTGATTCAATTCTTTAGTTATGATCATGTTTGAATTGGGTTTGATTGATGTTTATATTGATTTTGTTTAAATTTCAATTTGTTTTCTTTTCAAATATCTTATTGATGATATTATCTTCATGTGTTTGTAGGTTTTATGATCATGGAGAATACATATAAGCTTGGAAGAAGATGTGAGGATCACCAATTCCCACGAATTGTGGTGATCTCTCCAGAAACTTTCTGAAGAGAAAACCCACAACCATAGGAATTGTGGTGATTCCCACGAGCAGGGGAAATCACTGTAGAAAGTTTTTAGAGAGTAATCCCACGATCATGGGAATTCTATCCGGATGGAAACTTAAAGTTTCCCCCTTTTCTTCTCTCTCTCGTTTTTCAAAATTTCACTCCCTCCCTCTCTAACCCATGACATTCTCTCCTCCTACTCTTTAAAACTCTTCAATTTTTCTCTAGATTCTTTGCATTTTCTTCATCTATTCTCTTTAAGTTTACAATCCTTTCATCTTTTCATGCATTAATCATTTAAAAACATAAAGATTTGGGTAAGATTTCACTCTTGTTTTCTAAAATACGAATTTCATACTGTCTCTCATTTTTACTGATTTTCTTCTCACAATGGCGCTAATAAGGACAATTATGGATAGGAAAACAGTTGACAAACTCCAACTTCAAGTTTTCGATGAAGGTAAAACCAAATTAGCCTCAACTTATCAGGCTCCATTTTTTATTTATTTGAAAGAAGAAGGTACATATTTTCGTGACTTTAGGAATAGGGAAATAGTCACTCCTAGGTATTTTCATTTTAAACTGTTGCAGAATATAGGAGTGAGACGACAACTTGAACAATTAGATGCAAATGTAAGCTGGAATAGATTTGTTAGATGCGATTTGCCTATTATGCCACCATAAAATGGATGTGTTTTGGTTTAGGTTGGAAATGTTTTTAAACTTGATTATCCTGTCATATGTGAAATGTTCAAATTGTTGATTGCAAAAATTCTAGATGGTCAAGCTGATTTCGATGTAGATGCTTATTGGAAAACTCTTAAGGGTGAAGAAAATTTTAGCTCCCGCAATGCCCCAAATTCTTTAATCCAGAGTGCTGAACTATTTTTAGTAAAATGGAATGCAACAAGTTTTAGCCAAAGAACTTTTCTTTCTGTGGTGCATAGATCAAAAAATTAAAATCAACACACCATATAGGATTTTTTGATCATTAGTGAGTGTGGTTAATAAAAAAAGTTCATCTTTTGGGATGTCCCATATTGCTCCTACACTGGGTCTGTTTTATAATGTTAATATGGAGAATTTGTGTACAACGTCACATAATATGTTTGACATATTTTACTTGAGGCGTTCCAAGATTATGGAGATCGATTCTATGGAACTCCTTAATCTTCATACGTGTGTTGCAGTGAGGAACAGGAGGGGCCAAGATACAACCGCTCCTAAACTTCCACCTCCTGAGCAATCCCGGAGCTAGAGGAAGAAGTAGTAGAGGCCGGACCGAGTTCACCAACGGGGGTTGACCGATTCCAACAAACCCTCGACTAGATAGTTTCTGACCAATAATGAATGACATCCTAACTCGATGAGCTCGGAAGTCAAATGCAGCAAGTCCATAAGGGGCAATGCAACTTGAAGAAGAGGTTCCTCAACTTCTGCTAGAGGAACAACTTTAAAGCTCTTTCGCCCACATCGTCGCCACCATCATCTCCATAAGCCATTTCTTACCCTTCACTTTTATTTTTGTTACTTCTTTTGTTTGGTTTCATATCATTTGTGTGTGTTATGTCATTTGTCAATTTTTAATTTCTTTTATTTTGGTTTGAATTCAATTTATTTTTGTTTAGTTTGATATCATTTGTTTGTTTCAATTTCTTTTGTTTGAGTTTTTATCATTTTTATTTGGTTTGATGTCATTTTCACTCATTTGGTGGTTGATTTGTCATATTGAGGACAATGTGATCTTTAACTATGGGGAGGTGACATCAACTTTCTCAATTGCATTTTTTTTACATTATATTAAGTAGGATGCATGTTTACGCATAATGTATGTGCTTTGTGTTATCAATGATGTTTTATGTTAGCAATAAAACCACACTTAAGTCACTACGATAAATATTTCCATGAAATTCTATCATGTGAGTTGGAATTAGATTGAATGCATGCTTGAACTCGGATTAGGCTACTTGAGTAAAAAGTGAACCATATAGAGTGATGGAAAGTAGTTAGTTACATAAGTTTAGTCACAAATTGACATTTGAACAATGAGGTAGTGTAGAGATGCATAATGAGTTTTCATTTGAGTGAAAGTGAGGATTGAGCCATATGACTCCATATATAGTTATTTCATTTCTTTGTTGAGTGATACTTCCCTAGGTTACTACCTTCAGAACTTGCTTTGAATTGGTTTGAGTCTACTGGATGCACGCTTAATAGAGATCATTTAGGCTCTTTTGTGTTAACTCTTGGCTTAAATGACCTACCCATTGATTATCCCTTGTTACCCCGTTGAGCCTTAACCTTTTGTTTCTTGAAAACATCAGAAATTTAAAGACCTTAAATCCCAGTATCTTACCCTTTCACAAGCTTAGTAAAGTGTTAAGTAATACATTAGCTGGGATCAGGTGAATTTTTTCCAAGATGGTTTGAGTATATTTCTACTTATGGACTACATTGTATATAGTGTTATTTTTAATTCACAGTTGTTCCATGTATGAAAAAGAAGAAAGAAAAAAGTGAAAAATAAAAGAAAAGAAAAAGGAAGAAAAAGTGAGTAGCATCAATAAGTGCAGAATATTAGTTATGTTTGTATGTTTTGGAGTTATGTTTTGTTATCTTGTTTTATATGCTTTTTACTTTACTAATGCTTGTGCTTAAACCTTTTTCCCCCTTTACCCTCCTTAACCCTTGCCGTATTACAACGCTACACAAGTCCTTTTGATCTATTTATGCATGCAATCCTTGTGGAGGAGAAGTGGTGCATTAGTAAGCTTATGGTGGTGAGCGAAACACTAACCATTAAACACTTGAGGGAAATGAGTGAAAATTGTAAGGAAGATTCATTTTTACATTTTTACTTATCTTTGAGTGATAGTGTTAATTGTCGAGTTTGCTTATGTATAATAATAAAAAAGTAGTCATGATATGTGTATTAACTTGATATTTAAATTTTCTTGAATTTGAGGGATGGTATGTGTTTATCTTTGTGAAAATGAAGTGGTATAATTGATTGGTTGTAGTTATTTTGCTTGAGGACAAGCAATGATTCAAGTGTAGGGACATTGATAGGTGTGCATTAAGATATTTTTTTATAGGTAATTGGCATGTGTTTTCTTGCATAGTTGTTGATTATTATTTTAGTTTAGGACTCATTTTGTATGATTTCGTTTCGTTTGATTTCCATTATTATTCTTTTATGTTTGATGCTAATTTAGGGTAATAATTGACTACTTTTATGTAGGATGGAAGATGAAGCAACTTGGAGGTTGAACTAGAGATCAAAGAGGAGAAGAAAAGAGGAGTGCATCTGTGTCCAATTCTGACGGTCGTGGGAATTAGAATCCAAGATCTTATGCAAGACTTCATTAAACTTAGTGTTTTTAAACTATAAAAGTATAATTAAGCCTTCAACTTTAAGGGAGACGACACCTTTCTGTAGAATAGCCATCCTTAAGTGAAGAACACATATTTGGAGCTTCGAGGAAGGATTGAAGTCAAGAATCATCATCAAGATTGGGGAAAATATCTTATCAACACTAAAATTCCAGATTTTGGCAAAGAAGAGAAAAGGTCTTTATATTAAATGTTCTGTCACTTTGATCTCTTCTATTCTTTGTAAAATGGTCTATTTCAATATTGATGATGTTATAGAGACCGTGTTAGGCTAATTTAGTTTTAGGGATTGATTTTGAATTATTTTGTTAAAACTCCTATTTTATTGAATTGAATGAAGTTGTCTTTGATGATTATTGAATTTATTTGTTATCTTATAACAAATCGAGAGAGTGACTAAAATGAAATTTGTGTAGGATTGTACAACGAGAGTTGGTGACCTATAGACTTACAATTATCACATTAATTGAATAGTTAGAAGAGAGATCTCGACTAGTTAATTGATCACCCATAGGATAGCTTAATTACTAGTTGAAACGGTAGAGTCATTGGGTAGGTTGAGAGATTATCCAATTGATTCCTGTTAATTTGATTAGGGACAAGTAGTTATACCTTGAGAGAAGGTAATTATTACATTAGGAAATCTAGGGTGAGTCACAATTTAATTAATAAAATAGGAGGGAGACAAAATAGAAAAAAAAAGTAATCCCTAGTTCTTAGATTCTTGAATTCCAATTTTTTGCAATTTCGGTATTGTCTATTGCTTTGTCTTAGTCTTTTAATTTTAATTTAATCTTCCAGTTTATTTGCATTAAACAACTTCATTTCTTAAATAAAGTTTGATCTAAATTAAGCGATGCTCGAGCATCAATCCCTATAAGCTCGATATTCACTCTTTTTAACTACAAGTCATGGCTAGTTTACTTGCAATTTTTGAGCGTAAAATAAGTAGATAGGTTTTACTGTCAACAATGACGTTGTTGACTCCTTTGTGATTGAAATTGGGTCTCCTCAAGTGGTTAGAAGCTTTTCTAATGTTTATGATTTTTACCTCTTTGTTTATCAATCCTTACCTTTACATATAGCCCAATACAACCTTGAATAAAGCCCTTTTGATTTGCACATGTTTGTATTCCAAGTGGTGAAAGTTAGTGGAAAAGCAAGCATATGGTAGAATATTTGCGTTAGAATAATTTGAGTGAAATACTGAACCAATAAACACTTGAGTGTTTTGAGTAAAATTCGATCTGTGAGAGTTTGCTATAATTATGTGCTAGTTTTTAAAATATGATTGCCTTAAATTGACTTTGTATATATTTACTTGAATGATTAACTCTAGGGTATTCATTAATTACAAAATTGTTCAACTTTTGAAGTGTGCACTATTTACTGTTGAGAAACTTGGAATAAAGAAAATTGATTAGTTGGCGAATTGATTGCAAATGTAGTTTGTCGAGGATGATCAAAAGATTGGTGTGTGGGAATTTAATAAGTTATTATTTTTATGCTAACTTTGGATATAAATCTCTTTAATATGTTGAAATTCTTATTTAAAATTAATGAACTTGTTTCTTAATTTTTCTCAGATGATTTTCAACACATGGGAGATGAATTTGAATTAAAAAGATTTAAGAAAAGAAAAGGTAATGCGAATTTCCAATTGGTAGAAAAGTTTTTGACTAAGTATGGGCACGTGCAAAAGAAAATTTTATTAGCATAATTTGATTTGAAAACAGATTCGATAAACTTAGGATTCCAATTATTTTTAGGAATCAGGTTGTTTTCTTTATGTAGGGACCTGCTACCAGTTTTTGTAGGGAAGTGTATCTAATAAAATAACTTAAAGAAGGGAGGAAAAATCCCTTCTAAACATCTTATCTTCATGTCTTTGTTTGGCTCTTTTTTGGAAAATCTTTCGTTTTTCTGGAAAAGGGGCTAAGATGGAGATCAAATATTTTGCTATTTTTTTGTCGAGTTTTACCACTATTATGAACAATTAAATGTTTTTTCTTGGTTAAAGGAAACTAACATTATCATCTAGTATGTGTGAGATTTTCTTAATAAAGTTTATTTCATTGATTAATATTAAATGTCTTTCATATTGGCTTTCATGATTGAATTGATTGATCTCTAGTGTGCGCAACTAGGAATTGATTAATTTAACTTACAGCCAGACTAGTAAGATTTGAGGTTCAATTTTGCTAATCCAAAATGGCAACTAGGATTACCACTTTTTAGGTTAGGGATTGGAAATTCTAAGAAAGATACTTATCTAGACTAAATACATATCAATGTGTATTGTCTTGCTCATTGGTTCTTAAAGCTACTAATTAATCAAACTTAAGATTGTATCCAAGTTGTTGGTTAATAAGAGTGATTAGAATATATGTTTTTATTCATTTAATCCTAAGAGAGAATACCATTCAATAAGTATTTGTTATTGGACTTAATTTTATATCGATGATCTAAACTAGTTGATAACGTAGGTGATCCGAAACCAAGGTTTGTTCACTAATTTTCCAGATTTGATTATTTTTGTTTATTTCTAAGTTCTTGAATTCATGATAATTCAATCCCCTAACCAAAATTTTTTGGTTCCAACTCGTGAAACACTTACCAATGGATTCCTCGTGGGATGGATCTCAACTCTTTACTAACTACATATTTCATTATTATAGTTGGTATTAATTTGATATAGGCGACAACATTACCAAATTTTCCCATTGGTTCCTACACAAGAAACTCAATCGTGCCGTGATCAATGGCAATTGACTCGCTCAGTTTCCCAATAGCAGTGCCACATTCCTTGATCCTTTATTCTCAGAACATGCCCCAATTAGGGTTGAGCATCTTATCCCATCGGCTACTAGGAAGTTCCCCTTCAGGTTTAACAATCATTTGACCAATACAATAGGTTTTCTTGAAGCTTGCAAGATGGGATCCAATAGTAACTTTCAAGGAACCAAATAGCTCATTTGTGTCCAAAAATTGAAGGCTATTAAAAAGAACTGAAATCTTTGCATTCATTGAGAGGCTCCATAGATCAATCCCTTTTTAAATCTAAAGAAGAATTTACGGGCATTCAGTGATATCTCACATTAAATCCCCAGGATCGGTAACTTCTAGCTAATGAAAAATAGGTTACCTCTCACTACATGTCCATATTTTAAAATCACAACTCATTTCTTCAACAAAGAGTTAAAGTGAATTGGCTTAAGGATGATGACAAATGCACCAAGTTCTCTTTCAACTCCATCCTAGCTTGAAAAAATAAAATTAGAATATGTTCCATCTTTACTGGTGAGGGAGCTCAGCTTTAGAACTATCATGAATTCAAAAAGAGGCTATCAAGTTTTTTAACAATTTGCTTGGTATTTCAACTTCTGAAATTATCACCAATGCAGATATCTTGACTTTCATTTCTAAAAGACAAAACCCTGCAGATTTTGACATGTTGACTAAGGCAGTTAATGTTGGACCCCGTCTCCGAGGCCCAACATTCGGAAACACACAGGCACACATAAGCATAGAAGACCCATAACTCACAA
>JAOSBN010000007.1:28792966-28820832 GCA_027563595.1 Erythroxylum suave
CAGTCACTGTAATTCCTGTCTTTGCAATAAAAGTCATAAGCTTCCATTTGGACCTAACACCTTGTCTAGCTCTAGACCTCTTGGGACTTGGTTCCCCCTCATCCCTCACAAAACATTATTGGTTGTAAGTGGGTTTACAAGATAAAGAGGCACGCCAACGGGTCTATTGACCGTTTCCAGGCGCGTTTAGTAGCAAAAGGATTTCATCAACGGCCTGGCATTGATTTTCTGTCCACATTCAGTCTCGTGGTCAAACCTACCACTGTTCGTCTTATTCTTACACTGGCATTTCACTCTGGATGGCCCATTCATCAACTGGATATCAATAATGCCTTTCTTTAAGGCCACTTGGAGGATGATGTGTATATGACTTAGCCACAAGGGTTTATTCACACTGCTTACCCCACTCATATTTGCAAATTACGGAAAGCTATATATGGTCTTCGTTAAGCACCCTGCGCTTGGTATAATGAGCTCCGTTCCTTCCTTCTTGCTCAAGGATTCAATAATTCCAGGTCTAACACATCTCTCTTTATTTTCTCTCGTCACGGATTAACCCTTTATTTGCTAGTCTATGTTGACGAATTCACTATCACCAGGACTTCTCTTCCTTTGGTCAACCAATTCATTCATCGTCTCGCTGCACGCTTCTCTCTGAAAGATTTGGGTTCTCTTCACTACTTTCTTGGTGTTGAAGCTACTTCCACTTCTTCTGGGCTTCTTCTCACTCAAAAAAAGTATATTCATGATCTTTTGGTCAACAACAATATGCAAGACTGCAAGCCTGTCTCTACACCTTTATCAGCCACCGAATCTCTCTGCCTTAATGATGGTAGCCCTTCTGTTGATGCTCGACCTTTTCGGAAGATTGTCAGTGCTATGCAATACCTCTCCCTCACTCAGCCAGATATCTCATTTGCTGTGAACAAATTGTCTCAATTCATGCATCAACTTACTGAGCAACATTGTCCTGCAATGAAACGAGTCCTTCGTTATCTCTCTGGCACCATCTCACATGGTCTTTTTCTCCACCTTCGCACTCCTCTTCAGCTTCATGCCTTTGCTGACACAGATTGGGCGGGTGATCCTAACAATCGCTCCTCCACCTCTGCCTATGTAGTCTTTCTCGGTGCAAATCCTATTAGCTGGAGCTCTAAGAAGCAACCCACTATTGCTCGCTCTTCCACCGAAGTTGAGTATCGTGCTGTTGCCTCCGCTACTGCTGAAATTAATTGGATTCAAAATTTACTCAGTGAGCTGCGTCTTAGCTCTTCGATCACGCCTACAATCGATTGTGACAATTTGGGTGCCACTTATCTTGCTACAAATCCTGTTTTTCATTCTCGCATCAAACATTTGGCAATTGATTATCATTTTGTTCATGATCAAGTTCTTAAGTGTCTACTTCGTGTTAGTCACGTACCCTCATCAAATCAACTTGCAGATTCACTTACCAAACCGTTGAATCGAAGACTTTTTGAAGCACATCGGGCCAAGATTGGAGTCCATTTTGGTACCCCAATCTTGCGGGGGCATATTATATAGGCAATTGACATATGAGACTACGGTAGAGCAAGAATCATTGCCGAATTCTTAGGGTCAATACTACATTTATAGGATAGCTTGATTATGGGATATTGTCTGTAATTACAATTATTCTATTCCCTAATTTATACTCATGTAATCAGTACATATATATTGTACATATCGAATACAAAAGACAGAGCCAATTAACCTCTTCATTATCTGTTCCTATAGGAAGACATCCCAGAATGTGGGAAGAAGCAGATGAGTTTCGACCAGAGAGGTTCGTGGAAAGTTCAATAGTTTCAAGGGACATGACTTCCAACTAATTCCGTTCGGTTCTGGTAGGAGGGGCTGTCCTGGAATTACGTTCGCCACTGCGACTTTAGAAATTGTTTTAGCAAGCATGTTAGACAAGTTTGGCTGGGAAATTCCCGATGGATCGAAAGTGGAGGACTTGGAGGTGGCAGAGGCCTTGGACTTAACGTTACATCGAAAACTCCCTCTAATTGCCATTGCTACCTGTCACTCTTTCTAGACCCGTATACTTGAAACTTTTGGTGTGCCTATGGTGTAATTCCGTGGTACAATTTTTATGAAATTCATTTGCGGATATATTTTTATAGGATAGAGTTGGAAGAGGCCAACTGGACAAGCGATATTAAACAAGTCACTGCCACTTGAAGAAGAGATATTAAAAAAATGTTGCCATGATTATCCAATAAAAACAATAAACAAATCGAAAATCGTCTAGCAAAACATCCTTTCTGTTTCCAATTTAATTGTTAAGCAATGTAACTTTTAATTTAATCACGTCGTTCGTACCTTAGGCAAAATTTCCTTGACATTCTGTTAAGGACTATTTGATTTGATTTCTATTTTTTTTGGTTCTTATTTATGGTTTTGGTTTCTTTTTCTATTTTTTTTTTTAAAATAATGTTTAATTGTTTAAATTAATGCAGTTAAACTTTAACACCAACAATAGTAAAATAAAAATCGAACTTAAACTTGAGTTAACTTTATAAATTAATCAATTATATTTAATCTCATATATTTCTATTAATAAATACTAAAACTTTATGTTAAATTAATGATAAAATTAAATTTTAAATTAATGATAAACTTGATTATATTAATTATAATTTTACTAGTAATTAATTTTAAATAAATAATAATAATTTATTTTGTTAATAATTTAAAACCATTTTATAAAAAACAAGAATAGAAAATGAAAATCATTGTTTATGATTTTTTAAATTATTAAATTAAGAAGAAACTAAGACCAAAAAAAGAAACCAAAAACTCCACCAAACAACTTTTTTTAATTTAAAAATAGAAACAAAAAAAATGTAAAACAAACTTTTCCAAATTTCATATGACGTATACGAACTGAGAAGAATCCATAGTGGTAATTTGCTTGTAGTTGTCTAAAAGCTTTATGTGAATTTTCTAAAGAAAACAGAAAGCCCTTGTAAGTCGGCAGAGATAATATTATAAGAATTTTTCAACATAGGCTGCAATTAATTAGTCTCTTATTCAAGAAAAACGTTCATGTCTTCTAATCCAGGTATTCCTCATGTCATTACTATTCATGCATGGTTTATTAAAGGTGTATATAGTACAATTGAATGATCTTACACCTGGCTTCCATTGTTTTATAATTTATATATGTGATATTAGATCCATGTTTCAATAGGTAGTATAGTTCTTATATTTGAATGGGTTACCTTTTTGGTTTAGAAAATCTAGATTGAAGATTTTCTAGTTTTCAAAAGAAATGCGTATGTTCAGTTGGCATGAAACTTTAGAATTTTTATTGGTTCTTATGATTAAATCATGAGCATTGGTTGACAACTATACCAAAGTGTGTTGTTAATCGATTTTGGAACTTGTTATTCGTTAAATCATATTATTTCATATGGATAAGTTATGAAACTTTATTGTAATTAAATCTTATGTTTTCTTTCATGTTTTCCATGAGTTTTATGATTGTGATTGCTTCTGCCATGTATTTTTATATGCTTCCTTTTTCCTGCATGACTCTTATAGGTCAAACAAATAGAGGCTATTTTGGATCTTTTTTAACATGTTTTTTATAATTTAGCGAACTGGATCCTTTCAATCACTAAATTATTTTATCCATTAACTTTTTTTTGAGAAAGTATCTTAACGTATTATCGTTAACTACCCAAATGGAATGATTACATCTAAGGTTGGTGAGATGATATAATTATCAGTGAGAGTTTGTATTTGATTTAAGAATTGTTATTTGCTTAAAGGGAATAATGGCAGGCCCATTGCATCAACACTACTCCAATTCCCTCCTTAGAAGCATCTGCTTCAACGACGAAAACTTTGCTAAACTTGGTTGCTTGCAAAACAGATGATGACTTTCTTTAAGGCTAATTGCTTATCTCAGTAAAGCCATGGGTGTTTCATTTAATTCTCTTTCTACTTGTTAGAGAGAATTATATGGTATTGTATATGCAGTCAAAAAATGGAGCCAGTATCTCATTGGGAGACATTTCATCATAAGGACTGATCAACAACGTTAAGCACTTACTATAGTAGAATCTTTCCACCCTAATGCATCATAAATTGTTTGGAAAATTGATAGGTTATGACTATAAGATACAATAAAAGATGGGGAAGGATAACTCTGCTGTGGATGCACTTTCTTGGAGGGACGAAGTGGCTGCCATCATGTCAATCTCAACAGTTGACACCGGGTTACGAGACAAGGCTAAAGCTAGTTGGAAGACTAATGTAAATCTGAAAAAAATAAAAAGGAAAAGTGCTCAACCGCAGTAACAACCTATGACCATTGACCAAGGGCAAGTATCTATGGTAGTATAACTTGTTGAAGAGAAAAGGGAAATTAGTTGTGGGTACCTGAGGAAGGAAATCCTAGCGTCTTTTCATTCTTCCCCACGGGATGGCCATTCTTGTCTTTCTAGTACCTATCATAAGTTAAAAGCCATCTTCCACTGGAAAAGGACGCAAACAATTGTTAAGAATTTTATGTAAGAATGCGATACATGTCAGTACCGTAAACGGAATTTGTCTGAGTACGCTGGATTTCTATACCCATATATTTCCAATTCCAAATGGGACTTGGCAGTCACTTTCCATAGACTTCATTTTACAATTTCATTTTTTTTAGCCTTAAACATCCATTTACTATAAAGGAAGTTGCCCAAGTCTTCATAGATAACATTGTGAATTTACAAAAATGGCCAATCTCTGTTGTCTCAGATAGAGATGCAGTTCTTTTTAAGCCTACTTTGGAATGAATTGTTTACTATCAATGAAGTCCACGTCCTATCGTCCTCAAATGGATGGCCAAATAGAGGTCATGAATAAATTGTTAGAATGTTATCTTTGATTTTTATCAGTAGTATGCCTAAGAAGCTGTTGAATTGGGTATCCTTAGCTGAAGTATGGTATAATACAATACACCAGGCTTTTATTTAAATGACGCCCTTTGAAGCATTGTATGTGGTCGGGTCTTCCATATTACATACTGTAGAAACTGTTTTTCATTCCAGAGATGATATTTGTGTTTTGTTGAAACAGAATCAGCTTAAAGCGTAGAAACACATGAAAATATATAAAAACAAGAGCAAGTCTGAGTGGCAATTTATTCCTACTAAATGGATCTTTATAAAATTGCAACCATACCGACAAGCCTCGGTGAACAATAGGCACTTCCATAAGTTGGTAGCTGTGAATTATAGGCCCTATAAGGTGTTGGAGAAAATTAGTGAGATGACATACAAATTAGCTTTGCCCCCTAAGAATAGGGTGCATAATGTCTTTCATGTATCCTTACTCAAAACTCAAAAGGCATCACGCCAAGGCAATTCCTCAACAAACTCTTCCACCATTTTCAAAAGATGGTAATATGACATTGAATCTAGTAGATTTTCTAGATGGGAGAATGAAGAAACATATGAACCATACTATGGCTGAGCTCCTTGTAGGAAGTCCCTCCATTTAAGAAACCCCACAACGAAAGTAGAAGGAAGATTTGAATAGTTTTCTCCCTGTAAATAGGTACCAATAAAGAAGACTTAAGCATCCTAAGCAAAGTATTTAGAGCAATACAAGTATAGTAAAATAGAGAGTTTTGTGCCTAATAATTTGACACTAGTATTCTTCTATTTGTGAGATATTTTCCACTCTTTTTGTATTTCCAAGAGTTTAATCTCTTGAATATCTTAGTGTATTGTCTCTGGCTTTATCTAGAGAAATAATGTTGTACTAATTATTTTAAATAATGGAGATATTTTGAACAAGGGCCCCGTAGTTTTTACTTTCCATATTGGTTAGGTTTTCCAAGTAAAAACTATATGTGTCTTTCTTTGATTTTATTTAAGAGTTTATATGGTTTTCTTTGTTTGGTGATTTCCTCATAGGTTTACATTATTCCGCTACTTTGTCTTGTCCACCTCCCATCAAACAGATATTAGAGCACAATTTGAGTATGCAGGTCTACTTATAGTATGCTCCATGGTTGCCACTGAATAGTGGATCCTCTACATCAAAAATAAGTTAGATCACTACTTGAAGATACTAGACACTATTTACATGTACGGTTACTAAGTCAGTCATCCTTTCTACATGATGGAAGTCACACAAGCAAAATGATCAATTTGAATGGAGGTAACTTCCAAGTATGGAAGGAGACGGTGGAAGATCTCTTTTATATGAAGGGATACCATGAACCGGTATTTGGTATCATAAAAATCGAAGGCAAATTTGACACTGAGTGGAGTTTATTACATAGACAAGCCTGCAGATTCATCAGAAACTAGGTGGATGATGTCTAGAATCATATCTCTGATGAGAAGGAAGCACACAAGTTATGGGTCAAACTGAAGAGCCTTTATGCTCGAAAGTCTAGCAACAATAAAATGTTCTTGATTAAATAACTCGTGGACTTGAGATACTAAGATGGGACGCTGATGACAGATCACTTGAAATCTTATCAAAGGATCATTAATCAGATGGCCATCATGAGGCTAGCTTATAATGATGAGCAGCCTGAATTATGGCTTTTGGGATTCTTAACGTGCTCCTGGGAGACATTTAAAAACAACACTCTTCAACTCAACCCCTAAAGGTGTAGTCTCGAAGGAAAAGGTTAAAAGTAGCTTTTTGGAGGAGGAGTCTTAAAGAAAGATTCAAGGATCATCTCCCATGTCTAATGTTTTAATCAAGCATACAAGGGGGAGAACCAAAAGTAGAGGTCCTGGGTAAGAGGCACGAGGCATTGTACATAATGCAAGCCAACACTCCCAGTAGCAATATCAATGCTATAGAAGATGTAGATGCAACTGAGTTGTGGCACAAAGACTCAACCATACAAATAAGAAGGGCTTAAAAATGTTAGCTAAGAAGGGACATCTATCTAGTGTCAAGAGTAGGTGTCTCAAAAAGTTTACTCATTGCCTAGTAGGATAGTAAAATCAGGTTATTTTCAAGAGTTCGCGTTCCTCAAGAAAACCAAATGTACTTGATTTGGTACATTTGATGTATGCAGTCCGATGAAGACAAAATCACTTAGTAGTGCTCTCTACTTCTTGATTTTTATTAATGATCACTTAAGGAAGATCTGGACTTACACCTTGAAGTCGAAGGATTAGGTGTTAGAGGTCCTTGAACAATTTCAAACTTTAGTCGAAAAAGAGACAGGGAAGAAACAAAAATGCATCAAGACTAATAACGAGGGAGAGTATTTTGGTCCATTTGATTAGTATTGCAAAGAGCAAGGCATTCGACATCAGAAGACATCACCAAAGATTGCATAATTGAATGATTTGTAAGAAAGGACAAATAAAACTCTAGTGGAGGGAGTTAGATGTTTATTATCACAAGAAAAGTTGTTAAAACAATTTTAAAGTAAGGCATTGAATACAGCGACGTATTTTGATGAATCTCTCACCCTCTGTTCCATTGTAATGTAATATGTCTGATAGAGTCTGGTTCGGGAAAGATGTTAGATATGATCATTATCGTGTCTTTGGATGCAAGGTGTTCGTGCACATTCCTAAAGACGAGAGATCCAAGCTTGATGATAAGACAAAACAGTGCATCTTTATAGGTTATGACCCTAATGAGTTTAATCACAAACTTTATGTCCTGGTCAATAGAAGCTTCTTCGAAGCCCCGATGTTATGTTTGTAAAAGATGAGACCATCAAGGATATCTAAAAGGAAAAAGATTTAACACCCAAAGATATTGGTGATGTGTTTGATTTGGATCCAATTAGCAGGGTACTGGAATAGGATAATACTCAACAAAATGTAACTGATGAGGATGTTCCTTTACTAGTAGAGGTAGATGATGGTGTTGATGACCAAGCATAAGAAGTAGAGGATCCAACTATACTCAAACAGTCTGATACAGAAAAAAGATCCTCTACTCGATACTCTCCAAATTAGTATGTACTGCTCATCCCCAAAGGAAAAAAGTGTTTTGAAGAATAGATAGGTGTTTAGGGTAAAATATGAAGAATACTCATCACAGCCACGATACAAAGTTAGGCTGGTGGTCGAAGGATTTAGTTAGAGAAGGAGTATTGATTTCGATGAAATATGTTCACCAGTGGTGAAGATGTTATCCATTCAAGTTATCCTTAGCTTAGCAACAAATCTTGATCTAGAAGTCAAGCAGATGAATATGAAGATTGCCTTCCTTCATCGTGATTTGGAGAAAGAGATCTATACGTAGCAACCAGAGGGTTTCAAAGTCAAAAGGAAAGAAGATTATGTGTATAGGTTGAATAAGAGTATTTATGGCTTAAAACAAGCACTGAGATAATGATATAAGAAGTTTGACTCAATTATAGGGAAACAAGGGTATAAGAAAAAGACTTCTAACCATCGTGTTTTTATACAAAAATTCTTTGAAGATGATTTCATTATTTTACTGCTCTATGTTGATGATATGTTAAGGATATAAGAAAATGACTTTTGACCATTGTGTTTTCATACAGAAATTCTCTGAAGATAATTTCATTATTTTATTGCTCTATGTTAATGATTTGTTGATTATTGGTAAAAATATTATCAGAATTGATAAGTTGAAGAAGCAGTTGACTAATTCTTTTGCTATAAAGAATTAGGTCCAACAAAGTAGATCCTTGGTATAAGGATTGCTCGAGACAAAAGTATAAGGAGGTTATGTTTGTCTCAAGAGAAGTACATTCAGAAGGTGCTTTAAAGATTCAAAATGAAAATTGTTAAAGTGGTTAGTTCCCCGTTTGCAGCCCACTTTATGTTAAGCAGTAAACTCAATCCTTCTATAGAAGTAGAGATGAGAGATATCTGGAATATTCCTTACTCCTCGGCAGTAGCAAGTTTGATGTATGTCATGATATGCACAAGGCCAAACATAGCTCATGCAGTTGGTATGGCAAATAGATTTCTCTCAAATATAGGAAGAGAGTATTGGAATGCTGTGAAGTGGATCATGAGATATCTCTAAGGTACTTTCGACTTCAGTCTCAGTTTCGAAAATGAAAAGCCTATATTAGTAAGCTACTTAGATTCAGATCTAGGCAGAGATGTTGATACCAAAAAGTCTAATTTAGGATACTTGATCACTTTTGCAAAAGGAGCAATACTATAGTAGTTAAGATTGCATAAATGTACTGTGTTACATACTACCGAGGCGGGGTATATTACGGCAACGGAAGCACGTAAGGAGTTACTGTGGATAAAAGATACATCAATGAACTTAGCTTCAAGTAAGATAGATATGTCATTATTATGACAATTAGAGTGCCATCCATCTTGGTAAGAATCTAGCTCTTCGTTTAAAATCAAAATATATCGAGATAAGATATTAGTAGATCTTGAATTCCAAGAAGTTAGCACTTGAATAGATACACATGGATGAAATGGTGCTGATATGTTGACAAAGGCATTACCAAAAGATAAGCTTGAAGTCTACAGGTGGATCACAAGGATGGCAAGTCCTTCCAATTGATATGGAAAAGGAGGATTTTCCCCTCTATGATGATGATCCTAAATGTCAAGAGAGGGAGATTTGTTGGAAGGAAGGCTTAAGTCCCTCCATTTAAGAAATCCCACATCAAAAGTGGAAGGAAGGCTTAAGTAGTTTTCTCCCTATAAATAGATACCAAAATGGAAGACTTAACCATCCTAAACAAAGTATTCAAAGCAATACAAGCTCAATAAAATAGAGAGTTTTGTGCCTGATAATTTGGCACTAATGTTCCTCTATTTGTGATATATTTTTGATTCTTTTTGTATTTTTTAGAGTTTAATCTCTTGAATATCTCAATAATCTCTAGCTCTAGTTGTACCCATTATTTTAAATAGTAGAGATATTTTGGAATATGGTCTCATAGTTTTTACTTTCCAAATTGGGAAGTTTTTCATGTAAAAATTCGATGTGCCTTTCTTTGATTTTATTTCAAAGTTTTTGTGGTTTTCTTCACTTGGTGATTTTCTCACAAGTTTACAGAAGGCAAAAGAGATTTTATTATGCTACTTTAGCGTATATACCTCCCATCACTTCTAGCTCACTAGGCTCATACTTCAATAGAAGGTGCCACATAAGTACCTTGTGAGCAATTTATTCTATAAATTTTTAACTTCTTGTTTGACAAGGCACCATAGGGTCCTACATCTCAGCACATCAATTTCCTTGGGGACAAAGAAGCCTTTGAAGAAAGGGGTGATGTAATGAATAAATTGTGAACACTGTCATTAGAGTTCGGTTAGTTTAGGGGTGAGATGTTGTCGTTTGAGATGGGGGACATGTATGTGGTGACCCCTCCCTCTGAGATAAGTCATTGGTGAGAAAGGGGTATGATCATGAATCCTATTCTTCATTATTCATTTGTTGTTGTCTCTTTGATTGAGTATCATTTCCACCTTGAAAGCTCTCTTTTGGTTAATACATACAACATTTCATTCGATTATCTGTGTTCTTTCTATGTTCTAAAATTTTTATATATTTCAAGTGTTACACATTCTTTAGGCTTTTCACACTAAGAGTGTAAAGGAAATAAAATTCATGTTGATCATAAATTATAATTTTTTGTAGATCAAAAGAAAATTATTCTTAATAAAAGACAATTAACATAAAGTATATTTTTGATACAATGACAAATCCTATAAGGCTTAAGTTTGGATCAAATAAAAAGTTAAGTGTATGTTCAAAGATTAATTAAACAATAAGTAAAACTAATGACTAAAAAATTGAACTGGTTCGAATAATTCAATTGTAAAAAGTTTGAATTGACTAATTTTTTGGTTCAATTTACTTTAATAAACTTTTTTTAAATCGATCAGTTTATTAATTAATTAGTTAGGTTTTATAAATTAACTGATTTTTATAAACCAAAATAAACTAATTGGTTTTTATTTAACAAGCTCTTTTTTCAATTAAACTTCAACTTTTTTGATGAACAAGTATAATCTCTTTCTTTAATCGTATTGCAAGTTCTTAAATCTTATTCAAATTTTACTACATACCAATTTTATAAACATCTAATATAAATTGATTCATTTTATATCTTAAACCTCTTAACTTACCGATTTAATTTTAGAATATTGGACAAAACTATAAAGGAGACTCAAGGGCGAGGTATGTCTTTAATTTGTTACAACTATAGCCAAAACATTTTTTAAGATTGCGAAACAAAATGGACAAACATACCTTTAAAGAAACAATGTATTCTACAAATTTTGTTCTTTGAACCGGTTGTTAGTTACAAGAAAATATTTATGGTTTGGCTGAAAATGACAAAGCATTTCCATCCAAAAAAACAAGAGAGAAAAAAAACTAATAACCTATTTGGTTCAATGGAATAAGTATTATATTCCTAGTATATTCATGGCAATTACTTGTTCCTAATTGGTTAGGAAAAAAGAGTTAGAATAGCTATTCCTAGTTTAATTATTTCTAAAACCTGGACTATTCCCCTTATCTTTACCTATTCTGTGCATGCCCAAATAAACATTATGCATTTAGGATTGAAATATCCCTGTAGAGTCTTCACACTCTCGTCTCCCTCACTCTCGTCTTCAAGCTCTAGTCTCTCTCGCTCTTATCTTTTCTCCAACATTTATCTACAAACGTCATTCTTTTTTTGTTTTTGATATCATTGTGGTTGTTTGGCTTACCTCTTCAGCTAAGTAGCTTTTGTGAGGCTTATTTAGCCTTCCCGTCTCTTCCAATCAATTTTCCAATGTTGTTGTCTTGGAATTTATCCGGTTCCCTTCTCTTCCCTATATTTGTGCGAGTCTTTTTGTTTAGCTTATTATTATCCTTATTTCTTAGGCCTCTAATCGAAGAAAAACACATTACCCACTTCAAAATGTGAAAGTAGATATGACGACTATTCCTTTTCACATCATCTTCAATTAGTCGTCATCCTGTATTTGTTCACCACCAACTTTATTTCCCATTTTGGTATTTTCTTTACTTTATTCCATCATCTTTTGTCTTTCTCTTTTTGTTTTAGTTAGGTTTTTTAATTTTCTTTTTAATTGTTGGTGAGTATTTTTTGGTTTCGGAATTCACTCAATGAAGGTTTGGTATGACAACTCCAACTTTGCCTCCTCCTAGTTTTGATGATGATAAACCCCAAAACCTAGGTTCAGTTTTGCTTCTCTTTATTGTTTTCTTTGATTGTGTGGTGTTATTCTCTATTCAATATAACTTTATCCTGTTAAAGTCTTATCTGGTTCCATTTCTTTATAAATTTTTGAATGAGCAATACTTAACCGTTCTTGATTTCTTGGAATGAGCAAGAGAAAAACTTTTTAAGAGAAATTTTTTGATTTGAGTAGGATGAAGATCTATTGTGATATCTTTAAAAGGACATGAAAAATTTGTGTTTAAATCAAATAGGATCTTGAAATGTTTATGAACTGCTGGATTGACTCAGGTGGTATGATAGCCACAGGTTTCACTCTTTAGGGTTCTTTCTAATATTATGACTTGATGCTCTAAGCAACATCAAAGATCATACATCTCTTGTTGACTATTGTCTCAAAATTAGTCAAACGAAATCATCAAAAGTGGAAAACCATTTTCGGTGTAACGACTGGCCTTTAGTGCAACAAGTTGGCCAGTTGTAGCACCCATTGGCTTCTCTATATAAGAGAAGTAGTAGAAGCTGAAGAGAATAGAGATAAAGAGCCAAGACAGAAGAGAGGAGAAAGAGTTGCACCAAAAGAGAGAAAATAACAAGAGTCATTCAGGAGAGAGAAAGAAATTCTCTCAAATTGTCTTTTGTTTTGTTTTGTTTTTTTAATTTTTCTCTTCCTAGTAGGAGTGTTGTAAGTTTGGGTTAATTTGGGTCTTTAGGAAATTGAGTGATAAACACTATTTTATGCTCTCATTGATTATAGTGAAATATTCGGTCATCTCCAAACTAGACGTAGGCATTACCGAACCAGTATACAAATCTTGATTTTCTTGATGCTATTTTATTTTTCACTCCAAATTAATTAATGTTTCTACACAGCAAATGGCATCAGAGCTCCAGTTTTTTTGACTGAGGCGTTGTAGGAGTGAAAATTTGGTGGAGCTACAATTTATGAAAGATGTTAGTGCTACAGTCTGTGAATAACATCGGAGCTACGATTCCCATGCATAGTTTCGGCACTACAATACCTATGAATAGTGTTAGTGCCACAGTTTGGTGAAAAGTGTTGTGCTACAATGCCGTGAATAGTATCGGTGCTACAATTTTGTGAATAGTACATGTTTGTGAATAGTGGTGAGTAGATGGTTGGAGATAAAGATGAGCCCGTTAAGGAGAGGGAGTCAATATCGTCATTGTCGACTCCTAAATCCTATGGACATCAAATCGCTACTACAAGGTTAGAGGTTGATAAATTCAATGACTCTAATAATTTTGGTATGTGGCAATGTGAAGTTATGGATGTGTTGTATCAACAAGAGTTAGACATGGTTCTGGAAGAAAAACCCGAAGATATAGATGGCAAGCAGTGGATGCTAATGCCTCTCCATAGTTGTGCCTCTATTCGATCATTTCTTGATAAGGAGCTGAAATACTTGTATATAAAGGAAACTTCTGCTAAAGAGTTATGGACGAAATTGGAGGAAAGTTATATGACCAAAAGCACAGAAAATTGGCTCTTCTTGAAGAAACTACTCTTCCGATTTCAGTATCGTCAAGGTATTTCTATGCACGAACACCTAAATGATTATAATAAAATACTTGCTGATTTAATAAACCTTGAATTGAAAATTCCTAATGAGGATAAGGCATTATATTTGTTAAATTCATTGCCTGATGATTATGATCATTTGACAACTACTTTGTTGTATGGAAAATCCGAGGTGAAACTTAATAGGATTTCTATGGAATTGGTGAATCATGAGTGTTGTAAGAAGGAACGAAAAACTCACAATTCACAAATTGAGGCACTCACTGCATGGGAACGAACAGAGGAAGGAAAACATGGGAAGCGGGAAAATTTTAGTTCAAAGTCATGAGGGAAGTTTCCTGTTAAAGATGAATATGCCTTTTGCCACCAAAAGGGTCATTGGAAGAAAGACTACCCCAAATTGAATAACAAAGAGAAGGAGAAAGTGGGTTCTGTAGCAAATGTTGCAAAATTTGGAGACTATGATTTCGAGTTTGCTTTGGCTAGTTCATCTGTTGATGGTCACTTAAAAGAGTGGATTTTGGATTCAGGTTGCACCTATCATGTGTCCCATTTAGGAATGGTTCTTTAGCTTCCAAGAGCTGGATGGTTGAGTTGTTTTGATGGGAAATAATAATGCCTACAAAACACAATGGATAGGCAAAATTTGATTGAAGATGCATGATGGAACAGTTAGAGAATTGAGTGATGCTCGGTATGTACTAGATATGAAGACGATTTTATCTCACTGGGAGCATTGGAATCCAAAGGTATTAAGATCACCGTGGAGGGCGGAGTTCTTAAAGCTATGTACGGGGCATTAGTGGTGATGAAAGGTACAAGACAAACTAAATAATATTTCTTGCAGGGTAGTACAGTTATTGGTGGAGCAGCTATCACTGAAGCTGCTGATGCAGATAGCTCAGACACTACAAGGTTACGACATATGCATCTTGGGCATGCTGGTGAAAACATGTTGCAAGGATTGGTGAAGCAAGGCTTATTGAAAGGTGCAAAGGTATATAAATTGGAATTCTATGAACACTGTGTACTGGGTAAGCAAACTAGAGTGAAATTTGGTACTGGTATTCACCACACTAAAGGCATTCTAGATTATGTTCACTCCGATCTTTGGGAACCTTCCAATAATGCATCTTAAGGAGGTAGCCATTATTTTGTCTCCTTTATTGATGATTTCTCTAGAATGGTATGGGTGTACACCATGAAGCATAAAGATGTAGTCTTGAAGACATTCCTAAAATGGAAAAAGATTATTAAAATGCAAAGTAGTCGAAAGATCAAGACTCTCAGATCAGACAATGGTGGTGAATATAAGTCTGATCCTCTTTTGAAAGTCCGTAAAGATGAGGGTATTGTGAGGCATTTCACCATTAGGGAGCCACCGCAACAGAATGGGGTAGCGGAGCCCATAAACCGTACTTTGCTTGAGAAAGTCCAATGTATGTTGTCTAATGCTAGTTTAGGCAAGGCATTTTGGGCTAAGGCAATTACTTATGCAAGCCATCTTATTAATTGGTTGCCTACTGCTGCGAATAAGGGCAAAACACCCATGTAGGTATGGTCTGGTAAACTTTGTACTGATTACAAGTATTTACACATACTTGGTTAACCTACTAACTATCATATTAGGGAAAGAAAGTTGGATCCAAGAGTAAAGAAAGCTCTATTTATGGGCTTTAGCACTAGTGCGAAGGGATATCGACTCTGGTGTCCAGATGAGAAGAAATTTTTTGTAAGCAGAGATGTGACTTTTGATGAGGCTGTTATAGTTAATTAGAACTAGCATGAAAAAGAAATTGAAGCGACCAAGACCATGGGTAGTTCAAAGCAGGTGGAGTTATTGAAGACTCCAGTTGTTCCAGTAAGGTCTGATGTTATATACACTAGTCCTACAGTTGATTTTGATAATGAGGACGAGGATAATGAAGAGGAGGTACCTACCCAAGAGCCTTCACAACAACAAGATTCTATTGCAACCAAAAGATTAAGAAGGGAAATTTGAAAGCTTGCTCGATTTACTGATATTGTGGCCTATGCACTTTCCATTATTGAAGATGATATTCCATCCACCTACAAAGAAGCTATCAGGAGTTCGGAGATCGTGGAGTGGAAGAAATCTATAGAAGAGGAGATGAAATCTCTTCATAAAAATAAGACTTAGAAGCTGGTTCAGTTACCAAAAGGAAATAAAGAAATTAGTTGTAAATGGGTGTATGCTAAGAAGATGGAATCTTTAGGAAGAAATAATGTATGATTCAAAGCCAGATCGGTAGTTAAAGATTATGCTCAGAAGGAAGGCATTGACTACAATGGGGTATTCTCTCCTGGAGTAAAACATTCTTCTACCCATATTTTGATGGCTTTGGTTATGCAATTTGACCTTGAGTTGGCTCAAACTGATGTCAAGACGGCATTCTTACATGGTGAATTGGAGAAAATCAGCTAGAAGGGTTTATGGTTGTTGGAAAAGAAAATTGGGTTTACAAATTGCAGAAATTATTGTATGGTTCGAAGCAGTCTCTAAGACAATGGTACAGGTTATTTGATAGGTTTGTGATTGAGCAGAAGTACACAAGAAGTCACTATGACCATTGTGTATACTTTTGCAAGCTACAAGATGGAACCTTTATTTATCTACTTTTATATGTTGATGATATGCCCATAGCATGTAAAAGCAAAGTGGAGATTGAAAGATCAAAGACTCAACTGAGTAATGAATTTAAGATGAAGGACTTGGGAGAAGCTTGGAAGATACTAGGTATGGAAATTGAAATAGATAGAGCAAAAGACAAGATTGGCCTATATCAGAAGCAGTATTTGAAGAAGGTACTACAACATTTTGGGATGAATGAAAATTCAAAACCGATTAGTACAACTCTTGCTCCTCATTTCAAACTTAGTACTTCTATGTTTCCTAACACAGATGAGGAGAGTCATTACTTGGCTCAAATTCCATATGCAAGTGTTGTTGGTAGTTTGATGTATGCTATGGTATGTACTGGGCCTAATATTTCATAAGCTATTAGTATTGTCAGTAGCTATATGCATAATCTAGGAAAAGGGCATTGGTAGGCTGTGAAATAGATTCTATGGTATATTCTGGGTAGTATGGATGTTGGTTTATTGTTTCAGCAAGATGAAGTTACTGGTCAATGTGTTGTTGGATATGTAGATTCTGATTTCGCAGATGATTTGGACAAGCGTAGGTCCTCTATAAGTTTTGTATTCACTTTAGTTGGAGCTCCAGTGAGTTGGAGATCAACTTTGCAATCTACAGCTGCTTTGTCAACTGCTGAGGCGGAATACGTGACAGTAACAGAAGTTATTAAAGAAGTCATCTGGCTTCAAGGGTTGTTTGATGACTTAGGGGTCCAACAGGACCATGTGGATTTTCATTGCAATAGTTAGAGCGCTATTTATTTAGCAAAGAATCAAGTTCATCATGCACATACGAAACACATTGATGTGAGGTTCCATTTTGTTCATGAGATTATTGACAAGGGAGATATTCTTCTTCAGAAGATTAGGAACGTTGACAATCTTGTTGATATGTTGACAAACCCAGTTTCATTACTCAAGTTTAAGCATTGCTTGACTTGATTGGCATTTGTAAAATTTGTTGATTGCCTCTAGGGGATTGGGAGAAAACCATTGGGAGTTCCACTTCGAAGGTTTTGAGCCAAGGTGGAGATTGTTGACTATTGTCTCAAAATTAGTCAAACGAAATAACATTTAGTGCAACAATTAGCCTTCAGTGCAACAAGTTAGCCAGCTTTTGCACCCATTGGTTTCTCTATATAAGAGAATCAACAACAACTGAAAAGAATAGAGAAAAAGAGCCAAGAGAGAAAAGAGGAGAAAGAGTTACACCAAAAGAGAGAAAATAGCAAGAGTCATTTGGGAGAGAGAAAGAAATTCTCTCAAATTTTTGTTTAGTTTTCTCTTCCTAGTAGGAGTGTTGTGAGCTTAGGTTAATTTGGGTCTTTGAAAAATTGAGTGATAAACACTATTGTATGCTCTCTTTGATTATAGTGAAATACTCCATCGTCTCCAAACTAGACGTAGGCATTGCCGCACCAATATAAAAATCTTGATGTTCTTGTTGCTATTTTATTGCACTCCAAATTGATCATTAACGTTTCCGCACAATATCTCTTTTTTCAGAATAATATTGTACCGAGGTTGAAGTCTTGGATACATAACATTATGGTGGAGAAGAGGATGATGTTGTCAAGAAATCTATTGCAAAGCCCAGTTTAGTAGAAGATGCAGCTGTTGTTGCAAAGTCAGCTACAGTTGCAGCTACTAATGTCGAAAAAGCAAGTCAGGAATTGTTGGATTCAAAAAATCAAGGCAAATGAACAGATATTTTTTCATTCTTCCATGATCATAAGTTGTTCTGTTATTTGATTGCGATATAATTTGTTATTGGTAACTGGATTTAGAATTGTTGATATTTTATATCTTTCGATTTCAAAGAAGAGATACTTTCAAGAATTTCTGAATACATGCAAGTTTAGGAAATGAAATCAATGACTACTGCAATATGCAAATTGAAAGGTAATAAATTTTGTATTTCTTGCAAGCTAGCAGATGCACCATATGCATAGTTGAGGTTCATTTTGTCCATCCTATGGATAAACCTATTAGATGACATTGTAAGTGGGGTTTTGCTCTTAGAGAAATGTAATGTGGACTAAAAAGTTTTGTTCATTGTTTCATTCTTAAATGAGAAGATTTACATGCTTTGACAATTGCGATGCCGTTTATTAATCATTGAATCTCATAGGCCAAAATTTTCAAGAATACATTGTCTTTAATGGACTAGATGGATAATTGTCTTTTCTTTATCATGCTGGGATATTTTCGGTATGCCTTCACTATAATGGCAATTCTTTCCAATGTTGGGCTGTGCTTATTTGACAGCAAGCTTTATACACCCTAATGAATTCATTAAGTGCTAGAAAGTGTCTTAACTTATTTGCGCTTTCAGCTTTTTCCTAGAGCAGTTTAGGCTTGGGTACCTTAGCTTTAACAGGCCGGAGATATCCTTATGTTTAGACTTCTTAGACTTGTCATTAGTTGATTAATACGTAGGTCTATAGGAACTATCTAATTTATTATTTTCTGCAAGTTGTGTAGAATATATAAATATTCTACACAACTTGCAGAAAATAATAGGTAGTTCCTATAGATCTACGTATTAATTAACTATTGATTTTATGTGCAAGAGTTATAGAAAAAACTCTTTTTTTTCCTCTCTACAATTGTAATTTCTGATTGATTTTGCTTGATTTTTTCAGTATTCATGCATGAATTTTGTAATTTGTTTGTCTATTATATCTTACCCATGGATCAGTTGTTTGCAAACTTAATTATTCTATGGGGTCTCCACACGAATTGGATGTACTCAGGAAGGTCCTTTAGCTTCACTTGCAAAATATCATGTTTTTTGACACTGGAATTTTTTCGATAATAGATCTTGTCGAGCTTTTTAAATTTTATGCATAGCTGCAAGTACATATGTCAATATGTTCTTATTTTGTCTCAGGACTTGGTGAAAACCATCGAGCAGCCTTTCTTGTCAATGAAGACGATCATAGAACCTCAACAGCAAATATAACAAGGTAATCTGAACATAAATTGCTGACATATGATTTTTTTTTTTTTTTGAGATGCAAGCAATAGATCTTTAGGAAGTTCTCAAATATCCAACAAATGTTCTTTTACCTTCTAGCAAATTTATGGGAATGGAAAGATAGAATTTGACTTGCACTTAGGTTTTCTTCTATCAAATGTGATTCTGGTTCTTGTTTACTTCCTTTCATAGTTGGTGTTAAAGTTCGTTGAATTTTAATTGAGAGTGAGATCTTCCTCCCCACCTACAGCTGCAGAACCTTCTGCTGCACCACGCCCAAATTCATACATGGAGGTAAATATTTATGCAACTCTAATAATAGATATGTGGGTGCATAGGGATATTAGTTTAATTGGACTCTAGCATCCAGACAATGATCAACTGATGGTGTAAATTTCTTTAGTAATGTCACGTGGTTGTTCCTACTTAGATTTATCGCCATAAAGGAGGACACTACTATACTGCTTGCTCAGTTGGCCATGGTTCAGAAGGAAGAGAAGCCTGCAAGCATAGAGTGTATCAAATAAAGTTCTGCACTGTCCCTATTTTATAATATCCTATGCCCATATTTTATGTCAGGAATTGTAGCTTTCACCACTGGATTTGATGAATGGAAAGCATACAAATGTTCAATTGCTTTTTCTTCCGACGACTTCAAAAAGTCTTGTTGCGTTGTGGGTGAGTTTGATTTCTTTTTGTTTTAATTTTTATAATGTCTCTTTTGCTCTAATGGGATGACATCCATTTCTATCTTCTCCAGTATTTAGTTATTTAAAGCCCTAAGTTATTTAGTCATTTAAAGCCCTAAGTTAAGTTTATTTTTAATATCATTCCAATGTTTTTTAATATTGTAATTGAGAATATATAACGAATGTTGACATGAGTCGGATCAAATTTACTAAATATATTAAGGAAAAATTAGCCATTGCATAATTTGCATCACAGTGGGTAATAATGGAGATTTACATCATGATAATAATAACTAGAACATTAACAATAATAATAATAATAATAATAAGAAGAAGAAGAATGATGATGATAATAATAATAAAGAAAATAATAATAATAATATAATAATGAAATTAATAATAACAAGAAGAAGAAAAACAAAATCAATAATAATAATAAGAAATTAATAATAATAATAGTAATAATAATAATAATAATGATATAATTAGTTAAGATTATAATAAATATTTTAATTTTTTTATTAATTATTCCTATATCATTTTAAATTTATACTTTCAAATTAAACATCAACATAAAAATTTTATGAATAAATCAAACAAAATAATCCTTCTTCCATTCAATTTTTCGTAGCTTTCAAGTACGTCACTTCTTTGAAGAATATTGACGCTACAAACCAAGGTCGCTTCACAAAACAGCAACTGCTTACTGTTTCTCTCGAATGGAGTATGTGGGAAATCAGCAAAAGTACAAGAAAGCCTAAGCCAGGCGGTAGAAGCAGCGATTACTGTAGCGTTTTAAATTAATCATCCATGCCCTTCCACTAAGAAAAGAAGCATGGAAAATGAATAAAGAATTGGATTTCTTATCAATGTTAAATTAGTCTGTATCTTACTTGATTTAATATGAAATTAAAGAATTAAATTTTATTTAATTGAATTTAAATTCTAATATCTAATATCAATTAAATTATCTTGAAAAGTCCTAACAAAAACAGCTGATTAACAATTTTAATACTCATATCATTTTAATTAGAAAAATGATTTTTTTTTGTTTTTTTAATACAAAGGAGAAAAATAACTGAAATTACAACATTAACGTAGCCCCCGACGATATGACACGCCTTGGCTTTCCTGTCGCACTCATGCCCATAGTTCAGTTGGAATTTCAGTCAGTACGTGTAGACTGAGTCTGGTGAACACTATTAGGGTGCCAGTTGGTTAGCATTTTAGTTCCCTTCTCGATAAACATGCTAAATCTAAACAGCCCAATTGCGGTCCAAAAGCTCCCGTATGTCCTGCACCAAAGGATTAGTCTCAGTCAAAAAACTTGTCGATGAAGATAGGATATTAATAACCTCTAAGGAATCTGTCTCAAGGGTTTCATGTTGGAACTCCAGATTCCACGCCAAATGAAGGTCGTCATGCACCCCTTTTAACTCAGCAGTTAATGGTGAGCATCAGCCTATATTTGTTAAGAAGCTTCCACAGCATTTCCCATAGTCATCCCGTAGTAATCCCCTAGCCATACCCCTAGCAGTCCTATGTTACACTGCGTCATCTGTATTTAATTTTATCCACCCTTTCTGCGGTGTGTGCCAACTCACTTCATGCCTTATGGGCAATCCCAAAGTCGTAACAACTCTTCTTGTCACTTCATGAGCTTTTGCGATCCAATTAACATAATATAAGACAATGCGATGCCCAACGACCGGCCAGACAAAATCTACTTCAAAAATGCTTCTGTTCTTCCATTGCCATAGAAACCAGCAAGCTGCACTATAAATAGTGGCCCAGTCTCCCTACTGAGTTGGGACAGGTTTAGTGATATTTGAACCCAACTACATGTCCTTGTCCTGTTGAAAGAAATCAAACACTATCACCTCAAGGTTAAATTTGCGCTAGAAGTCGGTCACCCTGGGACAATCCCTCAGTATATACAGGGAGGTCTATTTCTATCCACAATGTTTACAACTGTTATTAGTAGTTAGGTGTCTAGCAACTCTCTGATGATTAGTCAGCAATTTCCTCTAGAAGCTACAGGAAAGAATGAATACGTTGTGAACCTGCTCATTTCCATATAGCTGTCCATATTGGACTCTGCGTCTCGAGTCCCAAATTGACAATTAATTCATAGGTTGATGCCACTGTAAATTTCCCAGATTGTCTTGGCTCCCATACAGTTTCATCCTCACCCCTATGTGCAGAGGGAGGGCACATGTCTGCAATGGCCTTCCACACTAAGGGGGGAAGATAGTTCCGATTCATATCCCAGTTCCAGTTACCCTTCACATCTACATACTCTTGATATCCCAGTTCCGGATCATATCTCATTCCAAAAGAGAAATAGAAGAAGAAATCACGCATACAGCACCTCCACCTGAGTTGATGCAAAAAGTTGTACAAAACAAGTTGCTTCCACCTCCTTTCCCGAGTTGATTAGCAAAAGCAAAGAAGGAAGAACAAGAAAAGGAAATTTTGGAGACTTTCCGAAAGGTTCAGGTAAATATCCTTCTCCTTGATGCAATTAAATGGATTCCACGATATGCTAAATTCCTTAAAAAGCTTTGTACGTCAAAGAAGATATTGAAATTTGATGAGAAAGTTCAATTAGGAGAAAACATTTCAGTAATTTTACAAAAGAAAAAGCTTCCACCGAAATGTCAAGATCCAGGTATGTTTATTATCCCATGCCAAATTGATAATTTGCAGATTGAAAGAGCTATGGTAGTTTTAGGTGCGTCCATAAATGTTATGCCATATGATGTGTATAAATCCTTGAATGTTGGACCTCTTAAAGAAACTAACATAGTGATTCAATTGGCGGATAGCTCAAATGCTTACCCAAAAGGTGTGTTAGAAGACATATTGGTTCAAGTAGGAAACATGCTTTTTCCGGCTGATTTTTATATTTTGCAGATGGGCATGGATGACACATCCTCCTCCACTCTGATTTTATTCGGAAGGCCATTTTTGAAAATGACTAAAACCAAAATAGATGTTCATGATCGATCTTTAACTATGGAATTCGATGGTGACTTAATTAAATTTAATATTTATAACACCATGAAAATTCCTGATGACGATTAAACTATTGTTTCTGTGGATTTTGTTGAGACATGGATGTAGGAGAATTGGATTTTTGGAAGCCAAAGAGGAAGTTGGATTGATGGAGAATGCGTCAACTTAGCACGGTCATAAGGAATCTGCGTCAATTGGTGAACAAAGAGAGAATGCATTAACTTGGCAAGAAGATGAGGAATCTGCGTTATCTAGGGAGCAAATGGAACACGCATCTGATTGGCACGTTAAGGAAGAATTAACGTTGGCTAGTGAACCATCAGCTGCAGCACATGAAACGTCCCTTTGCTTGGAGACCACCAAACCCCTTCATCGGCTCACATCCCTGGAAACGTCAAAAGGAGTAGACAAATTGCTTCCATCATTGACCAACCCACCAACATTGGAATTGAAGAGCTTACCTAGTCATCTTAAATACATCTTTTTAGGTGAGGAAGATACATTACCATTGATTATATCTAATCAACTTTCGGATGTGCAGGAAAGCCAGCTTTTTAATGTTTTGAAGGAGAATAAAGAAGCTTTCGGTTGGACGGTAGCTGATTTGAAAGGAATTAGTCCCACCAGCTACATGCATCGAATTATGATGGAAGATGAGGCGAAGGAGGTAAGGCAACCACAACATAGTCTAAACCCACCCATGATGGAAGTAGTAAAGAAAGAGATTTTGAAGCTTCTTGACGCGGGCGTCATTTATCTGATTTCAGATAGTAAGTGGGTAAGTTTGGTCCAGGTAGTACCAAAGAAAACTGGTGTAACGGTAATTGAAAATAGCAATGGTGAGTTAATTCTGACTCGTGTCCAAAATGGATGGAGGGTATGCATAGATTATAGGAAGCTTAATTCAGTTACTAAAAAAGATCACTTTCCACTTCCTTTTATTGATTAGATGCTTGAAAGACTTGCAGGAAAATCTCACTATTTTTGTTTAGATGACTATTCAGGATATCATCAGATTTTGGTGGCACCGAAGGATCAGGAAAAGACGACCTTCACATGTCCATTCAGCATCTTTGCTTACCGACGAATGCCATTCGGATTGTGCAACGCACTCGTGACATTCCAATAATGTATGATAAGTATTTTCTCCAATCTTGTGGAAAATTGCATGGAAATTGTTATGGATGATTTCACGGTATACGGGGAGTCTTTTGAAACGTGCATCATCAACCTTGAAAAAGTGCTAAAATGTTGCATTGAAACTAATTTGGTTTTAAATTACGAAAGTGTCACTTCAAGGTTGATCAAGGCATTATTTTGGGCTATACCGTTTCTTCGAAAGGAATTGAAGTTGATAAAGCTAAGATAGATGTTATTCGATCTTTATCTTACCCTGCAAATGTGCGGGAAGTTCATTCTTTTCTTGGTCATGCAAGATTTTATCGACGATTTATTAAGGACTTCTCCAAAATTGCATAACCTATATGTCAATTGCTCCAAAAAGATGAGAAGTTTAATTTTGACGAGCCATGTAGAAGAGCGTTTGATGAGCTGAAGGAGCGACTCATTACAGCGCCGATTATTTAGCCACCACAGTGGGAAATACCCTTCAAGTTGATGTGTGCGCATCGGATTATGCAGTCGACGTTATGCTGGGACAAAATGTGGACAAGGTACTTCATGTTATTTATTATGCTTCTATGACACTTACTGATGCCCAGAAAATTACTCCACAATGAAGAAGGAGTTTCTAGTGGTCGTCTTTGGATTGGAAAAGTTTCGATCATATCTGTTGGGGACGAAGGTGATCATCTACTCCGACCATATAGTGCTAAAGTAATTAGTAAACAAGAAAGAAACCAAACTGAGATTAATTCGATGGATACTACTGATTCAAGAATTTGATGTGGAAATTTGCAACAAGAAAGGAGCGAAAAATCTAGTGGCTGATCACCTAAGCCAGATCACTTCGAGTACCACGCCTGATGTTCTTCATGACAAATTTTTAGATGAGAACCTTTTCGCAATTCAACAGGTAATCCCTTGCTATGAGGACATAATGAACATTTTAGTAACTAAGTCTTTACCTAGTGATTTATCTAGAGCTGAGAGAGATAAAATCAAGCGAGATGCCAGATATTATGTTAGAGATGAACCTCACCTTTGGAAATTTTGTTCTGATCAGATTGTTAGGAGATGCATTACAGATGATGAAATTTCATCTATCTTGCATTTTTGTCATTCATCTGTATGTGGGGGATATTTCGGTCCCAAAAGAACTGCTCATAAAATTTTAGAATGTGGATTGTTTTCGCCTAAGTCAATTTATGATTCTTACATATTTGGCAAGTCTTGCGATCGTTGTCAAACAACAGGTAACTTGGGATCAAAGAATCAAATGTCATTGACGAATATTCTGATATGTGAGATTTTTGATGTTTGGGAAATAGATTTTATGAGTCCTTTCTCTTCTTCTTTCAATAAGAATTACATTTTGTTGGTAGTAGATTATGTTTCGAAATAGGATGAAGCTAAGGCTATTGTATTTGACGATGCTAAAACTATGATTGATTTTGTTAAATCAAATATTTTTGTCAGGTTTGGAATGCCTCAAGCTATCATTAGCGATCGAAGGACCCGTTTTTGCAACAAGATTTTTGAAGCGTTGATGAAAAGATGTGGCATTACACACCGAGTCTCTACCGCCTACCATCTGCATACAAGTGGTCAAGATGAGGTATCCAATCGAGAGATCAAGTCTATACTAGAAAAAGTGGTAAATCCGAACCGAAAGGATTGGAGTATTCGATTGGATGATGATCTATAGGAATACCGAACTGTATACAAAACTCCTATAGATATTTCGCCTTACAGGCTAGTTTTCGGTAAACCTTGTAATTTACCTGTGGAAATTGAGCATAGAGCTTACTGGGATGTGAAGCAGTTAAATATGGATCAATTGGAGGTTGGTACCAATAGAAAGTTACAATTGCAAGAATTAGAAGAGATTCGTAATGAGGTGTATGAAAATTCAAAAATCTACAAAGAAAAAAACTAAGGCTTTTCATGATAGAATGATTTCTAGGAAACAATTTTCCATCAGACAAAAAGTTCTTCTTTATCATTCAAAGTTTAAGTTATTCCTAGGAAAATTACGATCTCGATGGCTTGGACATTTCATTGTTACTAACGTTTTTCCTCAAGGTGCAGTAGAAATTCAGAGCATAGATACCTTTAAGGTATTTAAGGCTAATGGACATCGCCTAATTAAAGTTGTATTATGAAAATTCTTTGGTGGTTGAAATAGAGTTGGCACATCCAACCTATTTCTAATCCAATAAGTAACGCCACAGGTCCAGCTAACGACTTTAAAGAAGCACGTTCGGGGAAACCCATAAATTGTTCAAGTTTGTCTATGTTCTTTCTTTAACAGTTTTTAATTTTCAGTATGTTTTCTCATTTAGTTAAGCATGTTGCGTTACATTTTTTCTCTATTTAATTCTGTCAGTTTGTATGTTCTTTTCCTTTTTACATCAATTTAAAATGAAAATTTTAATTTTAAAAAAAAAGAGAGAAAAAATTAAAAAACGAAAATTTCAAGTTACCACCACCCCTTTGGTTTCTTTCCCTCTTTATTTTCCCCCTCCGTTTTCTTTTCTCCCAAATTCCTTCTCTCCAATTGCCGCTACTCCCTCATAATACACCTTAGTCCACTAATTTTATCGTCTCTAAACCTCACGCAGTTCTCATCTACCATTACCCACTCACCCATTCAGCCCTCTTTTGTGCTTTAGTGTTACGACAGTCTCTGATTTTGCAAATCATTCTCCATGAATTGACACAATGCCCAGGAAGAAGAGTGATTTCTGAAGGCTTCCCATGCCTATATGATATGCTGCCGATGTCTCCACAGACCCACAGATCACCGAAAACGTCTCTGCCCCTACTCCAGCCTCAACGTCCCTTCACCCAGTCCCACGGACCTGACTACGGTCAAGGAGAGGCAAGGAGGTGGAAACCGAAGCCAGTTGAACACCACAGTGACGGGCTACCCTTCCTTCGTGTTGGCTGAAGATTCCGACCGATTCCAGCAGCTAAGTGCTCGGAAGATTTTCCCCTGTAAGTCTATCCTTCCTGACACACTTGAAGCATTACATGTGTATGACTCTTTTGTGCATTGATGGGTCCCATTGTTGATGGGTCCCATTGCATGGTGTGCTTTTGCCCGAACAGATTGCCCTGCTTTTGTGGAATTAACTAGAGAATTTTATAGCACATTTCAATTTAATTGTTATAAAACCTTTGATATGAATACAAAAGAGGCTGTCGAATTTAGATTGATGGGGAAGGAATTTGCGTGTTCAATTGCTAACTTTAATATTGCCTTGGGATTTCTCTCTACGGCTGACACTGAAACCGAGCTATTTATAAATTCTCAATGTGATTTTCATGCCGATTTTAATACTTCGGAATTGTGGCGTCAATGGTCTGTTGATACTCATCCTTATAATGATAGCCTGTCCAAAAGTTCTTTTCTTCGGAACCCTATTTTCAAGATTATCCATATGTTGCTAGCATTTAATTTTTCTAGTCGAAAGGATGCTGCGGGTACTTTTTCGAAAGCTGAATTTTATTTCTTGTGGTATATGGATAGGCATATTCTAGTTAACTTGGGTGGTTTATGACACAATTTCATGCCGTTTTACAAAAGAAGTCTAAACCTTTGATTCTTGAGTCCTACATCACACAATTAGCAGTTAATTTGGGCGTGTTAGATCTTGATAATACTGCTATGACTGTGGCTTGTGGTATAGA
>JAOSBN010000007.1:28834568-28859385 GCA_027563595.1 Erythroxylum suave
TATCTAAACACATAATTAAATCAATTAAGGCAAAATAATAAAATAAAAAATAATTAACGAATAAATCCATAAGTCAAAAAAAAAATTAATTCGAATAAATAAATAAAAAAATTTTGGGACCCAACAGTAAAAAAAAAAGCAACGTAAAGATGACTCGTCTAAAAAGAGTTTTAAATCTAAATTTGAGGGTGGAAAAGACATTTTGATGTTACAATTATGAGTATACTAGGCATATTAAGAGTGATTGCTCAAACAAGAAGCATAATGACAAAAGGAAGGTTGATGATTTGCTAAGGTATAATATTATAGTGCAGAGAAGAATTCAGATTGTAGCAATGGATATATACTTTATGTCTCAACAAGTTAACTACATGATTTATAAATTCTACATATAAGATGCTCACATCAATAACACTAAAGAAGGATTGATTTGTGTCAAATACGTAAAAAATTTTTGGCACTGTTTGATTTGAAGATGATAAAGACTATGCAATCATTATAATATGATCTTTCAAGATCAAAATATTTGATGGTGTTATTAAGACATTATGTGATGTTCAATTTGTACCTGACCTAAGAAAGAATTTGTTCTCTTTAGGAACCTTATATGTGAATAATTTTGGCTAAAAACTCAATAGAGACAACATTAAGGTGCTTAAGGGTATGCTGAGTGTAATGAAAGGGACAAGAATGGCAAGACATGTATACAGACTAATAAGAAACACAATTGTGCGATATGTAGCTCGGTCATCTGAGTGAACAAAAGATGACAAAAATTCATAAGAAAAGCTTATTAAAGTGTATCAAACAATATAAGTTAACTTTTAAAATCTTTGTGTGCTTAGTAAACATGTTAAGGAGGAATCTGAGATGAGCAACTACAAAAAATTTTGGACAATATGCATACTGTGAGGTCTTACTAGAGAATTGTTATTAGGTGGATCTTAGTATTTTGTTACTTCAACTATAAATTTTAAAGAAAATTTTGGGTATATTTTATGAAACAGAAGTTTGAGATCTTTGCAAAGTTTAAGGCATAGAAAGAAGAGGTAGAGAACTAAATAGATGAAAAGATCAAGTAATTGAGATCAGATGATGAAATAATTATCTAAACTCACAATTCTAGAAATTTTTTTATAGAATTTGTAAAACACCACAACATAATGGCATTTCAGAGAGGATGAATAGATCCATAACATAAATGGCATTGTGTAACACTAAATGTAAGGTCCCTAATATTTTTATGGACGAAAGCAAATAAGTCTAGCATGCTACCTCATCAACAGATCACCACAGACTTTTCTAGATGGGGAAATCATAGAGTAAATGTGAACATGCATGGAATAAGGAAGACTTTGGGATTTAAAAATCTTTGGTTGTCTTACTTATGAACTAATTTTCAATGATGAGAAGTCCAAACTACATCTAAAGTTGAAGAAGTATGCCTTTATTGGTTATGTAAAATGTGTTAAAAGATACAAGTTTTAGAATCTAGCATCAAAAGGTTGGTGATTAGTGGAGATGCATTATTTGATAAGCAATATATGTTAAAGAAAACATATATAGAGGATGTTTCAGAGTCACTAAAGAGCACTACTAGTTCAAAAATAGTACAACTAGAACTATAACAACTTGGAAGAGATGTTGGAGAGTCTAAAATATTTAGTTCAAAAGATAGGAGAGGTATGTTAGGTGAAGGGCAATATCATAGTATAGCCATAAATAGAGTGATATGTAAAATTAGACCTCTAAGTAGATATGGTTAGGAAAGTTTAATATCTTTTGCTCCTATCTCAACAATGAGGATCTAAATACATTTTAGGATACTGTGAATAGTAAGGAGAAGAATAAATGGATGAGAGTTATGGTAGTACAACCAGAATTTGCCCAAGAATTGTACATAATATCTAGTGCAACTTCTTAGAAAGACGAGACGTATAGGTTTATAGGGTGTAATTGAGTATACAAGAAAAAATGAACAATATTAAAAAAAGAAGGATGAAAAGTCAACACCCGACTAGTAATAAAAAGGATATATACAACAAAAGGAGATTAATTATAGTGAGATTTTCTCCTTGGTGGTCAAACACACTTCTATTAAGAAAATGATCACATTAGTAGCTAGTTTGAAAATTCACTTAGGTTATGGATGTGAAACAACTCTTTTTCATAGTGACTCAAAGTAGTAGATTTACATGGAGTAGGATAAATGGTTTAATCAAACTAGCAAAGAGCATTTGGTTATGAGTTAAAGTAGTCTTAATGAAAGTAGTACAAAATTTTTTACTCTTACATGATCCAAATTGGCTATAGGAGATGTGAGTATGATAATTATGCTTATGTTATAACATAAGCATAATTATCATATAACATAAACATAATTATCATACTCACATGCATATATATACATACATATATATAATACTCACATACATATATATATATGTATGTGAGTATTATATATATACATACATATATACATATATATATATATATGTATGTATGTATTACTACTATATGTGGATGATATGTTATTATTGCAATGATTATACATGATGAAAATAAACAAATAACTTGTTGAAAAAGGAATTTGAGACGATGAATTTGGGTGCTGTAAAAACAAAAGGAATGGATATTTAGAGGGACAAAAGTTTTAAAAATTGTAGTCAACTCAATACAGTTATATTGAGAAGTTGTTAGATAGATTCAGAATAATTAAAGGTAAATTGATAAGTACTCCATTGGAATATCACTTTAGGCTTTTCCTAAATTAGTATCTAAAGATATATGTAGAGGTTGAACATATGTCTAAGATTATGAGCTCGAACATATGTCTAAGATTCTATGTACTAGCTAGTACCCATCATATGTTTAGCATATACAATTCTTTGTACTATACCATATTTAGCTTATGTTGTTAGTCAAGTTATTAAGTTTATAATGACATATGAAAGACAACATTGAGAAGTAGTTAAATGAATTTTTAAGCATTTATGATAAATCATGAAAGTATGTTTAATAGTCATCATGATGATCCTTTGATTGTGAAATATGTGGATTCAAATCATATAGGTGATTTGAATAATATAAGATCTATTTCAAAGTATATTTTTATTCTTACAAAAGGCTCTATTTATTAGAAATTAATGATTTAGCCTATGATTACATTATTACTTATAAAGATGGCAAGTATCGCTCAAGACAAAGTTTGAATATACTGTTATAGTCAAAGTATCATTGGTTTAGCAAAGAATCAGGTGTGCAATGTAAAGACCAAGAGCACAAATACGAGCTTTCTTGATATAAAGTTAATTACATACAATCAGTTTACATATAATCAGATCTTATTAGAAAAGGTAACAACAACAACACCTAGTATGCTTAAGAGACTGGGATTATTGAATGTGACTCAAATGCTCTTACTCCTGAAAATATAAATATGATAATTAATCAAATCTCTTTACTGCATATATTTTCTAACTACCTACTTATATTTGGAATCACCTAAACATTGTCTTGATTTCTCTTATATTTCTATCAGCTTTGAATTGGAACTTTACTATGTCAATTTAAATGAATTAAGGCGAGGTTGTTATTTTTTAACTTTTTAAATTTCATTGAATTAATCCGACGTAAAATCTCAACATAATATACATTCATAATACAATTTGTAAATTTAGAAAACACGAGCAAGAGAGAAGTGAATTGTGTGTGAAAAAATTTACAAGTACTTTCAATTCATATAATAGACAGATTCCAGTCAAAGGTTTTTAAAAAGTAAGAGGAACCTGTTAGATGATAGGGCCTATTTAGTGATAAAACTTGATACATAACAGGAACCTATTAGGTAATGGGAGCCTATTAAATGATAAATCCTATTAAAACAATTTAAAACAGAAGGCGCCTGTTAAATGAAAGGAAACTCTTGCAAGTTGGAAACAGAAGGAGCCTATTATAAAAGTGAAGGAGTCTTTTGCTAAAATGAACACAAATACAATATAATGTAAAAATTTAAAAGTTAAAAGGAGAGAAAGAATGACGTAGTCAATTTATATTGGTTTAGCTTATAACCCAAGCCTACCTCCAGTCCTCAAGTATCTAACTTGAGTGTTTCACTAAAATCCCAAGTAGTAATTTGTCAAACCTCTTCAAGTTCACAAGTAAATATTTTTTAAGGTTCTTCAACCTTTCGCAGCAGTAGTATTTTGCTAGCCTATACAAGCTCTCAAAAAAAATTGTATAAAGGATTTTACAATCTCTCTTAATACAGTGATATCACTTTCTAAAGCACGAAGAGTTTGATATAACTTTCAAGAAAACTGATGCTCTAAGATATTTGAAAAGTCTGTACATGTGCCTTGTGTGTCTTGCAAATACAGTGGCTCTTCCTTAAGTAGACATTTTCTTTAACTAACTATTGCATTTTCTTTAACTAACTATTGCTTAATCTTCAATATTATCTCTACTGAGATCTTTGATATTTAGATGTTAACAAAAACGTTCTGTCAAGATTTCTGGAGTTGATTATTCGAATTAGTATGATCCTTCCGGATGTAATAGAATCATTCCTAAAATGGTAAGTTTATAAAGAAAGTTTATAGAAGAAAGAAGTAATTATTCCATGATTATATTTCTTTCTTAAGAATTATACAATTGCTTGTATAAGGAAATAAATCCAATTTGAATTTTGAAATATTATACAGTTTTCATCGAAATCGTTAATCATAAGCCTTGAGCTAACGTCAATGGATAATTCACAAATAGGGATAATAAAATTTTTTCATCTTTTTATTTTTTGTATATTCTTAAATTAACATTGTTCTTTCTTTTTATCAATTAAATCCTTTTTATTAATAAAATTAACAAAAAGAGTTAAGTATTGTGGACTATGAACTCACGAGCTATGAGTTGGTGTGACGTCAGTTTTTTACATGGATTTTTCCCTCTCGATAGGTCATTGTCTCTATCTCTCTCATCGCTTGGCCACTTCAGCATGGACAAGTCATTAGCTCTGTCTCTGTCATGGTTTTCTCAATCAACACATCTTTTGAAATCATGTTTTTCATATTTACTTTGCTAAAGAATACAATCTAATGTAGTATAATTACTTTAAAAGCTACTGTCCTCTAATGCATACGATGATGTTGTAAACTCCGTGAAGAAGAATTATGAGAAAGGGAGAAACAAAGCATATAATTTATCCTTATGGTTGTGATATGATAATTGGACTGAGTTCAGTCCTCTTTAGTTGTGTAATGACTTAAAGTGGTTAGGAGTAGGATTGCTAAGGAGGCTAAAGTTGCATGGTTCATCCAGGAGAGGGATAGAATCCTTAATATTAGGCATTTTCAAATGCTGAAAAACTACTTATCTGAGTTGCCTAATGTACAAAGGAAGGATAAGTTGGTATGGACTTTACATGCTAGTGGGATATTCAATAATAAATCCACTCATAATTTACTGGTGGCACCGATGGAGTCAGTCCCGTGGGCAGAAACAGTATGGAAGCAGGCTTTAAGTCCCAAATCTGCCATTTTCTTATGGTTAGTTATAAAAACAGATTAAGAACTAATGACTGATGGTTAGGGAGTTATGATTCGCTATGCGTCTTATGTAAACAAGTAAATAAGAGTAGAAACCGTATGTTCTTTGAGTGTGAATATAGCAAATCTCTGTGGAGTAGAATTTTGAATATGATTTGACTTCCAAAGATCTCTTTTGATTGGAACGAAACATTGAACTCTATCATCCGGTATTCTAACTATAGTAGAGGGATGGATTAATCATCAAGACTTCTTTCCATATGGTAATCTATTATATCTGGAGGGAGAGAAATATGAGAATTTACAAAAATAAGGAACAACATAAGTATGAACTCGTCGAGGTTATTGTCATCTTGATTAGAGAAACTATGATGGCCAAAGGGAAGCAAGACAACATTAGCCAAGAACTTAGATCGTTACAGTTAATCTGATTTTTGATTTGTAATTGTTGTACTTTATGTGAAGTGTAGTCTTTACTGCTTGTAGGATCCTCGAAGAGGATTGTATATAAGTTTCTACTTTGTTAATATATTTCCTTTAAATTTAAAAAACAAAACGTATAATCACAACCATTTGGACCAGTGAGTCTGCATTTTGAATTTCTTTTATTAGCTTATTTATCAGCATTTTGGTGATTCAATTATACTTCCTTTTAACTAGTTCTTGCTTGACTCAATTTAGACTAATTGGTAGTGATTTTAGAATTGAAATGAATGTCAACAATATAAGACCTATATGATATGTTTGTAAAATTAGAAAAAATTGAAGAGAAAATCTTCTCCTTAATTTTAAAAAAATTAACACACAAAGAGCCCCTAAATATATATATAATTTAAAAAATTGAAGAGAAACTATTTTCCTTAATTTTAAAAAATTAATACATATATAGGGACACTTTGTACATATTAATTTTTCAAAAATAAGGGGAAGTTTTTTTTTCTAGTTTTTCTCTAATTTTATATGCCATCAGAGCAGGTTTAGAGAAACCCTAAAACTAATATCCTTAAAAGATGTTGTTCAGGTCGCCCTCCCCCTATAATCAATGGCTGATACCATAGTCCAACCAAAGTTTGGTCTCTAAGCTCGATAATCACAACAAAAAGGGGGCGAGAGGCAATGAATATACTACAATAAGATTGGCCATGAAGTTTCGAAGTGCTTTGAGATCATTTGCTATCCTACTTGATGTAGATGGCCACAGGGTCGAGGTCATAGTGAGCTAGTCTGCAGTCGAGAGCTAGCCAACTTAAGGCATAGGAGAGTCTTAGGTGGGGCTCAATTTTATGTTGCAAGAGGAAAATTTGATAGCAATAGTGACATTCAATATTTGTAGAATGAACATTTTTAGAAAATGTGAATAAATTTTTATCATGATAACTCTGAGAACCTTTCTGGTAAGGATTATGAAAACTTTACTTGGATATTAGAAAGCACATCATCTAATCATATGATGTGTTGCTTGGATTAGATGTGCAATGTTAAAGAAGCAGTGCCCCTACCAGTAATTTTGCCTAATGGTATAAGGATGACTGCAATGATGATGGATCGAGTTATATTAAGTCAAGATGTGACTTTGATTAATGTTCTTTTTGTGTCTAATTTAACTCACAATTTGATTTCCATATGTTAGTTCATTACTGAGTTAAATTGTTAGCTTCTATTCATTAATGAGCTTTGTGTGATATAGGATCATTCCTCGAGGATGTTGATTGGATTGGCAAGTTTGGGAGGAGTTTATTCCTTCAAGTCGACAAGAGTTGCATTTGACTATAAAGACAAAGAGAGTGGACTCCTTCATGGTAGGCCATCAACGTCTTAAACACTAGTTAAGTCAACACTTATCTTTTGTTCCTGATATTAGTAAGATATATTTGAAGATCAAGAATATTTGCAATGATTGTTTTTGATCTAAACAAACTCGTTCTCCTTTCTTATTAAGTATAACAATGTTACAAGTTGCTTTTATCTTAATACACTGTAATTTATGGGGGCCTTATCATAAGATGTCATCTTGCAATGCACACTATTTCATTACTATTGTGGATATCATAGTCATTCAATTTGGGTTTATTTATTAAAATAAAGTGAGACTAGTCGATAACTAATAGAATTTTGAAAATTGATCAAAACTCAATTTGGGAATATTATATAAGTGCATACTGACAGATAATGAGTTGGAGTTTGATTTAGAGCCAATATAAGGATTCTATAGAGAGAAGGGTATTGCTTACAAAACTAGTTGCATGGAATATACCACAAAAAAAGGAGGGTAGATGTAAATATAGGAATATTTTGGAGAAAGCAAGGTCATTGCGCTTTCAAGCTACTTTAACTATTCGTTTTTAGAGCAAATGTGTTTTAACTGTAGTTCATCTGATAAATAGAATAAAGGAGAGAAAACAACTTGTTTAATGGGCGAGTCAGTCTGAGACTGAGGATCTAATATCTAAATTTGATATATATTTCCCCGAGTAAAAAAGAAAGAGTAATTTCGGGCACCTAAAAAAAGTTAAAAACTTATGTTTTAGTGACTTATATGTAGAGCAATGGATAATACACAAAGAGTATTGTTAAATTAAACAAACAATCAGCTTATGAGATTTTGTTTAGTGTAAGGTCGTCTTACAAATATGTTAAGGTGTTTAGCTGCTTATGTTATGCACACAAAAATCCAAGACTGAGGGATAAGTTTGGGCCCAAAAGTAAGCGATATATCATTGTAGGATACCTACATAGAAAGAAAGGTTGGAGCTTTAAGATCTGAAAAAGGTTAGTTCTTTTATTGTTGAGACATTTCATTTAGTGAAGAGTTGATTCCTTTCGCTACAAGTGCTGAATAGGTTAAGTGTCAAATTAATTAGAGATCTTAATCACTCATTTAAGGAAATTCTTAATACATTGGAGATGGGTAATGAGAGAAAAGATGAAATTGAGAGAAAAAAATATGGAGTTCAAGGGCAATGCAAGTGATTCTCGCAAAAACATTACTATAGATCGCATTGAACGGCTTGTCAACTGGCTCAGTTGGAGGACTATGCAAGTGATTCCAGTGTGGAGATTGCTAGAGATCAAGAAGCATAAAGTAGATTGTAGTGAACAAATTGTCGACTGGCTTGGTTGGAGGACTATCTTGTTTATTCTGCCACTATAGGACACTTGATGCCATTTTAGGCCAAAATTAAGCCTCATCTGAACCCTCATAACTACTTAGGATAACAGCAAGCACAAGGAACCTATGCAACTTTACACGAACATACGAAGGTGTTTATTCAAAATTTTTCTCAAAGGAAAATATAAATTCAAGGTTGATAATACGTCATTTGGAAATCTTTTGAAGAGTGATCAAATGAAGATTAGTTTTATGTCCCTTCAAAGTGACCAAAATATGAAATTTCTTTAGGTACTCCTTATCCCTTAGTGAAATATATAAAATTTAATAATTTTTTCAAGGTCGCTGGGTGTTTTTAGCAGCTATAACCTTGGAGGTTGAACTTAGGAGCTATGCAGAGGTTGTGAAAAACGCAATGGCTAAATGTGATGGCCTAAGAAATTTCAACACTTGAAGCTAATAAAACATAGTCTTTGGAGACTTTGTATTATATAAAGAATTCGATTAAATGTAAGTGGATATTCAAGATCAAGTATAAGTAAGAAGAAAAAGTTGACAGATACAAGGTACGATTAATGGTAAAGGGTTTCATAAAGATTGAAGGTCTTAACTTTCACGAGAAGTTTGTGTCGGTTTCTAAGCTTATGATAGTTCTTTTTTTAACTTGTCACAATTGCACAATGATAGGAGTTGCATTAAATGGATGTTAACAACATGTTCTTGCATGGCAACTTGGAGGAGAAGGTACACACAGGCTTGGGAGTTTGGCCTAGGCCTACCCTAAAGTCAACAAGTGAGGCCCGAGTTAATGGGGCATTAGGCTAGGGTTAAAAAAACTTTTTCTGATCGTAAAATAATGTCATTTTATGTGGACATGTTTTTAATTTGATATGTGAAAAATGACCTCGTTTGCACTTATTGCACAACAATGTCGTTTCTGCACAACAATGTCGTTTTAGGTATATCAGATTATATTTTAAGTTTTAAAGTCATGTTACCCTAAGTTAAAATAGCACACACAAACTCTTCTCTTTTTCTTTTCCTTCTTCATTTTCATCGTTCACTGCCACAACCTCGATGTTATCTTCTTCACTCTTCAGACAAAGGCAATATCTCTTCTGATTGTGGCACTCCTAGCTCTTGCCACCATGTCGTCTTCTTCTTCATCTCTGCCAGTGATCAACATGTTGTCTTCTTCTTCTATTCTTCATCTCTAGAGTATTGTCTCCTAACTCCCACTTACAACCTATGTCCCAGCCCACATGCCAAGGTAAGTCCTTTATGAAACTTTCAATGGACTTTGAATTGAATTAAGCTTTCCATTATTCAATGAATTAATTGATGAATTGATTCAATTTCCTGTGGATTATCCTTTCTAGTTTCTATTCATGTATTAATTGACTTACATGGTCATATACACAGGCATGTATACGACCGTGTAAGTTCGTGAATACTTTACAGTGACTTATTCGCAAAAAAAAGTTCACAATGATTTACATAATCATATACACACCCATGTATGTCACTTTCTAAGTCCGTGAAAACTCATACATGCCCATATATTGTGTCATAAAATCACAGTGACTTATATGGTCCAAATGTAAGTCATTAATACACTTTAAATTACTTCATGTAGCATTCTTTTCATTTTCTTTAATCTCTCTCCCTTATGTGTGTAGTTATTAAATTTCCATTAAAGTATATGTATACAAGTAAATGTTTATGAATAACCTATATAGTCATATATGTTGATTGTTTCAAATTAATAAGCTTGTTAATTCAATGGAAAGTTCTAAATCAGTACTGTAGAGTATATAAGTGGAAACTTTTAATCTCTTATTAAGTGAAGATAGAAGTCTAAGAGTTGTGAACCTCAAAGATGAGCCTTGAAACCCAACAATATCACAATGGAAGCTAAAGCAGGTTTGGGATAGACAAACCTTGACCCGATGTCTATAGAAGATAAAAACCTAAGATATAGGATTGGTTTTGAATGCCACAAGATAATAATCTTGATAATTTCCCAAAAGAACCAAAAAGAAATTTACCTCACTCAAATGAATTTTGAATTTTTTTAAGTGTCTTGAACAATATAATGCTTGCCTTTATATAAAGGCAATATTTTTGAGATAATTAAGGTAAGAAAACACCCTAATTGAATAATTTCACCAAAATCAAAAAAATCAGCCATAATTTAGGCTAATTATAGTGTGAAACCCATTATTTAAGTTAATCATAGTGTGAACACAATCTTAATAGCTGGTCTAGATAAGAAATAAGAGGAAACATATTATTTGATGCCTAAAATCACTCTTAATTTGTTGAGACAGTTTACAAACATTTTAAATGCACAAAACACATTATTTGATGCCTAAAACCACTCTTAATTTGTTGGGACAACTTGCGCACATTTTTTAATGTCTCCCACAAATCTTGGTCAGTTTGAACATGTCTTGGAATTTTCAGAACATATTGGAATAACTTAGACACTCATTAGGCTTCTTGACTTGACTTGGATCAGATTTATTGGGCCTTGAATTCTTTCCAAGCTAAAATTAGCCGATTTATAGCTTCCTTTATCTTTTTATTTTTTGATCTCTCTCCTTTATGTGTGTAGTTATTAAATTGCCATTAAAGCATATGTATACATGTAAATGTTTATGAATAACTTATATAGTCGTATATGTTGATTGTTTCGAATGAATGAGTATGTTAATTTAGTGGAGAGTTCTAATTTGGTACTGAAGAGTATATAAGTTGAAACTTCTAATCTCGTATCAAGTGAAGATAAAAGTCCACGTCTATTGAAAAGTGATGGTTGGAATCACTTCAACAAGGCTAGATCAATGGACAAAGCAAAGAAGGTTGAATGTAAATATTTTCACTAGATTTTGACCAAGATTTCAGAAGGTGGAAACTCTCATTTAAAGAAACATATGGATTCATGTAATGGGAAGAAGATCATATTAGGAGGTCAAACATTTTTTACTATTACCTTAATAAGAGGAAAGAATGAAATGACTACTACATCTTATGACATCAATGGATCAAGGTTTTTGATAGCTCATATGATTATTAGTGATGAACATCCACTCTCTATAGTTGATAGCAAAAGATTTACAACTCAGAATACCTTAAAGAAAGACATTACAAAGATATACAAAGATAAAAAAGAGAAATTTTAAAAGCATTGTCAAGTATTAAATGACAGGTTGCCATAATAATAGACATATGAACAGCTAATAACTAAAAGAAAGGTTATAAAGAAGTGACGACACATTATATTAACAATGATTGGACTCGACATAGTAGACTATTGAAATAAATTATATTCTTTAATATTATGTTGATATTTGTTCATATTTGTAAATTGTATGTTCATTTATGTGTGAGCACCACATAAAAGAGAAAGGTTGACAATCATGTTGGTCAAGTGATTGGAATATTAATACCAAATTATCCATTATAACGTTCAATAATTGTAGAACAAATGAAGCGATGATCGAAAAGGTGAAGAATAAGTTACGGGTTAAGAGCTTGTTGGTTAGTGGAAGGTTGTTCTATATGTGTTGTTTTATATATATTATGAATTTAATTGTGAAGGATGTGTTGGAAATGACAAAGAAAGCAATAGAATCGATTTGGGATATTGTAATATATTGGAGTGCAACACTTAAAAGAGTTGAAAATTTTGAAAATACTATATGACAACTATGCATTCTAAAGATGAAGAAGTTGGTATTGGATTATCCTACTATGGAACATAACCTTCAATATCTTAGAATCGGCAATCCAATATGTTAAGTGTTTACTAGGCTGAGATAAAGAGATTCTCAATACACTTTCCTGCCTACAGAAGAGCAATGAGAGTTAGCTAAAGAACTTTATACAAAGTTAGAAATATTTTATACTACTATTGAATATTGTTTTCGAGAACAAAATATCTAAGTTTACATAGTGACTTTAGTAATATTTGTGGGATCAATAAAGTTTTATCTAATTAGATATTCCAATGAGGTAATCCAGGTTATAGCAGAGCAGATGACGGAGAAGCTTAATTCTGACTAGTATATAGTTGGATATAATGTAGTAGTTATATCTGTGCTGGACCCAAGATACAAGATAAAGGGGGTCAATTTTATATATGTTCCATTCATAAAATAATTATGGTATGATTTGTTTAATGATTATCAACTCAGATTAGACAAAATCAAGATCGTAGTTGTTCAGGTTATTCAACTCTAGGTTCATGTTTAGGTTCAAGATCATCTTCTAAAAGAAGTTTACTACTCTAATTTACATAATTCATAAAAGAAAAAATGGCTAGGACTTCTTACAGTATGATGGAGTTGGACAAATATTCGATAGAAGATTGTGAATTGAAGGTTTGGAGTTTTGTGTAGCTAAAGTTAAAGGTGTGGAGTTTGATTTATTATCATGGTGGAAGAATCATGTTAATGATTTTCCGATCATGCAAGTAATTGCACAAGAGCTATTAATAATTTCATCATCCATTGCTCCTTTAGAGTTTGATTTTAGTATTGGAGATCAGGTTATTAGTCCTCATTGTGCTCGATTTCATCCTCATACGGTGGAAGCTCTTATGTATAGTCAAAGTTGGTTAAAATAATAAAATATTGAAGATAGACCCTTTTCTTTATGATGTATCATTTTTGTCTATATTTTATGATATTATCTTATGTTATATTTTTATATTAATACAGCCACAAGTATTGAAGCAGACGTGACCAAACATACTTATTTAACTGAAAAATATTTTGATAATAAAGATATATTTAATTGTTTATTAATTATTATCATATGCAAAATATTCTTTTAATGCAATTAGTACACTATTAGATATAATATTTCGACATATAGATAAAGTTGTACAAACAATTGACGATCCTGATTATAATGATTAGTTATCCCCTTTCCTGCACCACATTTTTGTTATTTGTTTCTGGAATCCTGTACCACATTTTTGTTATTTGTTTCTGGAATCTTTCCATGTGATTGTATTAGTTTTTTTTTAATTGAAGATATAATTATTTACTTTTTTCTTGGCGGATTCTAAACTTTAATATCTGTTGATTATGCTCTCCACTCTCCAAGACTCCAACATTAGTTGATTAGTTCATCTAGATTTTTTTGCAAATTATATTATTAAAAAAATTTGGATAATCTTTTTGTAAATTGTGTCATCAATTAAATGAATTTTGTATTTCTCTTATATAATAAATTTTTTCACTTTCTTTAAAAATGAATTTAATTTCAACTTATTCATTTCAAAATTTTATATAATACATTTTTAAGAATTAAAAAAATAAAAAACGAGGCAAGCTTGAGCCATAAATTTTGATTGGGCCAGCTTTGGGCTTAAATCCTGAGGCTTGATCAGTCATAGAGCCAAGCTTAGACTCGGACCTTGATCATTATGGTTAGATTGAGCACAGAAGCTTCATGTATACGTAGGCTTTGATCCAAGGCCAATTCAGCCCACTGCCATGCCTAAGTATACGTGAAGCTTCCTTTTGGATTTAAGGTAGGTTATGAAGATAAAGTTTGTCGATTACGCAAGTCAATTTATGAGTTACACTAGGCTTCTTCAAATTGGTTCACCAAGTTGACCAAATATGCCTTTGTTCAATTCCAAGTGAATTATTCACTGTTTACTTTCCAACAAGGTAATGCATTTTTGGATTATTAATATATGTTGACGACGTCATTTTGGGGGCATTGAAATATTTCTTGAGAATTGAAGTGACTCACTCATCCAAAGGGTTGTTCTTGTGCCAAAAAAAAATGGTTAGGATAATACTATCAAAAATAGGACTACTTGGAAGCAAATCGGTGGACCCTCTGATTGACTAGGGTCATTGTCTAGGCGTGGCCGATGTTGAATTAGCTATGGATGATTCATCACTAGGGGGAACGTCCCATCTATATCACAATCACTCAGCCTACCGCAGTTTGCTCAGGCACCGGATAAGGAACATTGTAAAGCGGCTACACGCATTGTGAGTTATATTAAGGGCAAACCAAGTTAGTGAATTCTCCTTTAAGCTAACATTAATTAATGACTTCGAGCTTTCTTTTACTCAATTTCGACGAGTTGTCCAATTTCATTTTACTTAGTGATTGGCTATTTTGTGATACTCGGATAGTCACCAGTCTCGTGGTAGATGAAGAAAGGAAGTATTATGACTGGGTCATGAACAGGAGTAAAGGGCGATGGTTGCAGCTACTAGTGAGATGGTATGGTTGAATTCTGCTATTCATCTAGTGACTTATATGAGCACATCAAACACATAAAAATTGACTGTCACTATGTTATAGAGCAAGTTTAACTAGGAACCATTTTTACATCGCATATGAGGTCACACTTCTAATAGGTGGACATCTTCACCAAAGCTCTCAAACGATCACTGTCTCAATACTTGTTTGGCAAGTTGGACATTTATAACGTGCATATGCCAGCTTCTGAGAAGTATTGGAAGTAAAGTTTGTATTATAATTAGGATTTAGTGTTTTACCTATAATATATATATATATAAAATTTCCCTCGATTTATGAAAAATTAAATCAAGGGAAATTATTTTCTCTTTAATTTTTGTATATATATATATATAATTTCCCTCGATTTATGAAAAATTAAATCAAGGGAAATTATTTTCTCTTTAATTTTTGTCTAATTTTACACTATCGCTATATAGGATCATATTCTATGTGGTATGTCTATGTCCTACTTTAGTATTGCGTGCTTGTGGTTTAGAAGTGGTCCATTAAGTTTGAACTCTTTTTTATTTATAGTAAGTTTTTAAATTATTGGTTACAAATTGTACTATTACTGTAAGTGATCACTGGAAATTGAGACATCATTAGAATAAATACAAACGTAATTATAATAAATTTCATTCCAGGTCACCAAAACCTCTGATACAGAGAAAAGCTCTGAGGGAAAGTTGGTCCTTCAAGTATGTTCGTTTGTCATTAAGACCTTTTGCTTAAATTTTTTAGCAGAAAAGCTATAGTTTTACTCGAGGTAAAAGTATATGTAGAATTAGTAATCAAACGTACTTTCAGACAAAGGACAATATAGCTAAAACTTAAAGAACATTTACTCAACCCTACCTCAAAATCAAATATGTAGTATCGTGGGAATCTGATCCTCTATAATAGGGTTCAAACTTGAAAGAAAATGTTTACGTTTTGGATGAAAAGGTCAAAGCACTGCCAGTGAGAAAAGAGGTGAAAAAAAAAAAAAACAAAAGAATATGTCAGAACCTTAACCATGTTTGGAAGTTGCCTTTCCCCCACTTCACCTCTTTGATGACTTTCACCGGAACAAGGTAAGCATGAACGTACTTTCACAACTGCGTTACTCTTTTGAGTCGGTTCAATTTTAAGAAAGAGTCAGTACAAAGTCCCTTTCTTTCAATTTCTTTTATATGGCGCAACAGCAGCGATGAGCGGTGTGGTTTTCAGAAAAATCTTAGGTACTGAAATTTATTATTTGGTGTAACCAATTTTTAGTGAAAAATTAATTATCAACTTATTGAATATCTTTAGCTAGTATTAAGTGGTAACTAAATTTTACAATTGATAATGAATCAGTGGAATAAAATAAAGACAAGTACACAATAATGGTGGCGTCAGAGGTGAAGTGAGTTTAATTTTGTTCAAAATTTAAAAACAAATTATTGTTTTAGTAACAGAAAACAAATTATTTATTATAGAATAAAAATTAAATAATTATGAGGGTAGAATTATTCAGCAGAGTATTTATATATTTATCATTGATTATCAAGCTTTTCTAAATATTAAAAAGAAAAAATGGAGCGAATATATCATTATTTCTTAATTAGATCAACTCATTATAATTTCTTTCTTTTTTTATTTTTACAAAATATTATAACTTTAATTCCTTTTAGTTGCAATAAAAAACTTTTTTTTTAAATTTTTGATTGGAAGTGATATAATTGCTTTTCTTATAATAAGAGTAAAAACATTCCATTCTTATTTTGATTAATTTACATTTTTAAGAATAAATAATAAGTTGTATGTATTTATTAAATTAAATTATTTTACCAATTTTATATAAAAATAACTAAATTAGATGTCATATCTCACGTAGGACAGTCATTTTTTAGCACATTCATCTCTTGTAAAAGAATATAGATAAAACTTCAAGCACTAATATTACCATTTCGAGCTACGAAATTATACCATAGACATATCCCAATATCCCATAGAAAGCGTATGACCAATGATTTCCATGGACATAATTTAGCTGGTATTTTGATCTTGTACTTTAAGTTATCAAAATTTAAATTAGACTGGAGTTAGTTTAATTTAATAATTAAATTTTTTATTATTAAATAATTTAAAGCTCAATTCAAGTAAAAATAAATTTAATTTAATTCAATATAACTCATTGATGGGTAAAATAATATGAGCAAGAATTATCTCAATTATCTCCATTACCTAAATTATATTGTTTATTAACGTAAAAAAGGAGAAGCAAATGCCAAGAGATCATTCAACACAAAAAAATAAAAAAGAAAAGAGTAAGCGCACTACAACAAACAAGTTTTTTGGCGACGAAAATAAATGTCGCTAAAAAACACAAATCGTCGCAAATTAATATTCACGATGATTTCCTATCGTCACACAAATCATCGTTGAATCCCCAAAGCAAAACAACATCGACGACCTTTTATAGGGATCGTCATGAAAACATTTTTGCAACAAAAGTAATTTGTTAGTAAAAAGTATTTCCAACGATAAGAAGGAAGGTCGTGCGTAGTTTTTTATGACGTTTTAATTTTGTACATAAATGTTATTTCCCATGAAACGTTATTCGTTAGCTTGTATGTTTAGTGACGAATTTATTTTTGTAACATAAATGTTATAGCTACTAATTTTTCTTGAAGGAAAATGTTTTTGGAGATGTTTCGTTAAGCGTAGGTAAAAACTTTTTGTGACGAATTATGATTTGGTTGCTAATAAGATTTTGTGACGATTTGGTTTAGTAGCAAAGACGTTTTAGCTACGAAACAGTTTTAGTAGCAAAATCTTATTGCCTACGTGTGTTATACATAGTGAATTAGCTTTTGTGATGAATTATATTTGATAGCTAATAGTGTTTAGTGACGAAATTTAACTTTTAATTTAATAATTATTATAATTGTTAAAAACTAATTTATTTTAATTTATTACAATTTTAAAGCCTTTTTATGATGAATTTTTTGATAGCTAATATTATTTAGTGATAAATTTTAATTTTGAAATTAATATTTATTATAATTGTGAAAAACGAATTTATTTTAATTTATTACAAATATTAAGACATTTTGAAAATTTTAAATTAAGACATATTTTGTAAATAATAATAAATTGAAATAAAATAAACATATAAAATGGAATGCATTGTATATAAATAATATTTACACATCATTTACAAACTAAGAGTCTGAATCTGAGTCACTAGCACTAACATATGCAGAACCTAGCATTTGTTTAACCAATTTTTTAATGTTGCTAATTTCTTTTAGCCCACAGTTTAACTTGTCTTTTGTACATTGTAATTTTGTCTTCAGTGTCTGGTTCTCCTCTTGAAGCATTGTCAACAATGCTGGTCGTGACGAAGAGGTTCCAATAGGCTTAGCCTTACCCAAGGCCTTTGATATAGCCCAATCATGTACAAAGGACATTGCTGCAAATGTCATCACCATTGGGTTGATTTCCCTCAGCCAATGACATTTGCAACAACTCTTGCATCTTGTCCTACAATGTAAAGTAGAAAATTGAATTAACTTAAAAATTATTAGTTAATATTATATAGAAAAATAAATTGTAATATTAATTTATTTGTACGTTGTGCCTCTTCAGTTGTCCAGTCTTGACCTTCCTTGTAGTGTGTTTGCTTGTATAGTGTGATCCTATCACACTGTTGCCTTTGGAGTTGTGTTTGACTCTACAGTATGAATTTAATAAAATTTAACCAATTAGAATTTATTGTATTAAAAAATAGAATAATAAATTGAACACGATACACTTACTAATTCTTGTAGGACAACGACAAATAATCTGGAGCTAGTGTTATACGGAGTCATCATCTTTGCTCTGTTGGCCTTTGCTTTATGACGCTTTTCCTAAATTAAGAGAATTAGTCATGAAATGTATAAATACAATTAATGGAAGGAAAATGTGAATAGAAAAAAACAAACCTAAAACTTCATTGAAGCCCAATAATCACACATTGTATTCCAATTTTCGTCAGTCTCCCTTTCCAGCACATGTCTCCTGGCCTCATCATCGGAGGGAAAGACTGATAATATTTATGAAATCGATAGCGGTGATCCTTCACCCTTTGTTTCAACAGTGAACTAACACTGCTTGAAACCTCAAGCTACTCGATATTAACGATATTGAGCTTCATTTGTGAAAACACGTATCAGATAAGTTATTAATTTAATTAAGTAAAATTGCAATACTTATAATGACATGAATTGAAATATTACCGAAACTTTATTCAAAGCATTTTGCAACAAGTTTTCTTCCTTCAACTGCCTAACATGCTGAAGGCAAGGCAACTCATTCTTCACTACAATGTCCAACTCACTGGCTAATTTTGCAGTTTAGATCCTATCAACTAGGTGTCGTTGTTGGGGGTCAATCGTGGCTGACAACTTCATATTTTATTGCAACTTTCATCCATTGCAACTCTACTCCTTTTGTCTTACCTCTACCTCGTTTTCTAGGGCCAGTATTGGAACCTGAAAAAACACCATAATGATTGAAACACAATAAACCTGTAATGAGAGCATAAATGTAAATATGCTTGGTTATCAATAACAAACCTGAAGATCCCTCGTGACTACCAGATGATGTTGGTAAAGGTTATTGTTGCTGACTTTCCTCATGCGATGATGTAATTACTGGTTGTTCTAGTGGTGAAACTTCATCGCTCGTTACCACCCTCTTCCTTTGTTATGATCAAGTGTCATTATAATCAACCTGTGTAAAACATTAACAACATCAACAAAATCAGACAATTATTAACATAAAAAACATAACTGAAATATTAAAAATATACTTATAGTCATCGTAAAATAACATAAGTACAACATCAACAACATAAGACCTATAATTTTGTTATTAACATTTGAAACAATATAAACAGTGAAACTTACATTCAATCATCATCATCAAGATGAAGAAAATCGTCATCATTAAGTACATGTTCATTCGATTCTTCTTCACTAATATATTCCAACAAAGTATCTTCATTGACATTGAAGTCATCCTGAGTATAGTTTTCATCTGTTTGTAAGATAAGATGGGGTTGGACTTCATCTAGTTGAACTATGTTGGGCTCGACATCTCTCCTATGAAATGATGTTATATATGCGTCTTCTACTATAATGCCCTCGTTATTGATATCCAATCCAATATCTTGATAGACTTCAATAGCATCTTCTTCCAATCCACCAATATCTCTTTCACAAAAATAAAAGACATTCCTTTGTTGAAACTTTTGAACAACCTTCCAATTGCTACCTAACACTGTATCGGAAATGTAGAAAACTTGTTTCTCTTCAGTTGCAAGGATAAAAGGATCATTATCATACCATGTCTTACCAATATTTATGCTAGTAATATGCCCGTTCACTCTCATGTTAGTTAGATCCAACCATTTTGCATTTCAGTAAAACAACCTTTTTTTCCTTGATGTAGTACATCTTTATAATTTCAGATATGACATCATAGAAGTCAATGATATCGTCATCATGACATCCTTCAACGGCAACCCTACTATTTTGACTTCTAACTCGATTATCTCGATCTTTTATGTGATATCGCACCCCATTAACAATGCAACCTTTGTATTTTTTCCCACAAATATGAGGCCCACGTGCAAAACTATACAATGTTCTTGTTGCTTATGGCACGTTACGATTATATAACCTCATCATCTATACGATAAATTGAAAATAAATATAATAAAGAGACATATGCTAATGTTTTCATATTATGTAATTAATATGAAATTTGGTCGATTTCTAAACCATGATATAAACTTTTGCCTATTTCTTTCTTCAACATTAATGATCCCTTTGCTTCGAATTGTGTCCTTGTGCTCTTTGTTGGAAAAAAACACAGTAACATTGATGAGTTAATGAAGGAAATTGTAATATGATTGTTTGAATGGAAAGGAATATACGTTCTCTATATATGTATCAACGTTCTCGCAATTGTTCAAAATATACTAATGGGCAATTTTGAATTCGTCGTTACTTAACTCGACATATTTACCCGCACTAAGTGGCCTCATTTTTGGGAGAAAATAAACAAACCACCATCGTCATTGAAATCAAAGTTGCATTTAGGTTTATTAAATCTCGTCTCCACATTGGTTAAGTACATTGAGAAAAAAGTTAAGCATTCATTTGCTAGATAAGCCTCTGTAATAGACCCCTCTGGTCGAGCTCTATTATATACATGCAAATCTTTTCTAATAGTAATGTCTTCCAAGTCTAATTTAGCCTTAATAGTGTCTTTCGATTTTCCATCAATTCTCATAACAGTCCTTAAAATAACCTCACAAACATTTTTCTCAATATGTATGACATCAAGATTGTGCCTCAATAGTAATTCCTTCCAATATGGCAAGTTGAAAAATATGCTTTTTTTAGTCCAATTCAGTTTAATACCATTTATCTTACGCTTCTATTACTTGGGGTGTTCGCCAGGTGTAATGTCGGCCAAATGTGATAGCTAGTAAACAATGTGATCACTCGACAACTGCATCAGAGCTTCACCCAACTCAACTGTACCATTAAACTATTTACTTCTTTGCCATCTATGCCCATGTTCCAAATAATGAAGATGACCGTATAACATATTTTACTTCATATCCTTATTGAATATGTTTGATGATTACAGACAGCATAAGCCATATACCCTTTAGTGATCCACCCCGACAAATTCCCATAAGCTAGAAAATCATTCATAGTCCACAAAATAGCGGCACTTATTGTAAATGTGTAACCTTCAACAACATCAAAAGTTTCTATTCCATATTCCCATAGATTGTTTAAGTCATCAATTAATGGTTGCAAATAAACATCTATGTCCTTACCAGGAGCAATAGGTCCTGGAATAAGCAAAGACTGTTAAGTCAAGAAGACTTCACTTCTTCTATTGATTTCGATGAAAGTCAAATAATAATAATAATAGAAGAGTGTGAACTGTTTTGATGAGTTTATTAAGTGCGTAGATAAATGTAAGTAGCAAGAAGTCATAAGACGAAGCGAAGACATAAGATGAAGCATACAAATCAAATCAAGACAATATAATCTACAACGTCAGTTAGTTAGTTGGAGTTGGTTACCTCCTAATAACAGATCTTTGAAGATTCTAAAAGTATTTTTCTCAAGAAGGCCATTGGCGAATTAGACTATTAATATCAGTGTAGTCGTAGACAAAACAATTTTTTTTACTTATTATTACTTACACAAAATAATCATGTGATCAAGTGAGTATACTGAAAAAAATTCTTAGTGAAAGGAAAGAAGAAAGAGTTCAAGAACACCTGTAACGTGAGTTTAGAAAATCTCAAACAATATCTTTTCAAGTGAAAGGAAGGTTAGAGCTTGAAGAGGTTAAGATAGCAGATAAAGAATTCTTTATGAAAGAGACTTGAAGAGGCTCTGGAAGAGTAGAAATAATACTTATAAAGTTGCAAGAGATGGTGAAATCTTAGATAAACTCTGAGGACTGGACGTAGTCCAAAGGTTAAGGGTGAAACAGTATAAATCATGATGTCATATTCTCTAACTCTTATCTCTTTAATTTCTTGTTGTTAGAAGAATAGATACTATTTTCGCTATTGCATTACTCAAATGAATTAAGTGCGTTGTTTTGTAATCACCTGATTTTTTTAAGAAAATCAAGAAGATTCTAAAGATAACTATCTTAGACAATTTAACACAATTCAACCCCCTTCTTGTGTATTTTACATATTATACGTAATTTCTATATTAACAAATGATTTACTTCAGTTGGTATCAGAGAAAAAGTTTCTAAGAAATACTGTTACAAAGGGAGGACAAAGATTCATGACTGAATCACATGTTTTTATAGCTGACAGTTCCTTTGTCTGAAGACCCCTTGCATTCAGTGGTGAAGATTATCATTATTGGAATGACAGGATGTGACTCTTCATAGAATCCACACACATTGATCCTTGGGATATTATTGAAAGTTGTCCATATATTCCAACAGAATACGAAGGGAAAGCATCTCTCATGAACAATGGTCAGTTGATCAGAAAGCTCGTGTTCAATTAAAATCAAAGGCCAAGTTCTTTTTAAGTTATGTTCTAAGTAAAAGTGAATATGATAAGGTTCATGGATGGGAATCCGCAAAAGAAATGTCGGACACATTAGCCATTGCACATGAAGGCACAAACTAGGTGAAAGAATCCAAGATTGGTATTCTTGTTCATCAGTATGAGCTATTCAAGATGAAAGATGATGAATCTATTGATCAAATGTTTGGAAGATTCCAAACAATTATTAGTGAACTTAAAGCTCTGGGAGAATCTACGATAGTCAAGATCATGTCAGAAAGATCCTTAGAAGTCTTCCAAAAAGATGGAGACCTAAAGTAACAGTAATACATGAGGCCAAAGATTTAAGTAAGCTAAAGCTAGATGAATTACTTAGTTCTCTAAAAATCCATGAAGTAAAGCTTGATGCAGAAGATAAACCCAGAAGGGATGAATCTATTGCATTGAAGGCTAGTCAGAAGAATCAGAAGATGCAAAAAAATAAAAGTACGTCTTCAAAAGCATTAAAGATTGAAGAAATCAAGAATGATGATGGCAGTGAATCTGATCAAGATTGAAGTGAGGATGAAGATGAGTTATCCTTCATTTTAAGAAAAATTAGAAGGATGTGGAAAAAGAAAACAAAGGGAAATAAAGACTCCTCTTTCAAAAAACTTAGCAAAGACGATTCGAAGAATGAGAAAAGCTCTATCGTCTACTATGAGTGTAATAAACAAGGACCTTACAAGTCTGAATGCCCCTTGCTCAAAAGAAAACAAAAGAAGAGTCAAGAAAACAAAAAATGCATGATGGTAACATGGGAAGATCTGGATTGGTCTGAATCTGAATCTAACTCAAAATCATCAAAACAAGCAAATATATGCTTGGTAGCTGAAGGTGAAAGTGATGATGAGATAATCTCTGACTTTAATGATCTTCAGCATGCCTATTTAGAATTGTTAGAAGATTTACATGCTATTCTAAAACAATATAGATTGTTGAAAAAGAAATTTGTTGAAAATTATAAGAACACAAAACTCTTAGAAGAAGAAAGCATCTACCTTAAGAAACAAGTTGATGATATGAAAAAGAAAGTAACTATAGATAGATATGAGGAGATTAATCGGTTAAAACAAAGGATTAATAGTCTTTCAGTAGATTTATCAAAATTTACAAAAAGTACAAAAAGGATGAATGATATTATTGGAAGTTATAGACATCTAGATGATAAAAGTGGTTTAGGCTTTTTTGGTAGAAATACTATTCATAATAGTAATGTTCTTCATAATAGGAATTTTGTTCCTAATAGAAAGAAAAAGAAACAACATTCTTATTATTATTCTAAGAATAATTATAAGACTAAACCCAAAGGACATAAGAAAATATGGGTACCTAAGAAGGATATAATATATACTGCAGATCTCCTTACTTGGAAAAAGCAAACACCATCAATGGTACTTGGACAATGGCTACTCGCGACATATGACAGGTAGATGTTCTATGTTCCTCGACCTCTAACTTAAGCAGGGAGGATCAACAACTTTTGGAGACAACCAATAGGGCAAAATAATTGGGATCGGTAAAATTGGTAAAGATTCCTTTTCATCTATTGATAATGTTCTGCTAGTTGATGTTTAAAGCATAATCTAATTAGTATAACTCAATTATGTGATTCTGGTTTTGAAGTATCCTTTAATCAAAATTCTTGTTTAGTTAAAAACAAGGACGGATCCATATTCTTTTCTGCCAGGAGATGAAACAATCTCTATAAAATTAACTTAGACAATTTGAAAAGTCAAAATATTTCATATCTTATATCAAAAGATG
>JAOSBN010000007.1:28870298-28882153 GCA_027563595.1 Erythroxylum suave
AAACCAAAAGGTACAAGTCTTGATACAGAAATCAAATTTCTAGAGAAATTTGGAACATAAAAGGTCTTTTCTAAACAAAAAATAAAACTACTGCTCAAAACCAAACTGCAAGTGCCGATAGCCTCCACATGTAAACTTGTCTTGCTTCCTGAATAGATGAATTGTTCACTTCCCACCGGCTTCCTTAGGTCTTGCATACCCTATAAAGTATTTGAAACATGGATTGTAGAACCAGAGTTAATCCACCATGTGTTATGATTAACACTAACCATATTAGATTCATAACAAACGAATGAAATTTGAGTACCTTACTTTTCCATCCAGATCTTGAATTTAGCGCAGTCTTTCTTCATGCGTCCCTTCTTCTTGCAAAAGAAACACTTAGACGGTTTCTTTATGTCGGACTGAATGGGAATTTTCCCTTTTCCCTTTCCTTTGACATCGTCTTGTCTCTTCTTTCCTTTGACCCTTTCACCCTCTTCCATCAACAAACTCTCCTCTTCTTATACACACATGGTCAACAGTTCATTAATCGACCACTTGTCCTTATGTGTGTTGTAAGAAATCTTAAAAGGACCTTATTGTTGAGGTAGAGTGCACAGAATATAATGCACCAGGAAAGATTCTGACATTGAAACCTCCAACGCTTTCAGCTGAGCCGCTAAGTCCCTCATACGCATGATGTGATCACGAATGCCCTTTATCTCAGTTAGCCTCAAGGATGACAATTGCATAATCAAGGTGCTGGCAAGAGCCTTATCAGATGTAACGAACTGTTCATCAATGGCCTTCAGCAGATCTCTGACATTATTATGTTGTTCGACCGAACTACGAATACCAACAGATATCTTTGTCGTTATGAACATCACAGAGAGGCGATTAGACCTCTCCCACTTTTCATAAAGCACAACAGCTTCTGGAGTGCTGGTCTCAGCCATACTTGGTGGTTCGTCCTTCCTAATAGCATATTCTATGTCCATCCAGCCTAAATAAAGCAAAATTCTCTCCTTTCACACCTTGTAGTTGTCACCCCTCAATTCGAGAATATCACACTTAATATCAGAAATATTGACTGTCTGAGTAACTGCAAATTAAGAAATAAAAAATATATGCTTGTTATAATTCATGGTTTACCAATGTAAATCATGCATTTAACAGATAAATCTAGTGACATAAGACTTGCCTGTGGGCTAAAGTTTTACTCAATTAGATTCATCTACACGTTATGACAAAACTATTGAATTATGTTCCTTTTCTTAATTCCTGTGGGAAGATTAAGAAATATAATCTGATATTTTTTCCTAATTAATCATACAAATATAATAAAATTCCTATGGGTAGATTTTGTTATATTACGTATAATTAATTACAATTAATGATTTAATGTGATTTTTAAAACTAATTATATAATCCTAATTAATTTGAGATGCTGTGGCTACTCCCAATTAAATAAAATTATATGATCACTAACATTAAATCAAAGCTTAAACATTTGCATCGATTAATAAATAATGCAAATAAATCAATTGATAATGCATAAATCATTTAATCTAAATTTGCATGCATAATAATCACAAAATTATACATACAAATAATAATGCGTAAATTATTTAATTTAATTTTGCATGCATAACAGTCACAAATTTTATACACACAAAATTCTCAATTAATCACATGTAATTTGTGCAAAAATTAAACAATTATAAATAAGCATGTCTAAATTTAAAAACCAACATAAAGACATACAAATTTAAAATTAATATTTGCATAAAATATTAATACCCAAAATGATTTTATAATTAAAATCATAAATAATGGGTTAGGTACTAATTAACCCAATTAATTATTAATATTAACATAATTAATATTAATAAAAATTAAAAAAATTAAAAAAAGGAAAATCGGGGTCGTCTTCAACCTCCAGCTAGGTCGAGCAGTCAGAGCCCCGACTGGAACGGGGCTCAGGAGGCGCCAAAAAAGACGCAGTTGCTACCAATGGCATGAGGGCTACTGGAAGACGTGCACCAGACGTCCAGAATCTGACCATGCAACATTTAAAAAATCACAAATACCAATGGTCCAAAAACTCTACGTTACGTCCGTCAGCTTCCCGCCTCTCCCACATTCCAATCACGGCTTGTAGCTCCATGGAATACCCCAAAGACGAATCTCACGTCCATAGCATGTCAAAGGGTGTCGAAAAAATTCAACACTCTCAACTCATATATATATATACGGCATAAAACAGAGTAAAACAGAGGATGATATATATCAATAGTTCAGAACAAGGCAGAGGTGTTTAGTGGCTCTGATACCAAATGTAGTTCAAAACTTAATGAACCAGCAAACTCAAGCATCAAACATGCATCATCATACAAGACACACGTAAGAGATACATGCATGATAACAGTGGCGGAATCATAATAAAAATGCGATAATCAAATACCTCCAACCATTGTTCTTCAACTGAGATGATCGTCTTGTTGTCTCCTGCTTTAGAGTCTTCTATTCTCTCCTTAAGCACAACGATGGCGTATATCCAAAAGCTTAGTGAAGATAGGGACCCGAAGTGTATTTGTCAAACGTTGTTTATACCTCTGCCCATCACAAAGGCGGCAACAACTATAGCATGGGCATTGGCATTTGCGTATTGTGTGGGCTTGTATTAATGGACCACACCGAATACTAGGTAGATTAGGTAAGAAAAATCTTACACAAAATAGTGGGTCCTCAACTCATTGTCGGTGGGAATAATCGTTAAGACCATAGATTCCAATTTGATAACTGCAGAGGAAGAACAATTTGCTGCTAATTAAGAGGAATGTTTATCTTCCATCATAGTTTAGCCCTCCAGTGTTGTGAAGAATCATCTTATATGAGGATCGAGATGAGAGAGGTTTTATGTAGAATGCGGCAAATCCAAAGAGGTTTTATGTAGAATGCGGCAAATCCAAAGACATGCTTCTGAGATCATGTTAAAGTTTTCAGCACAATAGAGCAAACCGACTTCTACTTATTCTCAGTGCATGTAAAAGGATAAAGCATATGCCTTTCTAAGGTTGTGCTTAAGAATGAGCTATTACAATATCATAGTTTCAATTACTACTGTCATAATTTATAAATAAATATGGTACATTTTGTACCAATATGATCACAGAGCTGAAAAACAAAAAGCTGGCCTCAGCTCTGTAATATCTTTATGTTCAAAGTTAGTGCCGAAAAAAGGAGAGCCCTTTTGCGCTAAATATCCTTGCTTTCATAATTGAGGGCAAACGTTACTCCTTCGTGACCAAAAAGTCACATATTCGAGTCACAGAAATAGTCTCTTTGTAAAATACAAAGAGAAAGCTGCATACAATTGATGACCCTCTCCGGACCCTCACAAACATTGTGTGGTAGAGTTTTTGTAAGAAATTCGTGCTTTGGTAATTAGTTATGCAAGTTGTTTCAGTTGCTATCTATTCAAGTTTGTCTTCAATAGTAATACTTTACTCTCCCTCTCTGTTGTGAGTGTCTTCTTCTCCGCGGATACATTTTTCTTTTACAACTTCAGGTTTCTATAGTAAATTACATATCTCTTGGGTATTCTTTTTGTATAAGTCTATACCTACTAAGATTCAAGAACAAAAGCTTCGCGCACTGGCCAAGCTGGTTGTAGACTAAACATATTAATATTTTCTGCCAAGTTAGACTAACCCAATTGTCTAATTTTAGTTATTGATATAACCTTCGAAATTTAAAATAATGTTTTCAACCATTTAAAAAATTAAATTAAAGTATTTTGATTCTTAATTAAATCAAATTCCTATTTCAGATAAAAATTAAATTCTGTTTGAAAATCATTTTCGTATTTAATTGGAAAACATTTCCAACTATTTCATCTCTTTTAATAAAATTAAATAAGAATAATTTCTAATAAATTACTCTTCTTGCTTGCAATAATTTAGGAAACTCTTTCTCAAATTTCAATGAGTAAAATATTCTAATATAATTAGAAATTTATTTTCTAAGTTAATTAGAAATAACTTTTCCTTAATTAGAAATCTATCTTTTAATAATGTTAAAGAAAACTAATTCCAATATTAAATAAAAATTTAAAATTTAATTAAAAATTTCATTTATTACTTTATTAAAGATTAATTTCTCATATTTATTAATTAATCATTTTTATTTAATTAGAAAAATGTTTTTAAATGTATTGAAGAAAGCTCATTTTTCTTAATTATTTCAAATTTAATAAAAAAGATTACCTTACGTATACTGGATCCTTTGAAGTTTGAGATTTTATCAACCCTCTCATGGTTTTAGTTGTGTAATATTTGTCTCTCGCTTCCATTAGAAACCCTAATCATAAATCCAAAGGATTGTCCGTTCTTGTAATATGGCACTCGCATGGCACGTAGTCTATCGTAACGATTGATGTGGTGTGGATTACTCAACCCACACAACTTGTTACTTTATACAGTGTTTTTCTATAATCAGCATGATGGCACATGAGGTCAAATCAATGAACAATTGGTAAGGTATCTGAAGTTGTAGTGCGGAGAAGTCGAAGTAGTCAATACGAAGTGGAGAGACGATTAAAGTTGACCAAAGATTGTATCTTTAGTTTTTTGGTTTGAATGGAGGAACTTTTGCTTGCATTGTATTACTTGATCTACATATTGAAACTGATAACATTCAAGATAATGCAGGATTATATACGAAAGATCCTACTTTTATATTAATTTTAATAATTAATGTGGCCCATATTATTGTAATGGTATCTAATATAAAGGTAGGTCTAAAATAATAGTTATTGAGCTTGTTAAAGATAATTAGAATTGTTAGGGTTAATTAACAATAACTCTTCCCTCTCCTATCAATAGAAGTTACGTTAAAAAAAAGATATCAAAGTATAGAGGTTCTTGCACCATTGAGAGAATGAAGAAAAGTACGAAGGCGAGAGTGGATAAACTGTGATCAAGAACATTATGCTATAATGGATTCAGGTTTGCCTTTACATATTATTGTTCGATCCATAAAAGTATTTCAATTGGTATCAAAGCCCATATTTTTTGGTTAACTTTCGTCTATGAAATGTTGTTTTCTATACTGTATTGGAACGAAGGGCAACTTACCGATTTTGTTCTTATACCCATAAGTTTCCAAACTTGTTTTTTGGGTGTTACTTTTGTACTATGTTTATGGTTGTTGAGAAAGAACCAAAAGGCTTAGTTCTTAAACCGAAAAGGTTGATTATTTACATTTTTAAAATCAGTTTTCTTTTTTCCTTGTGTGGTTGGATGACTCAATTTGAAAGATGCCATTGTCTACATGTGTTAATGGTTGTTCAAAAGCAACAAAAAGTTTTGGTTCTTGAAGCAAAAAATCTTGGTTATTATCGTGATTTTTCTTGAACCATTTGAAGACGTGTTATGTTGGCTAAACGTTAGGAAGGGATGCCTTATGGTTTGAATCAAACCCATGAAAGAAAGAAAGAAAAAAAATCAAAACACAAAAAATCAAAACGGAGGCATCTGGAGGAAGACAAAGAAGGCGCAACATTTGGAGGAAGACGAAAAACATGCGCCAAACGCTGAATTACAATAGGTTGATGCTGACGCTTGCTCTCCAGATGGGCTTCCTAGTCCCAGAACTCATTTTTTTGGGCTGGTTTTTGGGCCTTTGGGCCATTAAAGGATTAGTTTGGGTTATATTATGCATCTTTAATTATTAAGTAATTAAATTATAGACTTTAACCCTAAGTAAAATAATTTTGGGATGGAACATAATTATTTAATTCAAAATTTATTTATTTTCTATGCACAATATAAATTTGAAAATTAGTGCCATATTATATGTTTTATTTGGTACTTTGAATATTTTATATTATGCAATGTTCGGAATTAAATTTTCATATTATATGTTGAATGTGCTACATGAAATAATGGTAATTTTAAATGGTTTGTTAGTCACCAAAGTGACCAAACTAATTAAATTAAAATTTGTCATCTACAATAATTGTCCAATTAAATGTTTATTGCATAGAAATCTTGTTAACCACCAAAGTGGCCTAGCTTGAAAATTTTAAACATTTAATTGTGAATGTTCCAATTGTTCATGTTGATATGATGCTATTAAAATGGCATAAAAGTTGAACTGAACAATTAAGATTATTAATTATAACACTAAGAGGTTATCCAAAGGTGGACCATTTCTTATAATTAACAATATTAAAGGGACTTTATCAACATATTTGGTTAATATGATTGTATATCCAAAGATAACATGCATGTTTATTGAAATATGATTGATTGTCTATTATAGTGAACTATATATTTGCATCATGATAGATTACAACTATGTATTTAAATTTCACCCAAAGGAGAATTTAAATGCATAATCAAAGTTTATTATTAGTTTGAATCCATTTAGGTCTACTCAAAGCATTAGTGTATGAGATATATGTTGTATTTGTAGCATCTTCTAATTTCTTCACTTTAGGAAATGACTTGATAAAGTTCAATGGTCTGAACTATGCGGATTAGTCCGAGCAAATACAGTTCCAATGGGGTGTAATAGATTTCAATTTGGCCATAGTTTCAGACACGAGGCCCACAGTCATAACTGAGACTAGTTCGAAAGCTAACAAGTCTTATTATAAGGCTTGCGAACAACCTAGCAGGTTGAGTTTGAATTTGATGCGAATGACAATCATGGAAAATGTGAAGCCATCAATGCTTAAGACGGATAATGCAAAGGAGTTCATGTTAAAGCTTAAGGAATACCCCCAATCTGATATAGCTGATAAGTCCATACTAGGAATTTTAATGAGAGAGCTAACGACAAAGAAGTTTGACTGATCACAGTCCATTCATGACCAAGTAACTCATATGTCAAACCTAGCTGCAAAGCTGAAATCTATGGGTATGGATGTGAGCGAGTCTTTTTTGGTACAGTTTATTATTAACTCACTTTCTTTAGAGTTTGGCCAGTTTCAGGTGAATTATAACACCATTAAAGAAAAATGGAACCTTAAAGAAATTAAGGCCATATTGGTTCAAGACGAAGGAAGATTGAAGAAAATGAAGGAGCACTTTGTTCATCTCACATTTCATCCAGGAGCTAGTTGCAGCAAGCACAAACCAGGAAAGAAAGGTAAATATAAGGACAAAGCTCTCAGTAAAGTAAGTGAGGGCCAAATCCATAAAGGCAAGAGGTGCCACTTCTGCAAGAATCCTGATCACTTCAAGCAGGATTGCCTTAAAAGAAAGGTACATACTATGTCTCAGTATGTTTTGAATTAAATCTTATTGAAGTGCCTAATAATACCTAGTAGTTAGATTCTAGTGCAACTACTCATGTATCACATGTTAAACATGGATTCCTTTCAATCCAAACCATAAACAAAACTAAAAAGTTCTTATATATAGGGAACAAAATGAACGCGCAAATAGAGGGTAATGAGACGTCTAGATTGATCTTGAACATTAGGTGTTACCTAGATCTAGAAAAGTGTCTTTACATTCCTAAATGTGTTAGAAATTTAGTTTCTGTTGCAAAGTTGGATGTTGAAAGGGAAATAGTGTTTTTTATTGTATAAACACAATTAATATTATAGTTCTGGTACTTTAATCTATTGTTTATATCGTTTCAATCTTGATGTTGATTTTGCTGCATCTCTGTTTCATGTTGACCATGTTATAGGAAGTTAACGTAGTGCACAAAATGAATATTCTACTTTTTTTAACATAAAAGATTAGGTCATATATCCAAAGAAAGGGTACTGAGGTTAGTGAAAAATGAAATCTTTCCTCTTTTGGATTTTGTTGACTGGGACATATTTGTGAATTGCAATAATGGCAAACAAATCAAACATGTATCAAAGCATCCAGCCACAAGAAGTAATGAATTACTGGAATTAATACACACTAACATCTGTGGTCCTTTCGACATTCCTTTTAGGGGTGATGAAAAATATTTCATTACCTTTGTTGATGACTTCTCACAATAAGAGGTTGAGCTGAGTGAAAATAATCAAATTAGGCTAATAAGAGTTAGGTAATTTGATAGATAAAGAATTGAAATCAAACTGGTATAATCGAGTAACGAGAGATAGAGCATAGGTTCCCGGTAGTTTGTTAGACAATTTTAGAACTAATTTAGGTTTTGGGTCAGTTGTAAATCGAGAGATTAAAATTCCAAAATTTAAATTAGGGATTATAATTTAGGGTTAAGGATTATAACCCGAGAGAGAGTAATCTACCCTAGAACCGTCTAGACCCCATTAATTCGATAATTGCATAATTGATTAGATTTTCGTTAATTTGATATTAAAACCCCATTTCTCTCACTTGGTGATTTCTAATTTGATTTTGGATTGGGTTGTGTGATTTGCCACTTGTTTATATTTCTGAAGTTTAATTTTCGCAATTGATTGTTTGATTGATTTATTTTCTGCATTAGTTGTTTATTTAGAGTTAGTGTGAAATTTAGTCAAGCCTTAGATTTTAGGATTAGATTAACCTCCTCGTGGGATTGATACCTTAGGTACTACTTGAATGAACAGTGTACTTGCGGTAATATCGAGGTTTAAAATAGTAAAATTTAGCACACGTAAACCGTCGATTAATACGCACCCGTGAAATGTCACTAGCTCACTCGAAAACCTACTTTTGAGTATAAATACAATGCTTTGACAGTAGAAATGTTATGAAAGGTTGGAGAAAATGATTTAGGGGGTAAAACTCTCATCCTTTGGAGACCTATAGAGGGCTAGGCTATTTCGACCCATTTTAGAGATCATATTGATACTGAAGACCTCGGTTAAGCATTTCTTTCATCATTTTTATTATTATTTCTCTCTTTAAGGATTGATATGTTATCCTATGCTTAAGAATTTAGGTTTCCATCTATGAATGATCTTTATTCTCGTTATTGTTAGAATCTTGAGCACAATTCATAATTATTGTGTTTGGGTATTGCTCGAATCTTTAATATAATTTTTAATTATTATGTTGAGATTCATTTATAGCAACTAATGGTTTCAGATCATTAAGGATACAATCGGTAATTGTTGTGTTTCTGATTGGTGTCGAATCATTAGGGATAACGTAAACTTGGTTAAATGACCTGAGCTTGTGTGGTTGCTCACTTGATTAATCTGTTTTCTTAATTTATAATGCAGTTGTCCAATTAAATCTAGAGATTATATCCTAGGTTGTTTGATAGCTAGGTTTAATTAACGAGCATCTCTTAATTAAACATGACCTAAAAGAAAACTGAGGTTAATAGAGCTTATCGTTAACCAATGATTACTAGTTGCTAGGAGGGCTAAGAGAACAACATTTCAAAGAAGAATGTTTAATTAAATGTAGGCTGAGATAGAACCAAAGACTAGGTCTCTAACAATTTCATCACTTTTCATAATCTTTGAATGTTTTCTTTAATTTTCTTTCATTATTTTAGTTTCATTTTTTTTCTTATTTAAAAACCAAACCAAACCCCACCCCCTATAACCTAAACACCGATAGATTTCATTTTAAAGGTTTTACATACACTCTTTGTGGGATCGACCTAAACTCAACACTGTTATAGTTGTAGGTATAGTTTATTTTGTGTAATGTTACGACACACTACATCATTAACTTCAAAATCATCTAATTCAGTTAGAAGATTGAAGAATCTAAATGGTGTTTTAGTTTCCTTGTGGGTTGTTCTATGTTGATTTCCATGGGTGTATAGTCTGAAAATCTATAGGTGCTGAACCAGACAATTGAGTTTGGAAATTTCAATTTCCAATCAGAGCTCACCACCCCCTCTGTCTAATTTCTTCCTTATAAAGTACCTATTTTCTTTCTTGTTATCCCTAGTGAAGAGATTTCCCCTTATAACAAGGTCTAATAAATCTAAGTTACTTAGGCAGTCTCTAAGGTCTTTACACATTTTTCCTATTATATTATTTGGACTTATAGCCTCATAGGAATACAAAATGCAATTGAAGTCACTTATGACTAGTCAGGGTTCTCTTATTATTTTTTCCATCTCCTCTATATCCTCTTATAATGTCTTCCTTTGAAAAGCTTAATTTGCTGCATATATAAAGATTATGTGCAACTTGTCTTTTAATAAGGTTGAGTATATCTCCATATGGATAAATTGGTCAAATTGTTTGTTGGCGATGCTTTAAGTTGTTATTTGTCTATAGGCCATAGCGATTCTTCCAAGTCTATAAGAGAAATGATTAGAGATAGTGCTCCAATGGTTTCCTAAGAAATATAGGCCTTCATTCAACACTTTTTCCTTGATTTTTGTTTCCAACAAGCTTATGATGGATGTATTTTTCTCCCAGATGAATTCTTTTATAGCTTGCTATTTCTTAGAGCAGTTGAAGACTTGAGGATTCCAAGCTATAAATATGTTGCGGAAGGGTCTAACTAACCTTTATTTTTCTATTTGCTACTTGATATTCTTCTTGGATTATTCCATTACTTTTCCTCCTTATCTATTATTGGAGTAAAATTTTCCTCTAAATATGATTTGATCACATCACTATCTATATTCTCATATAATTGTTGTTAAGCTTAGGAAGGAGAGTGTGATGGTTTTGGCTGAGAAGTTGATTAAGGAATTGAGTTTTTTTTAATTTTGGGGAGGTCATTAATTTTAGTGTTAAGGAGGAGGTTTGGGTGGGAAGTTAGTTTCGGTGCTAAATTAGGCGGGTTACCAATTGTTAATGAAGCTTTTATAGGTTTTATGGATGCACAATCTAGCTCAATAAAAGAGGAAGGTGAAGTTTCTTTACAGTGTATAAGGACAGGGGGATTAGGGTTTAAGCTGATGTGAACTTGAGGTGGATCTTCCTTTCTGGTTATAAAAGGGGTTATTTTGGGCTTTTAAGTCTTTTCTTCTTTTCGATGATATTGGTTCTAAGGGTAAGATATGGAAATAATAGATGTTTCCATTTCTCCATGTTCTCTTAGCTTTTGGATAGTTGCAACCTTAAAGAGCTTTGCATTCCTATCCACTATTAAACATATATTTGCAAAGCCAATCCTTCTCATTATTGTTATTTATTCATCAAGCCTTAGAAGATTACCAATTACATTGTCCAAGTTACTCATTCCTATTATAGTCCAACATTCCAGTGGAATGTTATGAAAACAAGCCCATATAATAATAGATTTATGTGTATTTATATCAAGTTTCATACCTGGTGACCATCTTTTTAAGAAAATAGGTTTGCCTCTCTAGTGCTAGGTGGCAGATTCTAATACTGTTGTCATCACTTTATTGTCTCTAAACTTAAAGAGGAAGTAATCTTTAGGCATGACAATTATGACCCGGCTCGCCTAACCCAGCCCGGTCATGCCCGTTTTTGGCCCAGATTGGCCCGGCCACGGGCCAACCATGGTCCTCTTGAACGAGCCACGGGCTAGGCCATCTCGGCCCGCCCGGGCCACCATCCTTTGACCCGGCCCAGCTTGACCTATTGACATGCCTAGTAGTCTTCTTTAGTGACATAAACATTCTTTAATCCACAATTTTCCTATATTTTTCAGACCAAGATTTGATTAATGGGAAAGGAGGTCTTTTATCTAGAAAGAACCCCACCATATTTGTCTAATTTGGTTACACCTACTTAAAAGATCTCAGTTAGAGTTAGTACTAATGGTTTGTTTTTTATATCAAGATTTAGTTTTAATTTAACTTCTGTTAGAAAATCATTAACAACTGCATTCCATGTTTTTAGTAGGAAAGGAGGAGAATTATGTGTAAAATGAACAAGTATAGAAGAGGAGGAGTTTATGGGGTGATTCGATCATATTCATGATTCAGACAAGGAAGGGAGAGAAAATTTGGAAGGGTTATCA
>JAOSBN010000007.1:28882253-28894695 GCA_027563595.1 Erythroxylum suave
CCAAAAATTCCTAATTCATAAATTCTAATTTATTTTCATGCTAGATAATTTAATAAAATAAAGAAAATAAAATATAATATAAAATCCTAAAATCGGGACCCAACACCAAGGGCTTAGTATGAAAGACTCACCAATATCTCATTAAGTAAGGCTACGAAAGAGGTAGTGTTGAAAAAACTTTATTTCTTAAAAAATTCAGATCAAATTTGATGATTGCTTAGATTTATGTTGATGTTATTGTTTTTGGTTGTAGTTATATGAAAATGGTGGACGAATTTGTTAAATTAATGATGTATAAATTTGATATGAGTATGGTAGGTGAATTGAACTTCTTTTTAGATTTTCAAATTAAACAAGTGAAGGATGGCATTTTTGTATCGCAAACCAAATATGCGAAGAATTTAATAAAGAAGTTTGGACTTGAGAATGGTAGGCATATGAGAACTTCTATTGGTGTCTCTATGAAGCTAAACAGAGATGAAAATGGCAAAAGTGTTAATGTCAGTTTATATCGGAGCATTACCAGAAGTCTATTGTATTTAACCGCAGGTAGACCGGATATTTGTTATAGCGTCGGAGTATGTGTTTGCTATCAAGCTAACTTGAAAGAGTCACACTTAACATTTGTAAAGAGGATTATCAAGTATGTTAGCGGTACTTCTGAATTTGGGATTTGGCATACGTGTGATTCTACGTTTCATCTAGACGGGTATAGTGTGTGGACTGGGCTAGAAATTTGGATGATCAGAAGAGCACTTCGAGGGTTGTTTCTTCTTGGGTAACAATTTGATCTCGTGGTACAGTAAAAAATAGAATTCTATTTCACTGTCAACCGCAGAAGCGAAATATATTATCGCAGGTTGACAGTGAAATAGAATGGGACACTTTCGAAGTATATTATCTGAAGTATCACTTTATTCCAAAAGCTTGTGGAGAACAAAATATCCATTTTATCATATGTGTCTACAAAAAAAAAACAATTGGTGAATATCTTTACAAAACCTCTTGATTCAGTTAGGTTTCAACTTCTTCAAGGGGCTTTGGGACTATGTGCTTTAAATTATTCATGTATTTTTTATTATTAAAATTCCCTAAGTTGTCTTCTTCTTCTTGCTTTGCCGCCCACTAAAAATTTAGCTTCCCTCCTTCTATCTTTTGTACTTTGATTTCTATTTTGGTTTGATAGGCTTATCTCTTCATCTTTTCCCCTCACAAAATCGGGTTTATCTCTCATTCACTATTTTGGGTCTTCTTCTTCATAAAATCTCACCACTCATTCTCTCTTACGGGTCTCTCTCTCTATCTCACTACACCAACAACACTCATCTCTCTTAGCTTGTGTTTTTTATTTTTGACATTCACATGGCCAAGACAAAGCATCAGGCTTAGTGTTCAATGGTGGAGAAACCACTTACAGGAGCCACTCCCTCCATCTCCAGTCTAAGATGATGCTCCAGTGGTCTTCTCCTTTAACCGACACCTAGGAGATCATTAACCGGGGTTGGGTCTTGATCTGTAGCTCCTATTGAAATCATCGATATCCCCTCCATTTGGGATAGGTCGTCAGAACATGATGATGATGTACACATGTTGCTTCCAATGTTAAAGGATTCTAAACTCAACTTAGACAAGGTTCCTTTTAAAGATATTGCTCGTAGCTCTACAGTTGTATCACCACTGACTGCTCCTTCTATTGCTTTTCGGAAATGGACAAAGCAGTTAGCTCAAAATTCGGTCCACCCACCTTGCAAAAATTCTTCAGCCTGAATGACAGTTGATAATGCGATGTCCTATAAATTTTACATTTTTGCTACTGCATAAAAATGGGACACTTTTGATAATATTGAGTTAGTTCTTGACTATCAATTAATTTAGGATAATTTCAACAGTATCGGTTAGATGTTCTGTTATCTGAGAGAAATCTATTCCAAGTTGTGTTGCCATCGTAACGTTTTGATTATGAATTGGTGAAAGAATTTTTCTACAATTTAGATAAAGATTTCTTGGTCAAATCTACCATGTGTTATAAATTGGTGTATGTATGAGGTAGACTGATCCAATTTGACTTTGATAGATTGAACATATTTTTGGGCTTTGATAATTTTCTTGGGAATCTGGATTATAATGTTGATTGGAATGTTCCAAATGATGTGATTGCTACTATGTTAACCTGTGGACTATAACTACTTAGCCATCACTGTTTTTCGTGCTTTCATGTTAAAAAGAAATATTTTATTATTCATAAGCTAGTGTTCGCTAACTGGTTACCAAGATCACACGTGGTTTTGGTTTATAGTATATGCCATTGAAATTAGTGAACAGTTTAATTTGGGCAAACTAATTATTGAAGCAATGATAGTAGTTATCGGTGAGCCTCACTCCTTGCTATATTTTCCATGTTTGATTACTCAATTCTTATACGCCAATGGCATTCCTCGGTTGGATTCAAGCGTCCTTGAACTAATAACTTAAATGAATATCTCGCCAAGGATTTTGAATGTGAATAAGCAAGCACGAGAAGTTAATCTTCCTTATACTTCATCGGGATCTTCTAATGCATCAGCTTCTACCTCCATCAATCCGCACACTGGATTGGATACTAAAATTGAATGGATTGAAGTTACTTTACAAATGGGAATGGATGCACTTCATCAATTGAAGTGGTAGGTTCTTCGTGTTTCCAATGCCTCCTGATTGTGCTTTTTGGCATATTTTGTCCCAAGGGGGAGAACATTATGGTCGGAACATCTTCGGAAATCCATTCTTGGTTTTGTGTTTGTGTTTGTGTTTGAGGATTATCTTTTTATGTTTTGCTTGTTTCGGATGATTGTTATTTTGGATTATTGTTCTTGGATCTTGAAGTAAGGGGGAGTTCTTTTCTCATATAGATTGTGCACTTAATGTTTATATGTCCAATTATCCTCCTTAGGGGGAGTTTCAAATTTGTGACAAACAATGCTAAAAAGGGGGAGATTGTTAAGATATATGTTATATGTCTTATGATTTAGTTTTAGCATTACTTGATAATTAGATTAAGATGGGATACAATAATTCTTAAATTGGATTGGCTGATTATAGTTAGACAATGAATTAAGGATTGTCATTTTTGGGGCTGAATTAACAATAATTCTTGTATGACTTAGAGGCTGAAATCTTAACACTATTCTGGATAATCTTTGACAAGAGTTTGTATGGAGATAAGACTCAATCATATGAAGACCTTTTTTAGAACTCTATCTAGTGAAGACTTTTTGGTATATGACGTGATCTAATCGCTACATGTGTCTTTAGCCGTCTCCTGTCCATGGTTTCAGACTATTTATGTAAATGTGTGTGTGTGTGTGTAACTAGCTTATTGAGTTTTTCATATAACCTAGGTCTTTTTTTTTTTTGGGGAGAGCAGTGTTTCCTTTTGATTATGGTCATTATTTCAAAAAGAAAAAGTCTATCTTGAGTGGATGCTATGTTTTTCTTTTTGATCTCCTTGTCGTTGATTAGGAAACCTAGTATAGCTAGTTTAAATTGGAGTTTCACACAATCTAAGCAGCTGATTCACTTTCGACTGAGTATTTTCTTCAACTCTTGAACGCCAACTTACGATGTGCTAGTATTGGTCTATAACTTGGACCCAACCATTGTCAACCATTATTATTCTTCAACATCTATAATATTTATCCATTATTATGCTCCAACGTTTCTCTCTACTATAGTCAACATTCATTTTGTTTCTCTTATATATATAAGAGTTATGCATTTGCTTAAGGAGGACTACTACTGAAATATATTACTCTTCTTTCTTTTTCACTCATCTTGCTTTATCCAACTCAAGCATTTTCCTCTACATACAAATACCTTACACACGTCTTTTGTTTGGAGACAGTTCCTACTCCTCCCTTTGAAGTGCACTAAAGTTGGTGGAAAAGGCATTAACCCTGGGGTTGGATCCCATTGTCTTGTTGCACCGTAGAGGGACAATTTCTAACTTAGGGCAGCGATTTTCATGACGCCTTGTTTTCAGATAAGCTATTTCAATTTCATTATTATTGCGATTTTTGCTAACAATCTAAGTCGGAAATTAATTATTGCATTACTACTACTGTCAATAATTGTGTTGTTCTACTTGTTACTATCTTCGGGTTTGCCACTAGTTGTTGGAAATTTCTACATTTTGTTTTTCCTGTTGTGTAGTTAATTTTGGTATAAGTTGGAATTATTTCATCTACGAATGAGACAAACGTAGTTTCTGCACTTCCTGTTCCCCATATAAGTTCTGCCTCTTTCATTATGGCCCCGAAAATTATACCTGTCCTTACTAGATTAGAACCTCTAGATGGGAGAAACTTCAAAAGACGGTTTAAAAAAATTCCTTTTTACCTTCAACAATATGAAATCGATTATGCACTATTTCAAGAGGTTCCTAGGGATAATATCGACCCTAAGACTATTAAGGATAATTATACTGTTAGGGAAGTATTACTCAACTATGTGATCAACCCTTTGTTTGATACCTACTGCAAGTACAAAACTACTAAGGAAATTTGGGATGCTTTAGAAGTGAATTATGGGACGGTTGATGATGGTACTAAGAAATATGTAGTTACAAGGTGGTTAAAATTTACCGTTGTTGATGATAAGCCTATTATAGACCAACTACATGAGTATGAAAATCTAGTTGCTGAAATCCTTATCGAGGATATGAACAAGTGCTAATTGTTTCAAGCTAATGCCCTTATTGAGAAACTACTTGCCTCATGGAGTAAGTATAAAAACCAGCTGAGGCATAAGAAGAAATACATTAAGCTTTAGGAGTTGATAGGACATATAAAGATTGAGGATGCCAACCGTGCACAAGATAAGACCAAAACACTCACCCTTGTCCCTACTGTTAAGGCTCATGTAGTAGAACATAGAAATGTAAATAACTTTAAGAAGAATGGTGAACAAAACAAGTCTTTCAACAAACACGTCAGTTTAAGCGCAAAAGGATTGATAGTGATTATTGGTGGTGCCATAAGCGAGGCCATCCTGCTGCCAATTGTCAAGCTAGAATCAACCATGAGAAGAAAAGCCAAAGACAGAAACCGTGACAGATCAGGAAAGGAAACCAAACAGGGTACCAATAAGGTAGCTAGAAGAGCTTTGGTAAGCCTTAAGCGAATATGGGGAAGAGCTTTGGTAAGCCTTAAGCTAAATTTGGTTGAAGTTGGTAATAACAAATATGTCATTATTGCTATGGTGTTTGAAATCAGCGAAATTTGGTTGAGTGGATAGTTGACACAGGAGCTACACACCACATTTGTACCAACAAGGACCTATTTAAGGCATTGAATGATGCTGCTAATGGTGAATTCGTATACATGGGCAGTTCTAGCAAAGTTTTTATCCAAGGAGTTGGGAAGGCCACTCTCAAACTCACTCCTGGAAAAGTGTTGGCTTTAGAAAATGTTTTATTCGTTCCTGATGTACATAAAAACTTGATTTCTGGTACATTACTTAATAAAGCTAGTGTTAAAATGACCTTTGATTCTAATAAGCTAATTCTAACTAAGAATGGGAACTTTATTGGAAAAGGGTTTTGTAATGAGGGTTTATCTGTACTTGACGTTAAAATGAATACATCTACATCTTTCGTTTGTATTGTTGATTTTTTAGACTTACAGCACTCTAGACTTGGGCATGTGAATATGAGATCAATTAAGAGGATGCAAAGCTTAAACTTGTTTCCTAACCAGATCACTAATGAAATGGAAAAATGTTAAATTTGTGTTGAGGCTAACACCCTAAAAAACCTTTTTTAAGTCAGTGGCTGAGAGAGAGAGTCACAATTGTTAGACTTGGAGCATATAGACCTAGGTGATTTTAAGAATTGCATGAGTAAAGGAGGCATGAGATACTATATTACCTTTGTTGATGATTGTTCTAGATTTACTATGATTTATCTATTGAAAAATAAAAGTGATGCAAAAGAAATGTTTATGAAATACAAAAGCTGAGGTTGAAAACGAATTAGAGGGAAGAATTAAAAGATTAAGGTCTTCTCGAGGTGGTAATTATAACACTAATTTCCTTGCTAATTATTGTGCAAAAGTTGGGATTATTCATGAGCTCACAGCCCCTTATACACCTGAACAAAATGGAATAGCCAAAAGGAAAAACCAAACACTGAAGGATACGATAAATGCAATGTTGATCAAACCCTTATGAAATTTGGAAATGTTATCCATCAAACTTGTGTTTATTGAAAGGGGGCGGGGGTGTCTTGCTAAGGTTGCTCTACCTAAACATAAAAGGAAGAAAATTGGAACTAAAACAATTGATTCAATTTTTGTGGGATATGCCTCTAATAATGCTACCTGTAGATTTATGGTTAAAGAAGAGAGATCTAACACTTATGGACCAATTATAGAGTTAAGAGATGCAGTGTTCTTTGAGGATATATTTCCTATGAAAGTGAGTATACAAGTTCCTAGAGAATTTGTCCCTAATTCTTCTACTAATGATGACATAAAAGAAGAGGAAATTGCTGAACTAAGGAGGAGAAAAAGAGCTAGAGTACCTAATAGTTTTGGTTCTGGCTTTATTACTTCCTTTATAGTGATAAAATTTGAGGAGATAAATAATGTTTTTGTGGTGACTTATATTATTGAGGAATATCCTAAAGCTTATGATGAAGCAATGAGATCTGTGGATGCTATATTTTGGAAGGAAGCCATAGATAGTTGGTTAGAGTCAATCTTGTCTAATTAAACTTGAGTTTTAGTTGATCTACTTCGAGGGTGTAAGTGGATTTTTAAAAAGAAATTGAGACCTGAAGGAACCGTTGAGAGGTTCAAGGCAAAACTTGTGATTAAAGGCTTTAAACAAAAAGAATGATTGAACTTTTTTGACACTTACTCTCCTGCTACTAAAATTGTATGTATAAGGATGTTGATTGCTATTGCCTCAGTATTTAAACTTTATGTGCATCAAATGAATGTTAAAACAACTTTCTTAAATGGCGATCTAGATGAATAAATTTATATGGTCTAGCCCGAGAGGTTTAGAGTGCCTGGTCAAGAACAAAAGGTGCGTAAGTTTGTTAAGTCTTTGTATGGATTTAAACAATCTCCCAAACAGTGGCATGAGAAATTTGAAAATGAGACGTTCAAACATGGTTTCACCTCTTGTGATGTTGATTCTTACATTTATGTGAAATCTAATATCCATGGTTGTGCAATCATAACTCTTTCTATGGATGATATGCTTATTTTTGGTACTAGTTTATCTATCATTGATACTACCAAGAGTTTGCTAAAGTTTTCTTTTGATATGAAAGATCTTGAACCTGTAGACTTTATTTTGGGAATCAAAGTTGATAGGATTGACTATGGTTTTAGGCTGAATCAAACTCATTATGTTGAGAAAATTTTGAAGAAGTTCGCTTACTATGATATTGATCCAATCAAAACTCCCTATGATGCTAGTGTTGCTTTAAAGAAAAATCATGGTGACAATGTAAACCAAGCTGAGTATGCTAAAATTCTTAGTCGTGTGATGTACTTGATGTAGTATTCTCGTCTTGATATTGCATACTGTGTGAGTAGACTAAGTAGGTATACTCATAATCCTAGTCAAGAGCATTGGAATGCTTTGATTCGTTTATTGAGGTATTTGAAAGGTACTATGCATTATGAATTATCTTTTGATGGTCATCCTCCTGTATTCAAAGGGTATTCTAATGCTAACTAGGTTATGGAGAGTGATGATATACACTCTACCAATGATTATGTTTTTACTTTGGCAGGAGCTGTAGTATCTTGGAAATCGTCCAAACAAACATGTATTGCAAGATCAACAATGGAAGCTGAGTTTATGCCTTTAAAGTTGGCAGGACGGGAAGTTCAATGACTAAAGAATCTCTTAGCAGATATCCAATTTGGGAAAAATCAATTCCTTCTGTATTTCTTCATTGTGACTTGCAGGTTGCCATTTATGTTGCCAAGAACAAGGCATATAATGGCAAAAGTAAACCTATCAAATTGAGACATAAAATTGTCTGTACTTTAATTAGACATGGTATAATTTCTCCTGACTATGTCAAGTCAAAGAGAAACTTGGCGGATTCGTTTACAAAAGCTTTAAGTAAGAAACTAGTTTCAGAGTATGCTAAAGGGATGAGGTTAAGCCCAATTGTGTAGTAACCTCACGATGAACATCCATCTTGGGAAACCAAGTTGGGTCAAATGAAGTTATGTGGTGACTACTTATTTGTACTTTGTTTGTGGTATAATACTGAGATATATTCAGTTATTGAATTGCATCCCTAGCATTACTTTATTGCGTTTGATAAGGTTGGATTGTATAATCCTTAATGAGTTCCATAGCCCAAGTTTGGGTGGTGTGAGCAGTAAACACTTGATGGACTCACCTACATGATTGTGAGGGGTTAATCACCTTCCTATGAGAGTATTTGACCTATTTCTCTAGAGCGATCAGGAGATCAGGGCAATTTGAGGCTGTTAACTCTTTAGCAGGTTCTGTCTCCGAATTTCTTAGGATAACAGGTTCAAGACTTAGTTCACTTGATTGTTCACCTATTCTTCTCGTAAATTGTTATAGTTTGTTTCTCAAGTTTTGGATCAAGCGGGGAATTGTTGGTATTGGTCCATAACTTGGACCCTACCATCAGCAGCTATTATTATTCTTCAACAACTATAATATTTAGCCATCATTATGCTCCAACGTTTCTTTCTACTATAGCCAACGTTCATTTTGTTTCTCTTATATATATAAGAGTTATGCATTTGCTTAAGGAGGACTACTACTGAAATATACTGCTCTTCTTTCTTTTTCACGCATCTTGCTCCATCCAACTCAAGCATTTTCCTCTACATACAAATACCTTACACATGTCGTTTGTTTAGAGACAGTTCCTACTCCACCCTTTGGAGTACACCAAAGTTGGTGGAAAAAACCGTTAACCCTGAGATTGGATCCTATTGTCCTGCTGTACTGTAGAGGAAAATTTCTGACTTAAAACAGTGATTTTTATAATGCCTTATTTTCAAATAAACTGTTTCAATTTCATCATTATTGCTATTTTCGCTAATATGGTGTATGTGTGCTTTTCGCGCTGCCTATCGGTTTTGCTGAAGAGTGGCTTAAGTGAGTGCTCTTTATGATTCACGGCTCAGAGTAAGGTAGAAAAATCCCAAAATGTATCCGATGTAATATAATATTCACGTATGACTATATTACTCCAAAAAGTATCCGATGTAAGAAAACAAATGTCGATGAGTTTGAAAGGCATGGCCTGACCTCACAAGTGTGTTCGGATTTGCCGACTTGATGCGATAAACGATGCAGCTGCCGAGAATTCGATAAATGTTACAGTATGTGTGTTTTTCTAGCCCTTCACTTGTGCACACGTATATCAAAACTTATTTTTTACAATATTTATATTTTTCTTACATTATACTTAATATTACTCTATTTCCTCTCACAAGCTTTATTTGTTATAGCTTATAAAGTTCTCTGGTACGCAGATATTATAGTGATTATTCACAACTCTGGACCCAACTTACTTAGTCCCTTGTTTTATATTTATAACTTATCTTGTATGGAGAAATAATCATTCTGCCTAACTTATTACAACTCTTTTCCTTAATTCAGTCCTGTCGAGAATCATTTGAAAATGAATTCCCAGAAAATATGGCATTTAGTGTCACATTGATGTGGAATTCTGGAAGAAATATAAGCATACGACAACAATAGGATTTTGTATTTGTCAATTTGTATTTTGCCTCTTAGGAGTGGTCAAGTTGGTAAAGTAAAAAGATATGAAGGCTAGAATGTCCTCTATTCGAATCCTCCTATTTACACTCTTTTAATCGAGTCTGTCATATAGAACTTGTCTAGTGCAAAGTACCCAATTATGATGATTTGCAGACTAGTGTGTCAATCTGAAAGTTTACCTAGTGCGTATTTAAAAGATAGCGTCTATGAATTTCTTCATTAAAAAAAAAATTTATAACTTATCTTGTTTGGAGAAATAATCATTCTGCCTAACTTATTGCAACTCGTTTCCTTAATTCAGTCCTGTCGAGAATCACTTGAAAATGAATTCCCAGAAAATGTGGCGTTTAGTGTTACATTGACGTGGAATTCTCGAAGAAAATATAAGCATACGAAAATAATAACAATCAATGTGTATTTTACCCCTGCAAAATTTTCCCTCGTAATTCATCCATTCCAAGAACTTGAACTGCTTAGAAAGATGCTGATTCCTCGCAAAAAGTAATCAACTTTAAGAATTGGAAAGATACAACAGATTTTGGTCAGTCTTTTCGCTTTTACTCTGTCTGATTAAAGTCTTAGCATTATTAACTGTGACAGGCATAAAAAATAATTAAAAACAAAAAGAAAGAAATTTTGTCACCCGCGTCGACTTTAAGATTTGGAAAGATACAAAGATTTTGGTCAATCTTTTCGCTTTTTACTCTGTCTAATTAAAATCTTAACATTATTAACTGTCGCGGGCATTTAAAAATAATTAAAAAACAAAAAAAGAAATTGTGTCAAATCTTAACATTATTAACAGTCGCGGGCATTTAAAAATAATTTAAAAACAAAAAAGAAATTGTGCCACGCACCGTGACACAATTTTTTATTTTTTATATTTTTAGTTGTAATTTTTAAATAAATTTTATAAGATAAAATTTTAAATTTTAAAATTTTATTGATTTATTAAAATTATCTAATTAATTTATAAATTATAGAAAATATTAAACTAAATTTATGTTTTGTTTTTAGTTATTTTAATTTTAATTTTTAAAATAAAATTTATAAGATAAAATTTTAGATTTAAAAATTGATTAATTTATTAAAATTGTTTTATTAATTTATAAACTATAGAAAAATATTAAACTAAAATTTAAAAATTGATTAATTTTATTATTATTATACTAGACCGCATGCGTATTAATGCAATATTAAACATCTTATATGATAAAGTATTTTTTTAATCGAGAATGCTTGTAAAATCCAATTAAATTATACAATATATTTGGAATAATTGTTTTTATTTTAAAAACTTATATTTAATCAATTAATTTATAAATTATGCAAAATTGTTTGGTAAAGTAGTTGTTTATTAAAAAGGTTTAGTAGAATTGGTTTTTTATGTATAAAATTTATAGGATAAATTTAGATGTTTAGTGTTGATATATCCCGCTAGCATTTTTGCCATATAAAATGATTCCGAACTATTGTAACTAAGAAGGCAGCTCAAGAATTTTATTAGCGCAGAACAATAGCTGATAGCTGATTATATCAGCGATTAGTTGATAGTTTATTATATCAGCTGATTTGACAAGTAGATAACATCAGTTATTTATTAAAGATGTTTGGTAAAATGAACTATTTAGTATTAGCATTATAAATTAATTAAACAAATTTAGTAAATTAATCAATTAAAAATAAGTTGTTGAAATCAAAACAAATTATTCTACATATATAATATATTGTATAATTTATTTATATTTCAGAAGAATTTTGTGTAAGATAAAAATTTATTGTAAATATACAAGATGTTTAATATTCCATTAATATGCATGAGTGCTAATATAATAATAATAATAATAATAATAATAATAATAATAATAATAATAATAATAATAGTAATCAATTTTAAATTTAATTTAATATTTTCTATAATTTATAAATTAATTAAGCAATTTTAATAAATTAATCAATTTTTAAAATTTTAATTTTTATCTTAAAATTTTATTTTAAAAATAAAATTAAAATAATAAAAAATTGAAAATTTTGTCACAGGCATTTTTAAAACAAAAACAAAAAAATTTGTCACCGTGACACAAGTTTTTTTAATCTTATTTTTATTTTTATTTTATTTTAAAAATTAAAAATAAAAATAAAAACAAAAACAAAACAAAAAATAAAAATGAAAAATTTTCAGTTTTTTATCTCTTTAGTTTTAATTTTTTATAAAATAACCGTGACATAATTATAATTAAATTAAATTTTTTATTAAAATAATAGTATTATAGTTAAAATTAAAATAAACAAAAATAAAACGTGACCCGTGGCACTTATACACGAAGTCACGTGAAAACGAAGCCATATTTAAATTAGACATAATAACACATAATAATATTAGACAGAAGTTATGAAATCCTTATCATGGCATAGATAATTCCATATCTTCTATAAATTAATGAAATCAGGACATACGACATAAAAGCATGCATTATAAGTTGATCTGATATCACATATACGTTGATATTCCAACAATACACACGGCCTGCTAGAAGAAAGAAACAACTATGGCTCTCCTTCACTTGCTGAAGCAAAGTTCGAAACTTTTCTACCTTTCCTCATCCTTTTTGTTACTAGCAATAATATCCCTGAAGTTTGTCTTCAGGAACCGAAAGCTGAATTATCC
>JAOSBN010000007.1:28897519-28907737 GCA_027563595.1 Erythroxylum suave
GAAGGTATTTTTGTCAACTTAGAGACTTTTGTGCACCTGATCATGCACTTTAGACCTTTGAGTTCTATATCTTTAATCTTTGAAAACCTATTCCAAAACTACCTAGACCTGATGATCTTGATCTCTCTGAAGGAAAACAATTTTTCAAACCTCCTATTCTCAAAATCATTGAACTAGATGTTATACCTTCAGAAACATGTGTTGCTACAAACTCTTATCCATCAAGTGCACCTCAACAAGCCACTGCTATTGGAATGGAAGAAGTAAGAAACCCTCAGCAGTGGATTCAGGAAGCCTTAGTGAAGGAAATTGAATAAATTCATGCTAAGATTGATAATTTGAATGACTCAGTTGGTGATCTACATAAGTAAGTAGCCTATCTACGAGTTTCAATAGAAGAAGACCTCAAGTTGATCAGAGCTGATATGCAACACATGTTTTCTGAAATAATCAAGCATCTGAGGTAAACTTTTTGATTAATAACAAATAGGGGGAGAAAAGAAGAAGATAGGGGGAGAAAAAATTAAAAAAGGGGTAGAAAAGAAGAAGAAAAGAGAAGAAAGACAGAAGAAAGAAGAAAGACAGAAGAAAGAAGAAAAGTAGAAGATGGCATGCATATGTGTATTTTTTTTTGTTTTCTTATTTATTTGTTGTTCTCTTATTCATTATCTTAATAAAGTTTCATTCACTTTGATCTTTCTAAAATTATGATTATTTGTTATCATCAAAAAGGGGGAGATTGTTAAGTCAAGAGGACTTCACGATGACTAATTTTGATGACAATCAAATAATAATAATGTTAGAAACAAATGAACGTTTTGACAAGTATGTTAAGTGTGCAGACGCAAAAACACAGACGAACTAGAAAACATAGATGAAGTGCAAAACACAAACGAAGTAGAAAACACAGACGAAGTGGAAAACACAGACGAAGTGGAAAATATAAACGAAGTGGAAAACACAAATGAAGCGCAAAACACATACAAAGTGAAAAACACAGACGAAGTGCAAAACACAAAAGAAGCATAAAAACACAGATGAAGTGGAAAACACAGACAAAGCGCAAAACACAGACAAATTGGAAAACACAGACGAAGCGCAAAACACAGACAAAGTGGAAAACACAAACGAAGTGCAAAACATGGATGAAGTTGAAAACACAGACGATACAAAGAAGAAGTTACGCCAATACGTTGGACAGTTACTTAGTTGGAATTAGTTACAAAACTCAACTAAATAATAGTTTTCAAGATTCAAGAACCGATTATCAAGGATTAAGAAGCAGTTAGAGACTTAGGCTATAAATACTATTCTTAGTCGAAGATTTTACAACCTTACGAATCTTACAACTTTTGAGAAATCATTTGATCTTTGAGCTTTCAAGTGCTTACTTAGAAAAGAGAAATTCTATAGTCTGATATTAAGAGAGCTAACCCTACTGTAACAAAAGCTCACAATATCTTTCTAGTGAGAGAAAGAAAAGGCTGAGAGCCTGAAGAGGCTACGTTAGCAAAAAGAATACTTTGTATAAGAGACCTGAAGAGGCTCTGGAAGGGAAGAAAGAATACTTGTAATTGTTTAAAGTATAGTGAAACACTCAGATGAACTCTGGGGGTTAGATGTAGCCCACGGTTTGGGGTGAATCAGTATAAAAATCGCAGCGTCTATCTTTTATCTTTTTACGTCAGTTTATTTTTTTGTTAAACAAGTATATAGAAGTTATTTGCAATTTAACTACGTAATAATTTTCGTATAATCCTTGTGATATCTTTTTAAAAAGTTAGAGAAGTTCTTAGCAAGATTTTATATTCACAAAAAGGATACACCATTCAACCCCCCTTCTTGTGTATCTAGTTTCTTGCACGTAAATTCTATATTAACGTGTGATTTACTTCAACTTAGAAAGAAGATAGGACAAAAATCACCAGTTGGAGTCTACCCGCATATGAAAGGTATTTATGAGTCCATTTGTTAATCCTAGCATCAATTTTGTCCAATAAGGGTAAGCAATCCCTCTTAGATAACCTACATGTTAAGAGAGGAATCCCCAAATACCATACGGGGAGACTGCCTTTCTTGAGCCCAAAGATAACTTCCATTTGATGAGTCAGGTGGTCCACATCAGGAGATAAGAAAAACTGACTCTTAGAAGGATTCATGTCCATGCCAAAAAAACTAGAGAAGGTACACATATAATTAAGCAAGGTTTGAGTTGAACTCAGATTCGCATGACAAAACATTAAGAGATCATCAGCAGACAAGAGATGGGTGAGTTTAAGCGTGGTTTTGCACTTCCAATGGTATTTGAAGGAAAGGCTACCATCTATGTAAACATTCAAACTCCTAGAGAAAACTTCCATACAAATAATGAAGAGGAATGGAGATAAGGGATCTCCTTGTCTTATAGAATAAGAAGGAGAGGTTATACATTCACTGATCCATTCTAGGAACTTTATAGGAAGACTTATAGCTATTAATTCATTTAAGAGGAAATCCCATTGTATGGAATCACAGGCTTTTTGAAGGTCCACTTTAAAAGCACATCTCTTTTGGTTATTTGCAAGGTGATAATTCTTGTAATTTCTTGGGCCAATAAGATGTTATCCCCTATTCGACGGTTTTTAATGAAATAACTTTAGTTTGGACTAACAATGTGAGGAAGAATCTCTCTAAGCCTATTTGCTATGATTTTAGCAATCACCTTATAGAGCATGTTGCAACAAGAGATGGGCCTATAGTCTAACACTGTGTTAACTTAATCTTAGTCCATAAGAATCTCATTTTATGCATGTATTGGTTTTTATTCTTATAGTAAAATGGCACTACGTTTAGAATATACTAAACATAAACGAATGAGTGGAGGATCTGAAACTATAGTAGTATTACCTATGTTATCATCTAAAATGTGAGCAGGAGTAATCTCTTCGCAGACATTATATTCCAATAACTTAGCTATATGTAATTATAAATTTTACATATTTCTTCTATACAGTAAGATCTGTAGCCTTTTAAATAGTTTAGATAACCTATGAAATAACAATGAGTAGAGAGAAAGTGTAGTTGATTTTAATTAGGATTATACATACTTACCTCAGCAGGATAACCCAAAATATGAAGATGAGTAAGACTAGGTTGTCATCTTTCAAAACTTAAAAAGGTGTTTTAGGCACTAATTTTCTTGGGAATTTATTAAAAACGTACAAAGTAGTCTTAATAGCCTCACCCAAAGGTAGAAAGTTAATCCTGCTCAATATGCTCTTCATCATATCCTTCAATGTATGATTTCGCCTTTTGGTCACACTATTTTATTCAAGACTATCTAACATAGTAAACTGAGCTAATACTCCATAATGTTTTAAGTATTTGGTAGTCATACCTTTTTCTTGTCCGAAAATCCCATATTTTCCATAATCACCTTCAATTTTAGGCTTGAAAATCTTAATAAATATTTTCAATTAGTTCTTAATTTTAGTATTAAAGATCTTGAACTTGTCAATAACTTCAAAATTTTCCCTAATCAAAAGAACATATCCATAATGACGATAATCATTAATAAAGGTTGGAACATATCTTAAGTTATAGATACTGGATGAATGAGGTTCGTATAGTCAGGATGAATAATCTCTTGAAAATTAAAATTGTGAGTCAACCTCTTTTTCTTTATTTTGGTCAATTTACTTCTACAATAACCAATATATGTCTCGAGATTATCAAAATCAGAAGTTGGACGAATGTTTGCTTATTAATCTTTTAACTTTTGCTCTAGAGATGTGACCTAGTCTTTTATACCACAACATAAATGTTTGTCCTTCATTAAAGATATTTTATTAATAACAATACACGAAGAAGCATATATTTCATCACAAGTTAAACATATTTTACATAAATCATATGATAAGAAAGTTGTTTCAATATGTTTTACATCAAAAGATAACCGTATATTAGATTCGATTACAAACCTATAACCTTCTTTATCTAATACGAATACAAAGATTAAGTTTCTTCTAAAAGAGCTTGTGTAGAATATGTTAGATTAAACAAGTTTAAAAGAAAGGTTTAAAAAAATAACTTCTATAAAATATACTCAGATTCTTTGTTATTGCCAATTATCAATTTTGACTTATCTTTATTGGTGTCTCCATGAATCTCTACATTGTGGAAATAACATGATTGGAAGCTCTAATATCTAGCCACCAGGGACTTGATGTGACTATACTAATATTAGATTCATGAGTGATATAAGTTAAAGAGTTGCCTGATAATTCTTATTTTTCCTTTCAAGCTCCTGATAGCTCCATTTATCCTTTTAGGCTTTATACTTTATGCAATTCTATTTTTTATGACCCTTTTTCTCATAAAATAAGTATCTCATACTCTTTATGTTATCTGTGGGATCCCTTATAACATTAATATAATCTTATCGTTTAAGTGGAGAATTTTGCAATAGCCATACCTTTGAGTTTTTCAGGTTTTACTTTAGGTTTTGGTTTGATGGCTATTATGACTGTTTTTAAAGTGTCCCTTTTTTTTTCTTTGGGTACATAATGATTAATTAAAGAATTAATATCCCCGAGCCTCATCTTATAATTTATTGGTAGTAATAAGAATACCAAACTCTGAGGCTAATATTTATAGAGTTTAGTGAACAATGTGAGCATAAGGATGACAATGTTTAGAGCTTTAAATCTACTTTTATAAAGGATCATCCTATGATATATTCTCTCACTCTCCCAACTAGGGTATATCCCATAAAATAAAGTTCCTTTCGTAAAGTACCAATTTTACCAATGGAAGAAACTATGTGCATTTGAGAAATGTTATTTAAAAACAAGTCATTTACTATGTTTTAATGATCCATTAAGTAGATAGTTAAGTATGAATATTTTGATGGTTAAATAACACATTCTATTTGACCTTCTTAAGCTTTATAGACTACATTTTTAGCTTTTATAATGATGGTAAAATGGCATATCTATCATCTCCCATTTTTTCTATAATTCTCAGAAAGAAATTGATAAACACAACAAATACACTATTTATTTAAGCAAAAACAAATTAATTTCTCTAATGTTATTATGATTTATTTATGAAACAGCCAGATACTACGTGTCAAATATAACTTGAACTTTATTAATTAACCAACAACTAACTATAAATTTGTATAAATGGGCGTAAGTTTGTCATTCTTTAATATAGTTTAAAGAATGACAAACAATTAAATATACAAACTATAAATTTGACAAACTTGTTTGAATTTGATTGGCTAATTATAGTCAAACTATGAATTAAGGATTGTTATTTTTGGGGCTGAATTAACAATAATTCTTATATGACTTGGAGGCTGAAATCTTAACGCTATCCTGGATAATCTTTGACAAGGGTTTGTATGAAGATAAGACTCAATCTCGTAATGACCTCTTCGAGAATCACGTGACTATTGTGCTGAATGAAGAACTCTATCTAGTGAAGACTTCTTGATATATGACGTGATCTAATCGCTGCATGTGTCTTTAGCCATCACGTGTCCATAGTTTTGGACTATTTCTGTAAACTTGTGTGTGTGTGCAGCTGGCTTCCTCTTAAGTTTTTCATGTAACCCAAGTCTGTTTTTTTGGGCGGGCAGCGTTTTCTTGTGATTACAATCATTGGCTGCAAAAAGAAAAAGCCTATCTTAAGTGGTGCCATGTTTTTCTCTTTGGTCTCCTTGTTGCTAATTGGGAAACCTAGTGTAGCTAGTTTCAATTGGAGTTTCACACAATTGATAATGACTTTAGGAGAATTACACCTCAAAAGTTAGCTTATGAGGGTGGAAAGCCTAAAGTCCTTATAAATCCTACACCAATTTTGTATTTAATCGATGTAAGATCTAAGTCCGATGCCTTGCAATTGGATTAAACCGTAACATTTGCCCCCCATAAGGGCCAATGTCCTCGTTGGTCATAGCCATGTTGGTCACGGATGACACTTTCAGGTCACCACTTTATAGGCCACCACTCCGAGATCCATGTTGGTCATGGTTACGTTGGTCACGGCTGGCATTCTCAAGCCACCACTTCGTGGGTCACCACTCTAAGGCCACATCCCAAAAGCTAGCTTATGAGGGTGGAGAGCCCAAAGTCCTTATAAATCCTACACCAAGTTTGTTTTTAATCGATGTGGGATCCAAGTCCTATACCTTGCAATTGGATTAAACCGTAACATTCGTCCCCCCATAAAGACCAACTTCCTCGTTGCTCACGGCCATGTTGGTCATGGCTGACACTTTCAGGTCACCACTCTATGGACCACCACTCTGAGATCCTTGTTGGTTACGACCATATTGGTCATGGCTGGCATTCCGAGGCCACCACTCCGTGGGCCACCAATCCAAGGTTGGCTCTGATACCAATTGATAAAGACTTTAGGAGAACCACACCCCAAAAACTATTTTATGAGGGTGGAGAGCCCAAAATTCTTATAAATCCCGTACCAATTTTGTATTTAATCGATATGAAATTCAAGTTTCATACATTACAATTGGATTAAACCGTAACAACAATTTAAGCAGCTGATTCGCTTTCGACTGAGTATTTCTTCAACTCTTCAACGTCAACTTTCTGGTGTATATGTTCCCTTCATACTGCCTATCGGCTTTGATTAATAGTGATTTAAGTGACTACTTTTGATGATTCACGGTTGAGAGTAAGGTAGAAAAATCCCAACAGCGGACTACAACTATTTACCTGGTAAACAACTTTTAGATCTGCCTTGGAAGAAGTTGAAGTTATCAGGACGTTGTGCATTTCCATCTCAAGTGTTTTCATTTTTGTTCCTAGTTATTTTAATCACTTGAGTTGTTCGATAATTGTCTTTATTGTTAAAAGTTGTTGAAAAAATTCACTGTTAAAGTTAACACAAGTCGGTTGTATTACTAGATATGAAATACTTTCACAAGTTGTGAGAACGAAAGATAGTGACAATGATTAAGTAAGTCGGCTTTATAAAGCTTTATATAAAACTAATGTTATTTTTTAGTGAAAGTAGTAAATTAGGTAAAGGTCTCATAGACGTAGATAAGATATACCAAACTGCGTTAACAAACTTCAATGTTGATTTATACTTATGTGTTTAATTTTTCTATTTTTGATTGAGCTAGAATCGGCCACGATTAAAATGAGAGATTTTGTAAAACTACTAAATCCTTCATATTGTCAAATTTTAATTGTTAATGGTCCCAGGAATTTTGTGACATAATCATGAAATAATGAGGCAAAATAGAACTATAAGAAATAATATAACTGGGCCACCTGTGTATAATTAGTTATTATGAATGGTTTTCTTCAAAGACTCTAATTACTCTTTACTTCATTGACTGAATTATTAATTTATTAAAAAATTGATGATGTCATGATACCATCAAATATTGAGGATTTATCATATCCTTGACAATATTATAATAACTCATATGGCAATGGCATTATTATCATGTGTGATGTTATTAGAATATTATACTTCTATTATAATATCAAACTTATTTTTCACAATATTTATATTTTTCTTACATTATACTTAATATTACTCTATTTTCTCTCGCAAGCTTTGTTTGTTATAGCTTATAAAGTTCTCTGATACTCAGAAATTACAGTGATTATTCATAACTCTGGACTCAACTTATTTAGTCCCGTGTTTTATATTTTTAACTTATCTTGTATGGAGAAATAATCATTCTGCCTAACTTATTACCGCTCGTTTCCTTAATTCAGTCCTTTCGAGAATCATTTGAAAATGAATTCCCAGAAAATACAGCTCCATCTTTTTCATGAACACTAGAATAATACTCCAAATTTGTCCCTCGTAATTCATCCATCCCAAGAACTTAAACTGCTTAGAAAAGATGCTGATTCCTCGCAAAAAGTAATCAACTTTAAGATTTGGAAAGATACAACAGATTTTGGTAAATCTTTTCGCTTAATCATAGTATAGAGAACTTGATATTTTTTAACAGTCCAAATCCTCTGTCTAATATTACTGTCTTATTCTATCTAATTAAAATACGTCGTTGTTTCTGTTTAAATTTTTAAGTCATCAATCATTCATAACTGTCACAAGTATGACTTATGCGTCATGATAAATAAAAAAAGTCACTAGCATGACTTAAGTGCCACACTTGTGTTTTTTTATTTTTTATTTTTATAATTTTAATTTTAATTATATTAGTATTAGTTTAATAAAAAATAAATTAAATTTTAATTAAGTCACGCCTATGACACAAATTTACTTTTATTTTTTATTTTTTAAATAAAATTTATAAGATAAAAATTTTAAAATCGATTAATTTATTAAAATTGTTTAATTAATTTATAAACTATAGAAAAATATTAAAGTAAATTTAAAATTTTGATTAATTTGATTATTATTATTATCATTATTATTATTATTATATTAGCCTGCATGCATATTAATGCAATATTAATCATCTCGTATGATAAATTCTTTCTCTTTTGAAATACAAATAAATTATACAATATATTATATATGTGGAATGATTTATTTTGATTTTAACAACTTATTTTAATTGATTATTTTTTTACAATTTTTAATTAATTTATAAATTATAGAATTTTATATATAAACACTAAACAGATAATTTTATTAAACATCTTTAATAAACACTAAACAACTAATTTTACTACTAATTCCAACTTGAATCGGTAGTCTACCTCGCATCTAGGGATAGAGTGAGTAATGGGGCTAGCGCAGGAGCTAGGGATAGGTTGTTAAAGGGTGGTGGGACGTAAGGTTCTAGGTCAAAAACAAATTCTAGTTTCACTCGAGGAGCCGGCAATCCACTAGCCAACGGATCGATTGAGCAAGTGTTCAACGAGTTTGCAAACATTATACTGGAACAGTTGTCAAAGACACTTCCACCTAGACGTGTGGTAGACCATCGGATTGAGCTGGAGCCGGTAGCTTGCTAGCATTTTCGTCATATAAAATGATTCCGAACTATCGAAATTAAGAAGGAATCTCAAAGATCTTATTGACATAGGCTAAATCAAGTCATCAAAGTGTTGGGGCATCGGTTCCAAAGCACGATGGAAGTCATAGCTTGTGCATTGACTATAGAAATCTCAACAACAGCTGATAGTTGATTATATCAGTTGATATTACCAGCAGATAACATCAGTTGTTTATTAAAGATTTTGATAAATCAGCCGTTTATTAAAGATGTTTAGTAAAATTAGTTGTTTAGTGTTTATTTATAAAATTCTATAATTTATAAATTAATTAAACAATTTTATTAAATTAATTAATTAAAATAATTTGTTAAAATCAAAATAACTTACTCCAAATATATTGTATAATTTTTTCGGATTTTACAAACATTCTCAATAGAAAAAAACTTTATCATATAAGATGTTAATATTGCATTAATATGCATGCGAGCTAATATAATAATAATAAAAAAATTAATCAATCATTTAAATTTAATTTAATATTTTATGTAGTTTATAAATTAATTAAACAATTTTAATAAATCAATCAATTTTTAAAATTTAAATTTTATCTTATAAATTTTATTTAAAAAATTAAAATTAAACTAATTAAAAAATTGTGTCACGAGTGCCACGCCTGCCACACAAATTTATTATTATTATTTAATTATTTTAATTTATTAATAGTTTCATAAATTCATTATTATTTTTTAATTATTTTAATTTTAATTTTTATATAATTAATATTTTCATAATTAAAAATATAAATTAATTAAATAATTTTAATAAATTAACCAGTTTTTAAAATTAAATTTTTATCTTAAAATTTTTATTTAAAATTAAAAATAAAAATAAAAATAGAAAAATGTGTCACAGGGCATGTCTTCCTTGATACAAATCAGTTTTTATTTTTTATTTTTTATTTTTTAATTTTAATTTATTTATAAAATTAATAATATTATAATTAAAATTAAAATTTTATTTTATTTTATTAAACTAATATTATTAAAATTAAAATATATAAATTAAAAAAAAAAACTCACGACTTGAGTGTCACGTCTAAAGTCACGCCGACAGAGGATCCCGTCTCTATCTTCTATAAGTTAATCAAATCAGGACATCCACATAAAACATGTAACAAGTTGCTCCGATATTACATATACATCGATATCACACGGCCTGTTAGAAGAAAGAAACACCAATGGCTCTCCTTCAGTTGCTGAAGCAAAGCTCGAAACTTTTC
>JAOSBN010000007.1:28918205-28937861 GCA_027563595.1 Erythroxylum suave
AACATTTGCATAGAGTTGGTGCAGAGGAAGGGAGCAGCTGGAGCACCTTGTAGGGAGATTTGTCCATCAGCAGATCAGGTTTTACAGATTCAACCTCCTTCAATTTCTACAACCTTATCTGATGATGATAACACTCCTTTATGGCATATGCGATCACATGAGTGAGAAAGGTATGAAGCTTTTGATCAAGAGATGTCTCCTTAGTGACAAAGGTACCGATAAATTGGAGTTATGTGAACATTATGTCTTCAGGAAATAGAAGAAAGTTAGTTTCTCCACTACGACACACCGCACTAAGGGTATCCTTGACTACATTCGTTCTAATCTTTGGGGTCCTTCTAAGTTTCAATCTTATATTAGATGTCGTTATATGATGACCCTCATTGATGACTTCTTGCTCAAGGTCTGGGTTTATTTTCTTCATTACAAGAATGAAGCCTTTCCTACCTTTAAGAAGTGGAAAGCACTTGTTGAGAACAAGATAGTTATAAAAATCAAGAAGCTCAGAACTGACAGAGGTTTAGACTTCTGTGAGTCAAATTTCACTGAGTTCTGGAACAACATGGCATTTGAAAACACAAGAAATTAGTCAGAAAGCCCCAATAGAATGGGGTTGTAGAACATATAAACAGAACTATTATTAAGAGCGCTCGATCTATACTCTCTAATGCTAAACTATGGCATCGTCGTGAGCTTTGGTGCGAAGCTACTTCTACAGCTTGTTATCTTGTCAATCAATCTCCTCACTCTTCCATCGATTTCAAGATCCCAGAAGAAGAATGGTTAATTAATCCTATTAACTACTCCATTATTAGAGTATTCAGATGTCCTATTTATGCCTATATTAATTATAGGAAGTTAGCTCCTACAGCTGTTAAATGCATTTTCTTTAGTTATGATTATGAGTCTAAGGGATATCGTATATGGAGTGCTGATTCTAAGAAGATTATTTTGAGTAGAGATGTTACTTTTAATGAAAATGCAATGTTATCTTTTGGGAAAGATTCTTTTGGTTCTTCTTCTGGTATAGGTGATCAGCAGGGTGCCAGTAAGAAGGTGGAGTTAGACGTGAAACTTATGATGTGACTTCTTCCTCTTCCTCAATCCCGCAATCTAGCAGTGGTAGTCATGTTGATGAATGATCGTGAGGTTTGGTTTTGTGTAAGTTTTAATTATTAACCCTCGACAATCTACAAGTGCACGGTTCATTAACAAAGTACCAAAGATGTCAATCCCATGAGGAAGGAGTTAATCTAATCCTAAATTCTAAGGCCAGAAGCAATAAAAAAATTTCAAGTTACACAAAACTAATATTAGAATTTAATTCAATCAACCAATTTAAGAATTAAACATGAGAATACTAAGTACTAAGCAATTTCCAACACACCCAAGAATCAACCGAAAGAAATTATCAATTGAGAGAAAGAGAATTTTACATATCCTTAATGCTAACCTAACTGATTATTAATTATTGGATTATTGATTCTAGAATATCCTAGGGTTGATTACTCTCTCACAAGTTATAACCATTAACCCAAAATTATAAACCCTAATCAGATTATAGAAATTGCAATCTCTCAATGCACAACCTATCTAAAACCCTAATTAGTTCTGAAGTTATCTAATAAGCTATCGGAAACCTATGCAAGATCTCTCTTCGTACAAATTATCGATCTGATTCAATTCTTGTTTCTATTAAATCACCTAACCCTTGTTAGTCCAATTTAATCATTTTTCATTCGATTCACCCTCTCAGTTTATTATCGAATTATGCAATCACAGAGTCAACCATAAAAAATTCCAATAAACATATAACAATTAAAATTTCATTAATTCAAGAATAAAATTTCGAAGGTGAGTTTAGAACATCCTCAACATTCTAGATCATATCATCAACTATTCAATCCAATTCTATACAATAATAAAACTGAAAATAAATAGAAAGTACAATCTTAATGGATGATGGGAGGCAGCGACATTAAGAAACCTCTTGATTTGGGAAATACGTCAAGTCAACTTCTTCTCCTCTTCTCTCTTCCTGTATCTCTCAATGATTTCTCGCTAGGGTTTCTCAAGGTTGCTGATGCAAAAGCTCCCTCTCTATCTTTTTTGTTGTTCTTTAAATATCCTCTTGTTTTTTGGGTAACCCTAGAGTTTTATCGGGGTTCGAAATATCCAAAAAATCCCTCAAAATTTGACGTTCTTAAGTGTCTTTGTGTCTACCTAATGCAGGCCACGATTGTGGGCCATTTCTTAGGCTTCTGTCATGATCGTGGGCCAAATCAGATGCTTTTGTGATGATCGTGGCCTTACATGCCGCGATTGTGGGCCATTGTTTCGGCTTGAATGTCTCCAAAACTTCTCTGTTCTTTGATGTTGACCCTGAAACACTAGTAAACACATCAAGATACCTCAAAAACATAATATTTAAGCTCAAAGGCCTGTACTAACCCATAAAACACTTAAAACATAAATAATTAACAAGCTAACACAATTCTAACCTAAACACCTACTAAATGATTGAATTAATGGCTAAATACATATCAAACTATGCCCTAAAATTCTTCAAAGTGGCTCGTGGTAATGAATGAAAAGATCGAGAGATATCATGCTTCAATATAGTGAAGGTTACCTTATGCTTTCCGACTCCATAGTTAGTTCACCCTTATCAACATCAATTATTGAGCGAGAAGTAACCAAGAATGGTCATCCAAAGGCCATAGGGGTTTCCACATCTAATACAAAGAAGTATGTAGGGAAGGTAAATATATCGATTTATACTTACATATCCTTAATAATAACCTTTGATCGATGAACTGTTTTATCCTTTGTCTTTACTAGCATCATTGTGGGTTCTAACTCTTCTAACCCTTATTTTTTACTAAAGGTATAGGGCATCTTATTAATACTCACTCCCAAATCTGTGGATTCCCTGTCTATTTTAACTCCATTGATACTGCAAGGAATGTAAAAATCTCTTGAGTCCTGTTTCTTCTATGTTATATTAGGGTTTCCTTCCTCTATGAACTCCTTAACCTTCTTCTTGATTGATTCCCTTAATTTGAGCCTCGTTTGTAGATGTTATATCCTCAACATTTTTTAATTCAACCCCCTTAGACTTTATCATTGCCTTACTTTAAATTGACTTCCGCTGAGTTAGAATAAGATATGAAAATTCAAGTCGAGGTTTCTCAATTGGCTTAGTTACAAGCTCACTTGGAAGGAATTCCATATTTGCTTATCCTTCTCCATTTCCTTCATCTTCTTTCGTGTTTTTGAGTTCCTTTTCCTGGGTTTAAATAATGGCCACGATCCGTTCCTTTGGTAGATTCGGTATTGCTTGGAAGGGTCCTACATTCCGAGTTGAAATTGCCTCTACTAGTCGACCTACTTGGACCTCTAGATTATGTATTGAAGAGGCATGATTCTTAGTGACTTGCTCGAACTTGCTTTCAAGTCTCTTATGTGCATCCTCCATGCCTCCAATTTTAGTTTAAATCCTATCCAACTTAGATTCCATTGAGCTCGGTTTATCTTGTTGGATACCTGGTTGTCCTTGGGGTTTGAACTATCCTCCAGCATTATTCGTCCATAAGAAGTTAGGGTAATTCTTCCACCCAGGGTTGTATGTGTTGGAGTAGGGATTGCTTTGTCCATATTGAGCTCCCATATAGTTAACTTACTATGGATCATTATCCTTCATTAAGAAGCAGTCCATTGTATTATGGTCCTTCTATCCATAGAGTTCACACTTTAGTTGCACCACTTTTACCGAAGTAGAGAACAAAGCCTTCATGTTGTTAAACTGTTGAGTTAAGTTGTCAATTTTAACCTACATCTCCATCATTTGATCAACAAAAATAACTCCTTTTTGTTCTCGAAAGGCAGTGGTTTGTCTACTCTACTTGTTTTTCCATAGGCAGCTATTACTCGCCATCTCCTCTATCAGCTCTTCTGCTTCATCTAACATTTTTCTCATCAGTGATGCTCCTGAAGTTGCACCAATCGTGCCTCTCATATGTGGGGTTACTCCATTATAAAATGTTTGCAAGAAGAACTCTTTAAGTAAGTTATGGTGTGGGCATTTTCATTGCAAATCCTTGTATCGTTCCCACACTTCATAAATCAATTCCCTGTCAATTTGTTAGAAGTTTGTAATCTCCTTGATAATCTTCGTGGTCTTAGTTAGGGGAAAATACTTGTCAAAAAAGGCACGAACTAGTTGATCCCACATTGGCTAGGTTGTCGGAGTAGTACTAGGCCTTTGCTCTATCTCTTAAGGTAAAAGGAAAAAGCTTAATTCTTACCGCATCCTTCGACATCTGATGGTAAAAAAAGATATCACAAATTTCAAGGAATTTTACTATATATGCATTGGGATCTTCATTCGTTAGTCTATAGAATTGTACATTCTATTGAAGCATGTTTATGAGGGCTAGTTTAATTTCAAAAGAGGTTGTTTGTACAGGTGGCCTAGCTACTCATTGGTTAGCTGCATGGAACCCTGGTCCCATGAACTTAATAAGGGTTCTTTGTTGACGTCCTTGGTTCGCTTTGTGATCCAAATATTGCTAAAATTGCTTAACCATTGTTGCTTTTGTGATTTCTTCTTCTTCTTCTTTGTGTCAAGCTTTCCTAATTGATCGTTCTAATCGAGTGATATCTAGCTCTAAGGTTTCAGCTGCACAACTCGAACCTCTTATAACTCTTGTGTTCATGTAAGAGCATGGATTCAGAAATAGGATAAAAGAAAGAATTACACTAAAAACTAACTAAAAGGCCTTAGACAAAAGAACTAATCTAATCGCCTCCTCAACAACAATGCCAAAAACTTAATTGCGAGGTTTGTTTATGTATAAGTTTTAATTATTAACCCTCGATAATTTGCAAGTGCATGGTTCGTTAGCGTAGTACCAAAGGTGTCGATGGTGGTAGTTATTCTAATCCTAAATTCTAAGGCTAGAATCAATGACAAAAATTCAAGTTGTACGAAACTAATATGATAATTTAATTCAATCAACCAATTTAAGAATCAAACACGAAAATACTGATTACTAAACAATTTGCAATACACTCAAGAATTAATTGAAATAAATTACCAATTGAAAGAAAGGGAATTTTACCTATCCTTAATGCTAACCTAACTAATTATGAATTATTGGATTGTTGGCTCTAGATTATCCTAGGTTTGATTACTCTCTATCGAGTTATAACCATTAACCCTAAATCATAAACCCTAATTAGATTATAAAAGTTGCAATCTCTTAATTCACAACCTATCGAAAACCCTAATTAGTTTTGAAGTTCTCTAACAAACTATTGGAAACCTATGCAAGATCTATCTTTGCACAAATTATCAATCTAATTCAATTCTTGTTTCTGTTAAATCACCTAACTCTCGTTAGTCCAATTTAATCATTTTTCATTTGATTCACCGTCTCAGTTTATTATTAAATTATGCAATCAAAAAATCAACGATAACAAAATCCAATAAACACATAATAATTAGATTTTCATTAATTCAAAAATAAAATTATGAAGGTGAGTTGAAAGCATCCTCAACATTCTAGATCCTATCATCAACTCTTCAATCCAATTTTATACAATAATAAAATTGAAAATAAATAGGAAATACAATCTAAATCGATGATGGGAGGCAACGATGTCTGGAAACCTCTTGATCCGCAAAGTACATCAAGTAAACTTCTTCTCCTTTTCTCTCTTCCTTCTTCTCTTCCTCTATCTCTTGATGATTTCTCTCTGGGGTTTCTCAAGGTTGTCGATGCAAAAGCTCCCTCTCTACCTCTTGTGTTTTGGGTAATCCTAAGGTTTTTTGTGGTCCAAAAATTAAAAAAAATCTCTCAAAAATTGAAATTCTTAAGTGTCTGCATGTTTTCCCGACGCAAGCCACGATCATGGGCCATTTCCTAGTCTTCTATCACAATCATGAGCCAAATCTAATGCTTCTGTCATGATCGTAGCCTGACATGCCATAATTATGGTTCGTTGTTTCAGCCCGAATATCTCCAAAACTTCTCCGTTCTTCGATGTTGACCCTAGAACACTAGCAAACACATCAAGGTACCTCAAAAAATGTAATATTTAAGCTCAAAGGCTTCTACTAACCCATAAAACACTTAAAACATAAATAATTAATAAACTATTACAATTCTAACCTAAACACATACTAAATGATTGAATTAATGGCTAATTGCATATCAAACTATGCCTTAAAACACGATGCAATTTATACTTATCAATGAAAATAATCAAGGTACCACTAGCCCCGTCCAGCCATAGCATGATGATTATTCTACTGCTCATGACAGACAAAGGAGGGAAATTCAAAACCCTACCAGACTCATTAAAGAAGATGACAATATGTTTGCTTATGTTCTAGCAATTATAGAAGAAATTCTTGAAGGTGTTGAACCTTCCTCTTACTCTGGGGCTATTTCTTGTCATAATTACTCAAAGTGGCTCATGGCAATGAATGAAAAGATTGAGAGTCTCTACAAGAATGAAACTTGAGACTTAGTTGAGCTTCCTAAAGGTCATCGTGCGTTGACTTATAAGTGGATCTATAAACAAAGGTGGTATACCTGAGGTTGAAGATCCAATTTGGAAAGCACGACTCGTTATTCGAGGTTGTGATCAAAAAGAAGGTATTGACTTTAATGAAGCATTCTATCCTATCATTGGTCATACCTCTATTCTAGTTCTTGTTTTCATCGCTCTTCTGGAGTTAGAGCAACTTGATGTTAAAACAATTTTTCTTCATAGCGAGTTAGTAGAAGAAATCTTCATGAAGCAACCCCAGGGTTTTGTTGTTCTGGGTAAGGAGCGATGTGTTTGTCTTTTGAAAAGATCACTATACAGCCTTAAACAAGCTCCTAGGCAGTGGTGCAAAAGGTTTGAATCCTTCATGATTCGGCAAGGCTGCTCAAAGAGTAAACATGATAATTGTGTATATTTTAGACAGTTTGAAGATGATTCCTTCATTTACTTCTTATTATATGTCAATGACATGCTAATAGCTTCCAAGTATAAGTCATTGAAATCCCAACTTAGTAACGAGTTTGAGATGAAGGATCTTAGTGCAGTAAAGAAGATTTTAGGCATGGACGTTCATAGGGATCGACAATTTAGTAAATTGTAATTGTCTCAAAAGAAGTACATTGAAAAAGTTCTTAACAGGTTCAACATGAGCACTTGCAAACCAGTTTCTACTCTTTTAGCTACTCACTTCAAATTATCTTCTAAACTTTTCCCCGAAAAAAGGGAGAGATTGAACGCATGTCACATGTTCCATATTCTAGTGCAGTTGACAGTCTCATATACGCCATTATTTTCACTAGACCTGATCTAGGATATGCCATTAGCACAGTGAGTAGGTATATGCACAATCTTGGTAAGGATCATTGGATTGTTGTCAAGTGGATCCTTCGTTATTTGAAGGGAACTTCTGATTTGGGCTTAGTGTTTGATAGAAACAAAGTTACATCTATTGATGTTGTTAGGTTTGTTGATTCTAACTATGGTAGTGACCTCGACCGACAAAGGACTCTCCCTAACTACATCTTCACTCTATGTTCTGGTGTTATTAGTTAGAAGGCATCATTGCAACCCATTTATGCTTTATTTACTACAAAGGTAGAATATGTTGCAACTAAAAACGGTGTGAAAGAGGCTACATGGTTGCGTGGTCTTATTCTTGAGCTTGGCATTGCACAAGTTACTACTGTTGTGTATTCAGATAGTCAAAGCACTATTCATCTTACTAAAAATGGTGCTTATCATTCAAAGATGAAGCATATTAGTGTAAAATATCACTATGTCAAAGGTACAAGCAACGCAGATGAAATTGTTGTGAATAAAGTTCACATGTTAGAGAATCCTCCAAATATGCTCACCAAGCCACTTCCTATTGTTAAGTTTAAACATTTTTTGGATTTGTTAGGGGTCTACAGCACTTGATTGTCCTTCAGGGCTTATATTATGGTTAGGAGTATTATTAAATTTGAGCTAAGGTGGAGATTGTTAGATTAGTGCCTCAAATTATATGGGCCACACCTAAATTGGTTATTCTAGGCTAGGTTATTTTGAGATACAATTGTTATAAATCAACCCCTTTTTCTACACAACATCTTTAAGAGAGATATTTTAGGCTTGTCAAATTTTATAGAGAGGATTTGTGAGTGAAATTATTTTGCTCTTCATCCCCACTAACTAATTAGGGGATTTCTATTCTCTTTATTATTTTCATTGTGGAATTTGCTCCTCATTGTCTTGTGGGTTTTTCTCCCGACACTCTAGTTTCCCACATAAAATCTTCTTTCAACTGTTTATTTTTCTTCTCTATATTCTTTGATTGTTTTGATCTTGATTGCTTCTACTATTATAAGCTCCAACACATACGTGTGTTTATGGAATTACAGTTAAACATTTTTGAATTTCTTTAAGACCTCCTTTGCATAACTTTCTTGAAAAATGAATATTTCTTCCTCTGTTTCCTCGCTTCTAAACTAAAGTAATACGTTATAAGCCTTATGTCAATTGTTTCAAGTTCAAATGACTTAGCCTTCGTAAAATCTTCAAAGAAGCATAAGTTGTTACTAGTAAAACTAAGATAATCCATATGAGGAAAAATAAGACAAATGTCTCCATTATTATGAATTTTGATATGAATAACATATTTATTAAGGTAATGAACAAACCTATTCTCATGAAAATATTTGTCAATATAGCTATTTCATACCCTTGGCACTTACTTCAATAAATACAAATCTTTCTTTATTCTTAAAGCTTTTCTTTCATGTCGTTTAATCACATACGTCAATGGTTGTTCAATATAGACTTTTTAAAGATAGCCATTAAGGAAGGATGACTTTACATCTACTAGATAAATTTTCTATTTCATTTGAGGTGTCAAAGAAATAGTTACAAACTCCATTTTCCAACATAAAGATATAACCTGACCTGCACTTTTAGTTATTTCAATATATAACAAAGTGAGAATTTGTATACCTAATCATATCTAATTTCTCAACCTTCTTTGATGTCAATATATAATCCTTTATTTCTTGAAGACATTTATTAAAACTCATTTAACTATATTCTAATGTTGTATAATAAGGTTGGATAAATGTTTACTATGAATCTAATAATGAATATAATGTCTAGCATAAACTTAAGCATATATTAGGTCATCAATTGCACTAAAATAAGGAACATTCTTTATGGTCAATTTTTTCATTTCATTTAATTTTTTGTAAATCATGCTAAAGACAATATCTTTCTATAAGAGATCGACGTTGCACAATGTTTATAATTTTTCATATTAAACATTTGTAACACACACTTAATATAAGCTCTTTAAAAGAGACCTGACAAGTGATGGGATTGTACTAATGAATCTAAATACCAAGGACGAATTATGCTTTACCAAGATCCTTCATGTCAAACTTCTTGGCGAAATAAATACTTAATTTTATGCAATATAGCTAAGTTATTTAACAAAAGTAAAACTTTATTTACATATATTGGTAGAAAAATGATATTACTCCCTCTGATCTTGTGATACAAATATCTTTCAACTTTATTTTTTACAAAGTCAAATATTACCTTATCAAATTTCAAGAACCATTGTTTCGAAGCTTATTTTAGTTTATATAATGATTTCCTTAATTTGTAAACTAGATAACTATTGTAATCTTCCTGAATGTATAGACTTCCTCATAATGGTTCCCATTAAAGAAGTGATTTTAATATTCATATAATGTAGTTATATATCATAATGAGCTCTTAATACCATAATCACTCTAAATGCATCTTAGGAGATATAGGAGAGGAAGTGACATAAATTATATTGCTTCTCTTTGAGTGATACCTTTAGCAAGCAATATGGCTTTAAACCACTCAACCTTACCTTAGGAGTCATTCTTGGTCTTATAAGCATTTATAACCAACATATTTACTGTTTTAAGGTAAATCAACAAGTTCTTACACATGATTATATTTTATGGATTGCATTTTATCTTTCATTGCATCTGACTATAAATTTGTACGAGGACCATAAACATTTGAAAAAGTAATTGGATCAGTAACTTGTCTACTATTATAATCGTTCTCATCTAGATAGACTATATAATTAGATGACATAATAGGCTTCCTCACCCTAGTAGATCTTTTTAACTTAATCTTAGTCTATAAGAATCTCATTTTATGCATGTATTGGTTTTTATTATTATATTAAAATGGCACTACGTTTAGAATCCACTAACCATAAATGAATGAGTGAAGGATATGAAACTATAGTAGTATTACATCTATTATCATCTGAAATGTGAGAAGGATTAATCTCTTCTCAAACATTATATTCCAAAAACTTACTTATATGTAATTATATAATTTTACGTATTTCTTCTATACATTAAAATCTGTAGCCTTTTAAATAGTTTAGATAACCTATGAAATAACAATGAGTAGAGAGAGAGTGTAGCTTATTTTAATTAGGACTATACATACTTACCTCTACTAGATAACCCTAAATATGAAGATGAATAAGACTAGTTTGTCATCTTTCAAAACTCAAAAAGGTGTTTTAGGTACTAATTATCTTAGGAATTTATTAAAAAAGTACGAAGTAGTCTTAATAGCCTCAGCTAAAGGTAGAAAGTTAATCCTGCTCAATATGCTCCTCATTATATCCTTCAATGTATGATTTTGCCTTTTGGTCTCACCATTTTATTCAAGACTACCTAACATAGTAAACTAAGCTACTACTCCATAATTGTTTTAAGTATTTGGCAGTCATACCTTTTTCTTGTCCGAAAATCCCATATTTGCCATAATCATCTTCATTTTTAGGCTTGAAAATCTTAATAAATATTTTCAATTAGTTCTTAATTTTAGTCTTAAGATCTTGAAATTGTCAAGTACTTTAAAATTTTCTCTAATCAAAAGCACATATCCATAATGACAACAATCATTATTAAAGGTTATAACATATTTTAAATTATAGATACTAGATGAATGAGGTTCGTATAAATCAAGATGAATAATCTCTAGCAAATTAAAGTTATGAGTTAACCTCTTTTTCTTTATTTTGGTCAATCTAATATAATAATCAATATATGTCTTGAGATCATCAAAATCAAAAGTTAGAAGAATGTTCGCTTATTAATCTTTTAACTCTTTCTCTAGAGATGTGACCTAGTCTTTTATGCCATAACATAAATGAGTTGTCCTTTATTAAAGGTCTTTTATTAAATAAATTTTTAAAAATACATGAAGAAGCGTATATTTCATCAAAAGTTAAACATATTTTATATAAATCAATTGATAAGAAAGTTGTATCAATATGTTTCACATTGAAAGATAACCGCATACTAGATTCGATTACAAAACTATAACCTTCTTTATCCAATATGAATACAAAGATTAACTTTCTTCTAAAAGAATTTGTGTAGAATGTGTTAGATTAAACAAGTTTAAAACCAAGGTTTAAAAGAATAACTTCTGTAAAATATACTCAAATTCTTTGTTATTGCCAATTATCAATTTTGGCTTATCTTTAGTAGTTGTCTCTATGAATCTTTGTATTATGGAAATAACATGATTAGAAGCTCTAATATCTAGCCACTAGTGACCTGATGTGACTATACTGATATTATATTCATGAATGATATATGCTAAAGAGTTACCTGATAATTCTTATTTTTCGTTTCAAGCTCCTGATAGTTCCATTTATCCTTTTAGGCTTTATACTTTACGCAATTCTATTTTTCACGATCCTTCTTCTTATAAAATAAGTATCTCATACTCTTTATGATATCTATGGGATCCCTTATAACGTTAATATAATCTTATTCTTTAAGTGGAGGATTTTACAATAGCCTTGCCTTGAGTTTTACAAGTTTTAGTTTAGGTTTTGGTTTGACGGCTACTATGAGTACTTTTAAAGTGTCCCTTTTTCTTTGGGTACATTATGGCTAACTAAAGAATTAATATCCCTAAGCCTCATCTTATAATTTATTGGTAGTAATAAGAATACCAAACTCTAAGGCTAATATATGTAGAGTTTAGTGAACAATGCGAGCAAAAGGATGACAATGTTTGGAGCTTTAAATCTCCTTTATAAGGGGATCATCTTGATGATATATTCTCTCACTCTCCCAACTAGAGTATATCCCATAAAATAAGGTTCTTTTAGCAAAGTTCCAACTTTAGCATTGGAAGAAACTATGCGCATTTGAGAAATATTATTAAAAAAAGTCATTTACTATGTTTGAGACCCTTAAGTAGATAGTTAAGTATGAATATTTTGATGGTTAAATAACACATTCTATTTGACCTTTCTTAAGCTTTGTAGACTACTTTTTTAGCTTTTATAATGATGGTAAAATGGAATATCAACCAGCTCCCATTTTTTTCATAATTCTCAAAAAGAAATTGATCAACACAACTAGTACACTATTTATTTAAGAAAAAAACAAATTAATTTCTCTAATGTTATTATGATTTAATTATGAAACTGCCATGATACTACGTATTAAATATAACATGAACTTTATTAATTAACCAAAAATTAACTATAAATTTGTATAAACAGGAAAGAATACAGAAATATACATGTTTTGATATCAAATTCTATTTAAGTTGGTTGTTGAAGACTTGGAGTAAGTTTGTCATTCTTTAAACAAGTTGTTGAAACTCTTGATTGGTCGTAACAAAAAGTTGCTTGAAATTAAGTATGCAAGATCTTTCTACACCTATTTTAATGCAAGGATCCCCCAACCGATTAGAGAAAATTGTAAATCCGTAAAACTTACTTGTAAGAGACGTAACAACTATTTATATAGTCTTCCCATTATAGGCCCAACAAAGATCCGGCTCGCACTAATAAAGGGTCATGTTTTCCATTGGACTTTGATTCACTTAACTAGATCATTTATTATATCTAATAGAAATAAAATTCCAACAATTCATTCTCTTGAATTTTCTTGTTCCTTGATTTTATTGCCTAACATTAATTGCTGAAATACTATTAATGGAAGCATCTTTCTTGTAAATTAGGATAAAAATATCTACAATTGGCAAAAGAACTCCAAATTAGCAAATATGAGATTGAAATAGTGGTGGTTACTCAATTTTGCATTTTACGATTAACACAATATGAACTATTATATTATCATATAAAAAATATGTCAAATAACTATTTGTTTCAATGATGCGGGGAAAAAATCTCCAATTCCTCTAGCTTACAGGCCAAAAGTTCATTTTGAACTTCATTGTTTACAATATAATATAACTTAGAAGTTAATGTTTTGAAATGTTCAAATTGGGTCGCAATGTTTTCAAAATATTCAAGACAAAGTTTAAATAGCTGGAAATTTTAGCAGAGCTAACTTTATCAATTAAATGTCACGTCAATATTAACATGACATTATTTTTATCCTTTTTAAATAAAAGGTGGGCTTCACAAATTAGAAAGTAGGTTCCACAGGGTCTCACTTTGCCATGTGACAATAAGACTTATATTTATATATTTTTAGATAGAAGATTACACTTATCGTGTGACAATTGTACTTGCTTTTTATTTAAAAATAAAAATAATGTCACGTCAATATTAACATGACATTTAACTGACAAGGAGTTATTCCTGTTAAAATTTCCTTCCTTTTAGGGTTTGTTTTGAATGTTTTGAAAATATTGAGGTTTAATTTAAATGCTTCAAAACGTTAGAATTTGTTATATATTCTGTTGTAAATGTAAAGGTTCAAATACATAACTAAAGTTCCTACTATGTCTGATGATGGGGGGGGGGGGAGGAAGGAAATCTCTCATCCCTGTGGTTTATATTGTTACTAAAGTTCCTATTATCACTTATTAGATACAACAAGGTGATTCTTAAGAGTATAATTATATATTAAACACAAGGAACAGTCATAACATCGAAGATAAATTCTAATTATTGATGGTCCCAGGAATCTTATGACAATCTTGAAATAATGAGACAAAATAGAACTATAAGACATAATATTACCGGCCGCCTGTATATAATTACTAATTATCGTGAATTGTTGACTTCCTGAACCGAATTAATAATGTATTGAAAATTTGATAATGTCATGATACCATCAAATATAGCTTTCCAAAATTTGTAAAAACTAATGTTTTTTTATCATATCCTTGATAATATTATAATAACTCATATGGCATCGGTATTATTATAAAATTCATATGACTTAGCAATTATGCGCGATGTTATTAAAATATTATACTTCTATTATTTTGTTATAATACATTATAATGATTAGGTATTTATGACTGATTATGCTATTATAATATTCTAACATGAACATATTACTCCAAATGTTGATTAGAGCCATGGCCTGATCTCACAAGTTTGTTCGGTTTTCTCTCTGAACTTATCGGTAGCCCTTCCCTTGTGCGCATCTGATATTACATATACATTGATATTCCAACAACACAAACGGCCTGTCAGAAGAAAGAAACACCAATGGCTCTCCTTCAGTTGCTGAAGCAAAGTTCGAAACTTTTTTACCTTTCCTCATCCTTTTTGTTACTAGCAATAATATCCCTGAAGTTTGTCTTCAGGAACCGAAAGCTGAATTATCCACCGAGCCCTCCAAAGCTACCCTTCATCGGAAACCTCCACCAGCTTGGTGCCATGCCTCACGTGTCTCTCCAGCGCTTGGCAGAGAAGTATGGTCCTATCTTTTCCTTAAAACTTGGAGAAATCCCAACAGTTGTGGTATCTTCACCTAGATTGGCAAAGGAAGCGTTAAAAACACACGATCTTGCATTCGCAAGCCGTCCTCAACTTCTATCTGCCAAAGGCCTGTTTTACGGTTGCACTGATATGGCTTTTGCTCCTTATGGTGCTTACTGGAGAGGCATAAGAAAAATCTGCATACTTGAGGTTCTTAGTGCCAGAAAAGTTCAATCGATAAGATTTGTCAGAGAAGAAGAAGTAGCTCGATTGGTTAATCGGGTTGCAGAGTCCTTTCCGGGAACTACCAACCTGAGCAAGTTGCTTGGGCTGTATGCAAATGATATCCTCTGCAGAGTTGTACTAGGCAAGACTTACTCTGACGGCGGAGAATATGATCGACACGGTTTCAAAAAGATGCTTGATGATTACCAGGAATTGCTTGGAGGGTTCAGTCTTGGAGACTACTTTCCTTCCTTAGAGTTCGTTCACAACTTTACCAGCATGAAATCAAAACTCGACAGCACTTTCAAGCGATTCGACCAGTTTTTTGATGAGGTCATCAGTGAACACCTAAGTCCTGGCAGGAAAACGGCAGAGAACAAGGATCTAGTGGACGTTTTGCTCGATATACAGAGGAGTGAATCTGCTGAAACTCCTCTTACAATGGATAACGTTAAAGCCAACATGTTGGTCCGTGTGATTGTCTGCTTTTTATTTGAAAATTGAGTTTCATCAACTTTGTTCTAGACGATAATTTTTTTAGTCTCCGTCTGCGTCTTGCAGGTCATGTTCGCTGCTGGAACTGATACAACTTTCATAACACTTGATTGGGCTATGACTGAGCTGATGATGAATACCAAAATCATGGAAAAAGCAAAAGCTGAAGTTAGGAATATTGTTGGGGAAAAAAGGTTTGTGCAAGAGAGTGATCTTCATCATATGCACTATATGAAAGCTATTATCAAAGAGGTCCTTCGATTACATCCTCCTGCTCCAGTTTCAGTTCCTAGAGAATCCCTGGAAGATGTTACAATGGAAGGGTACAAAATTCCAGCTAAGACAAGGATTTACGTCAACGTCTATGCCATAGGGAGAGACCCAACAGTCTGGGAAAATCCTGATAAATTTGATCCAGAAAGATTTATGGGCAGTAGCATCGACTATAAAGGCCAGGACTTTGAGCTGCTACCATTTGGAGCTGGTAGAAGAATCTGTCCAGGACTAATGTTTGCAGTGGCAGCTGTAGAGCTTGCTTTTGCTCAACTACTCCATAGCTTTGACTGGGAGCTCCCTCCTGGTGTCAAACCTGAGGACATTGACAACACAGAAGCTTTCGGGATCACTATGCACAGGATGGTACCACTGCGTGTGATTTCCAGACCACGATTTGGGTGAAGACAGGATTTTTAAGGCCCTGATGGAAGGTGATCGCTTGCAATGTCCTATTGATAAAATCTAATCCTCGTTTCGTTGAGTGATCTGATAGGTACACATCAATTCTATGTTCAATTAATCTAATCCTCGTTTCGATGAATAATCTCAAGTTAGTTCTTTCCCCGTGGTTCAAACAAACTACTGTTCCAAATAGTTAAGGACCCTGCAGTTGACAACTCCAAAAATGAATTCTACCTTGAAAACCAGAATGATCATTGCAACGTAGAATCCAGAAACTCCAAAAGCACGGAAACAATTGGTAGACATACAGATTTTACCTGAAAAACTCCTAAATCAGGCTAAAAACTATGGACAAAGATAGAAGAAATTTATTACTGAAAATTTGGGAAATTACAAGGAGAAAAACTACACTCTTAAAAAAATACAGAATAAATTTTTTCTCTCTTCTTTTTTGTTCTCATCCTACTTGTCTCTCTTTTTATTTTTGTTATGCCCATATGGATGCTTTCTCTTTGTTTATCTCCTGCCTGAGGTATGGTTGGCCAGCCATAATTTGTTTTATCAGACATGTTACACTCCAACTCAGTTTGACAATTCTTTCATTTAAGATTTGATTGAGAATCAATCATATCTTTACGCAATTCTTTTTACCTTGTCACTTCATGTTGCTTACGGTCTCTGTCACGTTGCATGAGGATTGACACTACATAAACTTGTTAGCATTGATTGCTTTCATTATAAAATCTGTTAGGTTATCCATTTATGAATTTCTGCACGTCCACCATTCTTTCTTCCACTTTCTCACGAATGAACTGAACTCGAATGTGCTTTGTCTTTAAATAAAATGTTGGAATATTTGGAAGATGCAAAGCACTCTGACCGTCACAATACAGAGTAATATTCTCTTGTTTATACCCAAGTTCTTCCAACAATATCTTCAACCACTCTGCTTCTTTACTAGCTTATAGATGATACATATTCTACTTCTGTTGTTAACGTAGCCATAACTGACTGCAGTTTTGAAACCCAGTTCACAACCCCTCTAGCTAATGTGAACACAAATCCAATAGTATATTTACTTTTGTCAAGATCACCTGCATAATCCGCATCAACATATTCTTTGATAGTAAAATCTAATCCTTCATAACATAATGCAACATCTGAGTTTCCCTTGAAATATCTAAGAATCCTCTTAACTGTATTCCAATGCTCTCGATCAGGATTTGTCATGTATCCATTAACCATTCCCACTGCATATGCAATATCTGGTCTTGTACAAATCATAGCGAACATCAACCTCCCCACTACTAATGCATAAGGTACTTGAGACATCTCCATTCTCTCTTCTTCACTGTTAGGACTCATACTTAAGGATAACATGAAATTAACAGGAAGACTGGTATAAATTGACTTACAATCTTGCATATTGAATCACCGCAAGATCTTCAAATAATTCTTCTAAGAAAGCTAATTCTTCCTATTATTTTTGTCTCGATGAATTTGTATCCCTAGAATCTTGTTTGTTGGTCCCAAGTCCTTCATTTCAAATTCCCTAGCCAACTGTGTCTTCAATTATTTGATACGATCATTATTGGGGCTTGCTACCAACATGATGTTTACATACAACAGCAATACTATAAAATCATCTTTCTCAAACCTCTTGGGATATGCACAAAGGTCTGCATTCAATATGTTGTATCCAAGGCTTATGATGAAGGAATAACCTCTCTTATACCAACACCTTGGCATCTGATTTAAACCATACAGAGATTTGTTCAACCTGCAAACCAAGTCCTCTTTCCCTTTTTTTTCAAAACCTTCTGGTTGGAGCATATAAATTTCTTCTTCAAGATCTACAGGAATGAATAAATGCAGTTTTCATATCTAACTGCTTAAGATGCAAGTCAAATATGGCATACATTGCCATAACTACTTGAACTGTAATGAGTCGAACCATAGAAGAAAATATTTCGTTAAAATCAATACCTTCTTTCTGAGCATATCCTTTTACTACCAATCTAGCATGATGTCACTCCACTTGATCATCACCACTTCGTTTGATCTTGTAAACCTATTTATTGTCAATAGGCTTTCTTCCTTGCAGTAATGACACCAGCTTTTATGTCTTATTCTTATGAAGTGCTTCAATTTCTTCTTGCATTGCTATCATTTACTGAGATACATCTGAACTATTCATTACTTCTTAAAGAGTTGATGGCTCTCTGTTGTTAGCCCTGGTCCCCGAACGTAAATTATGGCGACTTTGCGTCACCAATTGGAAATTCATTTGCAATAATAACAAATAAATAACATTTGAATTAAATTTTAAATCTAGTCACAGAAGACTTGTGGTGGGATCATAAAATAATTGTGGACATATAATTTAATTAATCAAAAAAACAAAACAATTAAATAAAACAATTAACTATTAATAAAATAATTATGGATAAAAGAATTTGGTACAACTATATTGACTAAATTAATTTCATAGGAAAAGTAAAATAAGGTTCACAATTTAATTCAAAATTTCCATATCAATAGTAAATAAAGAATAAAGGGTTTGATAAATTAATTAATTAGAAACTAATTAGAAAAGAAAGATCAGGGGGCAAGTCGCGATCGCGAATTGGGCAACATTCTCGTCACGATCGCACTGAGACACGACCATGAATATTGGGCCTTTGTCGTGATTGCGCGGAGTCGCAATTGCGATTTTGCTGCATTTTTTGCAATCGCGGCTTGATCGCGGTCGCGATTCGCTAAATTTTTTGGGGTCTGTCGCGATTATGCTGCGCTACGATCGCGACTTTCCCCTAATCGAACACCCTTACTTCTAAACCAAATATCTCTCAATCCAGAAACCCAAAAATCACAAATTATATATCAATGGAAAGCTGAGATCAAGATCTACAACTTTCATGCAGAACTCACAGCAAGATTCGGCTCCTAAAAGGATCAGAAATAGGACAGAAGATGACACCACCAACTAAGACGATGAACAGTAAACCAAGACGATAGGGTGAACAGTAAACTAAGACGATGAACAATAACCGAGACAATGAACAGTAAACTAAGACGATGAACAGTAAACTAAGACGATAGGGTGAACAGTAAACTAAGACGATAAGGTGAACAGTAAACTAAGACAATGAACAGTAACCGAGACGATGAACAGTAAACTAAGACGATAGGGTGAATAGTAAACTAAGACAATAAGGTGAACAGTAAACTAAGACGATGAACAGTAACCGAGACGATGAACAGTAAACTAAGACGATGAACAGTAAACTAAGACGATAGGGTGAACAGTAAACTAAGACGATAAGGTGAACAGTAAACTAAGACGATGAACAGTAACCGAGACAATACAACCCTATAATTTGTAATGCTCGTATCTTTTAACTCCGATATCCAAAATTTACAAACTTTATATCGTCGGAAAGATGGAAAGATCATCTACAACTTTCATTTAAACCACTAAGCCCAATTCTGCTTAAATCAGTACAGATTATGTCCCAAAG